>JALIZF010001607.1:0-457500 GCA_029948255.1 Telmatactis stephensoni | reverse complement strand
TAACCGTACCTTAATTTGATACTCTCTGACATTTCCCGTACAGACCTGGCGCTCGGTTAATAATCTCTTAATACTAACTGACGGGTATATATGCATGTGTAACTGACGATTCGTATATGTTACTTAATTACTGTCTGCATCATTATTGTCAATCTTACCGTCACTGCTCAAACAAGATGGCATAAAGTTGACGTTGTTATCTTTGGTGGTGCAGTTGATTCTTAACATCTCAACATCACATCTCATCTTATGATTTATAACTTGAACACCAAACGTCTTGACTTGCTCAAATTTTTCGAAATTCAGAGAAACGCCCTTATGGATGTAATCGTTGGGACTGGTTGCGTTGCCACTCACAGTTTCACAGCTTTCAAAATAAGTAAAAAAATCATTGTATTTGTCTACCTTCCTCGTTGGGAGGTACTTTGTAACCATATAGTAACAACTGTTTACTAGATTCACAGAAAACAACAGAATTTGAACTAAATTGTCGAAAAAAATATTATTTAGTGCATTTGATGGCTTTCATCATGGACCTTAAAAAGATAGTCTTTTTAAGATCCGGCATGCTTTCATTACTTTTCTTCGTTCTATAAATTGTATTTTTATATCAATATTAATATATCAATTTTCTTTGAATTATTGCTGAGTTGTCCCCTCTTTTGACCATGATCCTTAGCGTTTAAAACAATAGATTGTTTTGATATGACGTCATAGTGAAATAGACCAATTAGGGGCTACGTCACCTTACGTCATCAACAACAAATTCCAGAGCCCTGAGTAAATAAGATCCATGGTATGCCAAGAGAAACCATTACATAACCATTTGCACACCAAAGAGAATACAGCCAATTACCACAATGTCCCATAGGAGAAACAGTTGAATACTGCTGGATGGCCGCTGAATATAAAACGATTTGCCTGCTTCCTGAATGGCTGTGTTTTCTACGGTACTCCGTCTCGCTATCCGTCAATATTTTGTGGTATTGCCTCTCAAAATTGCAAAAAGACTTGATATATTCAGGAGTTTATGGTTACTCATGGCATCATATTATGCACTTTACTACCATTTTCAAAATTACGCGATCTTTGTAGACGACACTTGAATTGCTTTTTCAGTGTTTTGACTACCGTCAGTCAAAGCTCCGACTATTCGTTCTCCCTGAAGCAAGCTTAACTGCTACATCAAAAGTCGGAAAATACTAAATGTTCTGTCAATAAATTCAAGTTTGTTTTGTTTATTAATTTAGAAAGCTAAAATTTTACAAATTCTAGTCGTTACAATTTGATTGACAGAAGCTTAAAATCCAGACAAGCCATCGCCACTAGGTCGCGTAATTTTGAAATTGGGTGTAAAAGAGTATTTTTGTATTTTTAAATGTTACTCACTAGATTTTGTTAGTTGTAAGTTTTGTTGCTCCCGTTCGGATAAGGAAAATCGTTACATTTTCCTTTCTTTCCTTGAAACAACCAATGCGAACTGAAAACCGAAAGAATTGGTATTTATAAGGGTGAGTTGAGGAAGGTGAAGTTGAGAAAAACAGGACAATGGGGATGCTTGACGACAAAAACAACGTCAAACCGGTACGCGGTCTAAACATTACTCCATTTTTATAATTTATTTTGGATGCCTTATAATGCTTCAAAGGTCATGGAATATGAAGGATTGAAAACCAACCAGGTAACAAAGCTTGTACTGAAGTAAGCAGCTACAGGTATATCAGGCAGACCTAAATTGATAATTCTCAAAATCGTGCTTTGTCAGAGACAAAACTTTGAAAAACTTTGAATTTCATGGATGCTGATTGCAATATCAAAATATTTATATCGGGAGTTCGTCATTAATTATTATTTTCCCAGAAAACCTTGGGATGGATCAAAAGTTTAAGGAGAATCGAAGTTGAAGGACGTCATCAGTGGGTATAGTAATAAATGATAATGAACTGCATGCAGGTCACTTGTTACAAAATCCGTCTTCTTTGATAGAAAAATACGTAATAAGACATCTAGAAGGGAAAGATTAATTCTAGCTAGATGACTGGCTGAAGTCGTTTTTGTTTTAGAACTTATAACGTTATTTTACCAACCTGCTTTAAGCAAAAAATGATATCATTTATTTTAATTGTTTTGCTCCAGTTTCATAAGCAGGAAGTTTCAATGTCAAGCAAAAGTATTTAAGATCTCGAATGAGTTAATTGCTAACTGCGCTGATTTCTTACCATCGTCACTTATAATCTTGACGGTTATTTCTGCTTTTCCCGACTCAACGGTCGTTGTACCCGTACCATTGAGGCGTACTTTGAAGACCTTATCGCCATTAACCAGTTTGTCATCCTCTACAGTACAAATGGTTATTTCTTTAGAAGATTCGCCTGCTGCAAATGCTATTACTTCGCTTATATTTCCTGTGCAGTTTTGAGAGGTAGGGTTTTGGATATCGATAATACGTCTGCAGAAAAAAAAGGAAAGTGATATCAGTGGAATTTCTTTAAAAAATAGTTTAACAACACTTAATTACTGGTTGCAATAATCATTATTACTGGTTGCCATTCATCAGAAGCCAGTCGATATCTACAGCGCATGTCTTCGTTTTTTGTTTTTGTATGGAAAGGTTGCGCAATAGGTCCCGACATGCTTTGCGTATTTTGTTCATGATTGGTTGAAAATGTACAAAACATTGCCCTTCATTCATCAGACACGGCTTTGAGGCGTGTTTTTACAAGTTTACCAACCCTTCCCCTCCCCCCCAGTAATTAATGAGCACTACCGTATAAAGACAACTGTTGTTAGGGAGCTTCACCACTTCAGAGCTTCGTTATTCCAAGTTTTGAAGCTTACTATCTTCACAAAATATCGGTTCTGGGTTTGCTGATAAAAGCAGGTTTCAAATGCAAGTTAAAATCAATCCGTTTTGCGGAAGAGTGCTTTTTTAGTTAGTGACAATTAACGTCCAGTTTAATTGAGGTTTTTGGTGCATAAAAGAAAACTGTCATCAAAAAGTAATTTTCAATCCTTTTTGTCTAAAGTGGCATCAAAATTTTACAAAGCAGTTGGAATACTGGTTGTTTCGATCCATGGTTGTTTCGATCCAGTTCGTTTCGATCCACATCTGACAAATTCGATCCACCTCTTACCTCCAACTCGTAGCAAACTAATTCCCTTCAAACTTGTTATTATATTCCCAAAACATGCACTTGATGTCTATTTTGTAATTAAACACTCTTATACTAGTTTAAAATACATGTTTGAAGTTGTTTATATGTGTGGATCGAATGTGTATTTAAGGTGGATCGAATGTGTCAGATGTGGATCGAAACGAACTGGATCGAAACAACCGGATACCAGCAGTTGCTATTCAATTGTGATAACGACAATGTGGTACAACTATATTTGTTTTTAAGACGCAGCTGTCTTTTGGAACGCTCAATTCTATGTTGGATACCTAATGGTAGCTGAGCTTGACAGATTCCCACGTCTTTGAATAGTAGCTTTGATTGCACTTGATTGATCATTCTCTAGCTTGGATATCGGTGTAATATCGTTAAAGAAGAAGGTGTCTAACAAAAAGAAAGAAAGAAAATTAGATAAATTATTGACTATACTTTATCACACCTAAGTGATAAACTCGATACTTAGTTTGCGCATGTCGCTTACGCTTATAATTATGTCGCTAGTGTCAACCAGGCCTTATTTCAAATCTTCTCTAAATTAAACCGCGCCGTAACTCACAAGCACCATGCTTCAACGAAAGGCAGATTATACAGGTTCGCCCGATCAAGTGGGTGACTTCTTTTGTTTTGTGTCCCTTTCCCACGGAAATATATATACCATGCATGATAAATACCTGTTTCAAAAAAAGGTTGTACTTTGATCATTTGTTGCATATAGTGCATACCAAGACCAAAGTGTATTGTGAATTTATAATTTTCATGCATAATTTTTCTTTTTTCTCTATCTACTTGGGTCCAACCCAAAAGTCTACAATATCAGACATTTATTTGCCGATTACACTTTGTTCATGAATACTATGCACCTTTGCCACGCTGTACTGACTTACTGTCATCGTCGAGGATTTTTATTAACTTAGTGCCATTTGTGATTGTCATCCTAGTATCATTGGTCGTCAGTTGAATAGAAAAGAACTCGTCGTTCTCACCAAATTCATCATTAACCAAAGACACATTTAGACTGACATTCTTTCTGACTTCACCAGGAGAAAACACAACAGAGATATTTGCGAGATCTATTTTATAGTCGGTGTTAAGTTTTGCACTTCCTGGCACCACGTAAAGGCTGTGAAAAAAGGGATTATAATTATTGCTTGTTTTGATTGGATCACTCCAAAAGCACGATGGTGTTTGGGAATTGTGATTGGTTAGCTAAAAAAAGCCATTCTCAAGCTCCGTGACCGTGCCGTACCGTGTGTCGGTGTTTTGATTGGTTCAGGCAGTACAGTGTGATAGTGTTCTTAAATTGTGATTGGTCAAAAGGAAAGGAAGGCGAGGTTCCGTAGCGTGGCCGTGCCGTGGCGTGACAGTGCCGTGTGCCGTGGTTTTTCAAAGTCATACGAAATCCACTCTATTTGAACTATAAAGTAAGCGCACAATCATTTCCCGCGCTGAAAATTTGCAGATGTGCAAAGAAAAAATGGCGGACGAGTTTTTTGATAGTTTCTTTCGAACATCTTAACCCTTAACCTTCTCCGCGGACGTCTTATGTAGAAGACTCTGCTTGCAGGGTACAATTAGCCTGATCAATTTACGTGGATTCTGATAATCAAATGCATCCTATCATGCCGTTTATTGGAAAAGAAATGAATCTTCAATTTCCTAAAAGCTACAAGCTTGATTAAACAGAAACAAGATGTTTTACTTTGAGTTCAGGAAAATGTATTGCCTCTCTTTGACAAAGATAACGGCACTTTACTTGGAGATAAAAATAAAAAAGTTATCATCAACTAAAAAAAGTCATTTTTGATATGTTATGGGGAAAACAAGCGTTCAGTTTACCATTAAGAATAAAATGAAATCAAAAAATGTCTTACTGTACACATTTAAGAAGAAACTCCGAACTTCCAACAGTCTCAAAGCATTGATAAACTTTTCATCATTTGACCTCAAGGTATGTTGCTTTCAAAAATCCTTTGACAATACGAATTTTTACATTCTAGCAAGGTGCTGTTTTACAACACAAGCTCAGAAAAAGCTTGCACATTTTCAGTATATGTTGATAAACGGAGAATAGCGAACAAAATTTCAAAATTTTAACCTTATCGTGGTTGTCCTGACGACCTTGGGTCAAAATGTGAGTTCTGTTCACACTTTGTCGTTCAAAAGTACACCTCAATATCACAGCGATAAGTATACTTTCAGTAAGCCCTGTAGATTGTTTCACCAAGACCGAAAATAAGACGCTAGAGCCAATAAAAAGCCACAGGGTTTTCAAGCGCGGGAAACTCAAACGCGTCCGCCATTTTCCTAATTTCGCGCATGCGCGGCCGTTTTTAGGCGGTGGCGATTTTAACGGGAACCCTTTCGCGGTTGGAAATTGGGCCTATCTACAAAGTAAATGTAAAATAATTGAAGAAAAGTGGATTGTCATTAGAGGGCACCATCCTTCAAAATTGGAAATTCTTGGAAATTCTTCCATATTAGTGGTAAAATGGCGTTTGATCAGTACGATAGAAGTTGTCTTCAAATAAAATGGTTTTCCTGTAAATTCTGATTGGTCGAGAGCTGTCGCGCGATGTATTCTCAGACAATCAGCAACAGGGCTGCAAATGTATTTGCGGCCCGTCAAATTCAATTTTCGCCCGCTGAACAGCGCGTTGTCAAGAGAACAGTTTGTTATTTGGCCTAGTATATTGATGATAATCTTACTTGGCAGCGTGAGGAACAGAAAGGAATGACGTTCTACAGAGTTCCATATCCAATACCAGATATCCATTATGGTTTTCTGGCACCTGAAGTTCATGAGCTTGATTTTTACCACAGAAGTACATTTTGGCTATAAATGAAATATGATAGAGTGAAAGTCAGTCAGTTCTTAGTCCACTTAACAACTATTTAGCCACCAACAAGAGAGCATAGTATAAATAAGAGAGGGAAGCTTGTTAATGGGGCGCGCGCCGTGATGATTCCCATCTGTGCTATTTTTAGTAACCGGATGCAGTTTAATTTTCGTCTTACCCTACTCACGTAAGTCATAATTTGACACTTCCTACCTTCCCTACGGGAGTAGGGTAAGACAAAAATTAAACTGCATCCAGTTACTAAAAATAGCACAGATGGGAATCATAACGGCGCGCGCCCCATTAACAAGTTTCCCTCTCTTATTTATGCTCTCTTGCCACTAATAACTTTGATTGTATTTTTTACGGACATAGACTGATCACTCTATACTTTACGTCAAGAAACCGGTGTCATGTGTCATAAGCGGTTATACCTGGGAATCGATGTAAACAACTGTGTAGTAGCCTGTGAACAGGCTCTGGGGGAGGGGGAGGGGAAGGGAAGGGGAGGGGAGGGGAGGGGGAGGGAAGAGGGGGAAGGGGAGAGCAGGCTCTCCCCTTTCCTCTCTTCCCTTCCCCTCCCCTCCCCTTCTCCTTCCCTTCCCCTCCCCCTCCCCCAGAGCCTGTTCACAGGCTAACTGTGTAGTTTATTGCAAGTTTTGGTGAATCTTACCTGGTTGAGCGTTTCCACAGTAACGAAGAAAACATTTAGGTGTTCTTTTCAGTGCGTACACGTAGAAACCACTACAGTTGCGAACACGAATATTGTGACTCAACCCACAGCAATCGTCATTCCAATGATAACATAATTGGCGAGTGACTGCCCCTTGGGCTTCGGTAGGATGAGAACCGTTCATCCATCCAGGTGATTCAGTTCCACAATGTAATTTTGGTACGCACTGAGTTGCTATGGCAGATCCTGCATCACCACTGAAGCGATACCAGCCTTTACGGGGGAGATCATTTCTATCGCACTTCGACATATTGACAGTTGGAACACTCATTGATCGATCACGGTTGTCCAGTGTGGTGTAGTTTCTACACACTATTTACATTGAATAAAAACAGATACTTTTAGCATAGCTTTTTATGGAATTTGTAAGTTTAAAATAAATAGTATTTTTCACCAAGAGTTCAACCCTCTTAATATCCTTTTCATATCCCATTTTATAGAGAAAAGGTCCACGATTAACATACCTTTCAAAAAGGGACTGTACTCCTCATTTATATTCCTTTGGAAAGTACGTACATTGTACTTTTTCAGACAGTTTTCGATACTCAGCTCGTAAAATGTCTTACGATCGCATAATTTAAGGAAGTCCAACCGTTTCGTGGAGCGTAAAAAAGGATATTAGTTGGTAATATAAAATTACTACTTTAGCTCAGTTCAAAATTTGCCGGTATTCTCCTTTAATTATGCACAAGCCTTTCAGATTACCTATGAACTTCAGGATACGATGGTATACATAAACAAAATCACCTATATATATTTATGTTACACAACATTATTTATCCAATTTTATTCAATATTTTTGGCGATATATTTTACTCATTTTACAATTACCTTATTTTATATTTTATCCATTTTTGCATTATATTACTCATATTTTTATTCATTTGATTCGGTTCAGTTTATTATAATTGCGTTCTTTTATAATCCGTGCTTGACAAACAAATTGGCTATTAATTCAATTACAGATGTTTTTCAACATATTAATCTACAAGTTTCTTTTGTTCGCTAATCCAGGAACAATAGAGTATTAATACAAGTTTCGTTGATCCAGGAATAATAGACTACGAGTTGGTCTTACAGAGTCCTGATACCAGTGACTAATAGAAACCACGTAAACATCAACTTGGCCTTGCTGGTAAACCAGTTCCCTCAAGCTCTTGGTATCTTGTTTACAAGCAAAAGGAGACTCCTCCTACTTGTGCATACTAGGTGTTACACAACAGGGTACACACCCAAACTTTTGAGCGAATTGTTCTTCCAGCAAGTAACTTGTCAAGTAAAACAATTTTCTATTTGGATACGGTTGTAACTAAGTGTTTTGACCCAGAAAACACTAAGAAGTTTTTACGAAACCTTCTCTGTGTTTGTTATAGTCAACAAAGCCGTCAATGAGCTTCGAGCTTGATCCTAGCAACCAATAGCGTGCTCTCTAGCACTGCAACACCTTTGATTGATAGGTAAAAACTGTTCAAAACACTTAGGTGAATTAAGTAACTATAATAGTCCTACAACCCAGAACTGATCAGAAGTTGTAGCAGAAAGTAAGGTGTAATTTGGAATTAAAGCACATTATCTGAACCCGAAAAAAGTCTCTACTGAGCGTCTTCTCACATTCTCCTTTATGCACAAGCCTGTCTGATTACCTATGAACTTCAGGATACGATGGTATACATAAACAAAATCACCTATATATATATATTATATATATGACCTTACCGGCCTGTGTGTTGACTTGGTCAAAGCATACGACCATAAGCAGAATACCAACAGTTGTTAAAATTGTTTGCAACGCCATCGTTGCAGTGCTCTTTTCAAAATCACTAACAAAATGCCTTCTTTGATACGGCACTTGATCGGGATCACACAGGGATTACATGGCAGCCATTGTTGTGGGCAAGTACAATAGATAGTTTTCATTTCTCATGGGAGAAATGGTATGTTTTTTGACCACAAACCGTCATGGCTGCCGTGAAATCCCTCTATTATTTCTGATCCATTGTTTATCCTGGATCCCTTGTTACGACAAATATAAGCATATAATCTCCCCCTGGAGTGCTTACAATATAGAGTGGTTTTCATAAACCCGTGAAACAAAGAGTGTAATAAAGCTAAGTGTAATAGTCAAGAAATATAATAGAAAACAAAAGAGCCAAAGTGTAATAAAGTGTAATAAGCTAAAGTGTATTTCATGGTTTTATGAAAACCACTCTATCCGTGAAAAACTTTGCAAACAAAATTGTGTAATTTAGTACAAATTACAAAACTTAGAAATAATTGAGACATGAAAAGCACGTGCACACAGACTAAATTGTAAGAACGACAACAAACATCAAAAACGGCTCAACGCACCCTTAGCTTTATTCAAAAAATTCCGCCGTTTCTCCCATAAGAAACGATCTTATTACGCACTAGTTGTTAGTAATTCTTTCACGGATTGAGTGATTTTCATCGGACTGTGAAATAGTTACTAAGCTAATAGAGATTTCTCACAATAGCAAGATTTTTGACGCGTTTGACGCAGCTTTTACGCACCAAGTATTACATTTGCATAACAAACAATTTCATTGTACCAAGCAAACAATAACGCGTTTTTTATCTTAATAATATACAGCTATTTCAAAAAACTTTGAATACTGAATACTGCATTCCGCATACTGAATAGTGCATTCCAAGACTTACAAATTGCATTTTTGATCGTTTCCGTTGTCGTTTTGCCACCTATTTGCCTAGTTATAGCTGTTATAGAGGATTTTCACCATGCCATCTCCAAAACATACTGAACTACAAGACATTTTGGTCTTTTAATGCACTATTCAGTATGCAGAATGCAGTATTCAGTATTCAACGTTTTTTGAAATAGCTGTACATGCAAAAATTTCTCGATGCTGATTGGCTAAGAGCAGTGCTGTTTCGAGGAAATTTAGTGCAGAAAAAAGGAAATTTAGTGCCAAAAAAAAGGAAATTTAGTGCAAATTTCTTTTGGCAGAAAACAGTCAAAATGCACTTAAACGTCAAATTCTTCTTTTTATTCATCAAAGAAAATATTTATAAAACACTTTTAGCGGGATTTGTTTCCAAAATTGTCGAAAATATGCAAGAAAAATGTCAAAAAGTGCCCAAGTTTAGGGTGAAAAGTTTTGAATTTTTCCCTTGATCGCGCGCTTGGTGACGACATTCGAACACTAGGCGTGCGCTAACCTGATTTTTCAACTAAAAAGCTACAGAAAACTTGAAAATATTGCTCGTATTTTTGCATGTATATTATTAAAAGGAAATAATATGGTTTACTCGTGCAATTTAGAATGAATTTGACTCGTGAGTTTTCAAAGAGCACAAATTGCATTCGCCCTACGGGCTCGTGCAATTTTGAACTCTTTGAAAACTCACTCGTGACAAATTTATTCTAAATTGCACTCGTAAAAATATTATTTCCTATACAGAGTGGTTTTCATAAACCCATGAAATAAAGTATAATAACTAAAGTGTAATATATAATAGTGTGTAATACACCGAAAACACAAAAGAAAATGTGAGCATTAAAGTGTAATAAAGTGTAATACGCTAAAGTGTATTTCACAGGTTTATGAAAACCGCTCTAAAGAAACTTTATTTTAACTGTTCTTCCAATTAAACCTGAACAGGATTTATATGCCTAAAGTGCAAACAATAGATGAATGAATTTGTAATTCTGAAAAGATTTACAATAGTACAAAAATACAAACGCTTTTGCTTTCCATAATTTGAAATATTATACTATTGCAAATCTTTTCAGAATGATGATTGGAAAGAAGTAGAAACAAGGATGTCAGGTCAGGCTGGGGATCGAACTCTGGACCTCTCGCACCGAAGGCTGCGCACTAACCAACTGTGCCATCCTTGCTCCTTGAGTCATGAGTCATGAGTCATAAGTCATGAGTCAGGTTGGAAGTACACCTGAACCAGGTTTCAATACAATTATTGGCAAACGTATACAGAGTACTAGACTACAGGTGCTACCTGTAAATTATTGTAAAGAAAGTTTTTACAAAGTTTTGCAGTTTAAAAACTCTTAACCCAGTTATATCTCAAAGGTGCATGGTCGTTAGACCCTTTCCATAAATTTGTCCATGATAAAAGAAAAGTTATCTAGATCGTGCTCTGCCAGACCCATTCTTATTTATTATTCAGATTATTCAGCAAGAGTTTATCTGTGCAAAACTGAAAAATTAAGTACCAAAAAGACAAAAACAATCTGCTGTTTATAATAGTTCTTAACTTTACCATTGTTTTAACATCTAAGGTTTGTTTATAAATGAAATAAAAATAAATAAATAAATATTTATATAGCGCCATTTCCGATAGCTCAATGGCGCTTTACAATATAATTCACAACTTTAATCCTAATCCTATAAAATGGTAAATAATCCTAATCCTGTAAAATGATGATGATAATTTATGACGTGGAATTTGTTGCATCCAAATTTCTTTTTGCTGTATGAAATTTTCTGTTTGACTCAACTCATGACTCAAAACTCATTGAGTCATACAGACATTTTTGTCATACCACATAAGGATTTAAAAACTTTTCTCGCAGAGAGGAGAAAAACCCAATATGTTGAAACAAGTTTGGCTGTAGAATATAAGCCTTACGGTGTTGGTCCTTAATAAAGCTGTCTAAAACTGTGTCTTTGCCATGTCTAGCGTAACAAGCTTCCTTGCTCAGAAATTCAACGACGTCTTGTGCTCCATCTCGAGGGAATAACATGGCAGGGGTGCAACATTCAGGAGCTGACATAAAACTGTAGAAATGAGGAGCAAATAACTGTCGCAGCCTAAGAATATGTGGTCTTCCTACAGTTAGCACTATCAGAGCGACATATACCATAAGTGACAACCATATCAAGTATTTTTGAAAGCAAGTTCCATGTTTAAATATATAACGTGAGTATACAAAGTATAAAATTGTTCCTAAGACCATACTAACACCAAATAACTCAGTCAGACGATCTGGTTCCAGGCTTATGTACCCTAGCAAGCGCTCTGGGTGGTAAAGCTTGATATAAGTCACATGGTTGATTTTGTAGCGATTCTCTTGACCAGTAAGAGAGTCATCATGACTTGGATGAAATTGAAAACGAGTACTCAAGACATTACTAAGAACAACAAACAATTCATCAAGAGGGTAGGAATCATCTTCTACCAAAAGAGCAAACTTTGCATTGTTGACTAGTGAAGAATTCAAACAGAAGACATAATCCTGCTTTTCTTTCTCAAAGATATTCCATTTTCTATAGCTTTTGTCATTCTCATATCTGTTTATTACTTTAAGTGTTGGTACTAAGTCAATAGCTTCTCCATGAGTTTCTGGTTCTCCATCGACATTACAGACAGACATAGACACTTTTAAATTCAATATTTTCTTCTCTTGGGCTTCATAGAGCAGCCATAACATTTTCCAAACGACTTGTGTTAGATAGAATGGTTTAAAGTGCTCTATTCCTGCACGATTTCGAGCAGTGGTAATAATTGTGATGGCTAAATCAATATGTGACTTTGGATCCTTCATCTCTTGTAGCATAGTTGTACTTTCAAGAAATGACTTCATTTTATGCACTTCTAGAAGCCGTAAATGATTCTCCTTCAACATCTGATCTCTCCCTTCTTTTGTGTCCATATTCTTGAAGTTATAAATAGAAAATTGCAGGTTGGAGCAGAGGAAAGGCAGTATGAAGACAAAAGTTACAATATATAATATGAACATGTGACGTCCTGAACGAAATGTAAATGCCATTGTCCGCACTGAAAAAAGGAATAATAAAAAATTATGACTATAACTGAGGTAATAGCAAAGAATCATTCAACAATTTTATTTTTTACGTCGAAAGGATCTGTAAAAGGGTTTTGTTTTGCTTTAGCAATACAGAGTATATATAAACAAGCAAAGAGGTTTAGAGAGTCAATGGGCTATTGCATTTTTTATCCGCACTCCCCCTGTTGAGGACACATGGAATTCCAAGGGAGTAGGGGTACTAAAACCTCTCTGGAATTCCATGGGGCCACTCAACTTCACTGAAAATCCATAGGAAAATAACTGAAAATCCAGTGGAGTAGGGTCTAAAAGTCATGAAAATGCACGGAAATCCAAGGAGTAGGGTCTAAAATTCATCAAAAAAATGGAAAATCCAAGGGACTAGGGGGTATTTTTTGAAAACATGTCCTCAACAGTGGGAGTGCAATAGCCCAATATTTCACAAAAGATCAACGCACATTAGTTGAAAACAAAACATGATTTTACCTTATCGAAGCCAACTAGCTGTACAATTTGAATCTTGTTATCATTCTACTTGCTAAATATCTTCAAAAATAGAAGGGGATTTGTTCAAAATTATAGAAAACGTGGAACAGAGAACTCAAAATTCTGAACACACACAACGCCCAGGCATCTTCAGTATGATGGAAGTGAAGTCCTAGGTTCTAACCACAGGTATCCCGAAGTTTATACTCATCTACGTCCCGTTGCTTGGGGTGATTTTCTGGTTATGCGTTCATGATTGTCGTCACGAATATACAGTAATATTGTGTACAGTTTCATACTGATCATACTGTTGGAGTACGCATAGTACCTGTCGTATCTCTAGTACCTGTAGTACTTGTAGTACCCGTAGTACTAGCAGTACCCGTATAGTACTTTCAGTACCCATAATACTTCTAGTACCTCTAGTACCTGTAGTCCTTGTAGTACCTGTAGTCCTTGTAGTCCTTGTAGTCCTTGTACTACTTGTAGTCCTTGCAGTATTTGTAGTACTTGTAGCACTTGTAGTACCTATAGTACCTGTAGTACCTGCAGTACCTGTAGTACCTGTAGTACCTGTAGTACTTGTAGTACTTGTAGTACTTGTAGTACTTGTAGTACTTGTAGTACTTGTAGTACTTGTAGTACCTGCAGTACCTGTAGTATTTGTAGTACTCGTAGTACCTGTAGTCCTAGTAGTACCTGTAGTACTTGTAGTCCTCGTAGTATTTGTAGTCCTTGTAGTATTTGTAGTACTTGCAGTACATGTAGTACCTATAGTACCTGCAGTACCTGTAGTACCTGTAGTACTTGTAGTACCTGTAGTACTTTAGTACCTTTAGTACCCGTAGTACTTGTAGTACCTGCAGTACCTGTAGTACCTGTAGTACCTGTAGTACTTGTAGTACCTGTAGTACCTGTAGTACTTGTAGTACTTGTAGTACTTGTAGTATCTGTAGTACCTGTAGTACTGTAGTACCATGTAGTAACCTGTAGTTCTGTAGTACCTGTAGTACTTGTAGTACCTGTAGTACCTGTAGTACTTGTAGTACCTGTGGTACTTGTAGTACCTGTAGTACTTGTAGTACCTGTAGTACTTGTAGTAGCTGTAGTATTTGTAGTAGCTGTAGTACTTGTAGTACTTGTAGTATTTGTAGTACTCGTAGTACCTGTAGTTCTAGTAGTACCTGTAGTACTTGTAGTCCGTGTAGTATTTGTAGTCCTTGTAGTATTTGTAGTACTTGTAGTACATGTAATATCTATAGTACCTGTAGTACCTGTAGTACTTGTAGTACCTGTAGTACCTGTAGTACTTGTAGTACTTGTACTACCTGCAGTACCTGTAGTATTTGTAGTACTCGTAGTACCTGTAGTCCTAGTAGTACTTGTAGTACCTGTAGTTCTTGTAGTATTTGTAGTACTTGTAGTGCCTGTAGTACTTGTAGTACTTGTAGTATCTGTAGTACCTGTAGTTCGGCATGGTAACGCTGTAGGTAGGTAGTACCTGTAGTTATGTAGTACCTGTAGTTCTGTAGTTCTGTAGTACCTGTAGTTCTGTAGTACCTGTAGTTCTGTAGTACCTGTAGTTATGTAGTACTTGTAGTACTTGTAGTACCTGTAGTACCTGTAGTACTTGTAGTACCTGTAGTACTTGTAGTACTTGTTGTACATGTAGTACCTGCAGTACTTGTAGTACATGTAGTACCTGCAGTACCTGTAGTACTTGTAGTATTTGTAGTACTTGTAGTATTTGTAGTACCTGTAGTACTTGTAGTACTTGTAGTGCCTGTAGTGTTTGTAGTGTCTGTAGTGTTTGTAGTGCCTGTAGTGTTTGTAGTGCCTGTAGTACCTGTAATTTTGTAGTTCTGTAGTACTTGTAGTACTTGTAGTATCTGTAGTACCTGTAGTCCTGTAGTACCTGTAGTCTGTATTCTGTAGTACATGTATTCTGGTAGTACCTTAGTTATGATAGTACATGTAGTTCTGCAGTACCTGTAGTTATGTAGTACCTGTAAGTTATGTAGTAACTGTAGTTTTCTGTAGTTCTGGTAGTACCTGTAGTTCTGTAGTCTGTAGTTCTGTATACTGTATTCTGCAGTAACCTGTAGTTCTGTAGTTCTGTAGTTCTATAGTACCTGTAGTTATGTAGTTCTGTAGTATCAGTAGTTCTGCAGTACCTGTAGTAATGAAGTACCTGTATACCTGTAGTTCTGTAGTTCTGTAGTACCTGTAGTACTTGTAGTACTTGTAGTACTTGTAGTACTTGTAGTAGCTGTAGTATCTGTAGTATTTGTTGTACTTTTAGTACCTCTAGTACTTGTAGTACTTGTAGTAACTGTAGTACTTTAGTACCTTTAGTACCCGTAGCACTTGTAGTACCTGCAGTACCTGTAGTACCTGTAGTACCTGTAGTACTTGTAGTACTTGTAGTACTTGTAGTACTTGTAGTACCTGTAGTACCTGTAGTACTTGTAGTGCCTGTAGTACTTGTAGTACTTGTAGTATCTGTAGTACCTGTAGTACTTGTAGTGCCTGTAGTACTTGTAGTACTTGTAGTATCTGTAGTACCTGTAGTACTTGTACTACTTGTAGTACCTCATAGCTGCCAACCCTCCCGGATAATCCAGGAGTCTCCAGATTTTGGGCCTCGTCTCCCGGTCTCCCGGATAAAGACCTAAATCTCCCGGATAATCGCTCGAACCCTAAAATCGCGGCCATTTTAACTGAAATATCGTCTATCCTTCTTGAAAAATCCTGTAGTACTACAAGTACTACAAGTACTACAAATACTACAAGTACTCACTACAGGCACTACAAGTACTATAGGTACTACAGGTACTACAAGTACTACAAGTACTACAGGTACTACAAGTACTAGAAGTACTACAGGTACTACAAGTACTACAGGTACTACAAGTACTGCATGTACTACAAGTACTACAAGTACTACAGGTACAACAAGTACTACAGGTACTACAAGTACTACAAGTACGAAAAGTACTACAGGTACTACAAGTACTACAAATACTACAAGTACTACAGGTACTACAGGTACTACAGATACTATATGTACTACATTAGTACTACAGGTACTACAAGTACTACAAATACTACAGGTACTACAAATACTACAGGTACTACAAGAACTACAGGTACTACAGGTACTACAGGTACTACAGGTACTGCAGGTACTACAGGTACTACAGGTACTGCAGGTACTACAAGTACTACAGGTACTACAAGTACCACAGGTACTACAAGTACTACAGGTACTACAGGTACTACAAGTACTACAAGTACTACAGGTACTACAAGTACTACAAATACTACAAGAACTACAGGTACTACAAGTACTACAAATACTACAAGTACTACAGGTACTACAGGTACTACAAGTACTACAAGTACTACAGGTACTACAAGTACTACAAGTACTACAAGTACTACAGGTACAGCAAGTACTACAAGTACTACAAGTACTTCAGGTACTACAAGTACTACAAGTACTACAGGTACTACAAGTACTACAAGTACTACAAATACTACAAGTACTACAGGTACTACAGGTACTACAGATACTATATGTACTACATTAGTACTACAGGTACTACAAGTACTACAAATACTACAGGTACTACAAATACTACAGGTACTACAAGTACTACAAATACTACAAGAACTACAGGTACTACAGGTACTACAGGTACTACAGGTACTACAGGTACTGCAGGTACTACAGGTACTACAGGTACTGCAGGTACTACAAGTACTACAGGTACTACAGGTACTACAGGTACTACAAGTACTACAGGTACTACAAGTACTACAGGTACTACAGGTACTACAAGTACTACAAGTACTACAGGTACTACAAGTACTACAAATACTACAAGAACTACAGGTACTACAAGTACTACAAATACTACAAGTACTACAGGTACTACAGGTACTACAAGTACTACAAGTACTACAGGTACTACAAGTACTACAAGTACTACAAGTACTACAGGTACAGCAAGTACTACAAGTACTACAAGTACTTCAGGTACTACAAGTACTACAAGTACGAAAAGTACTACAGGTACTACAAGTACTACAAATACTACAAGTACTACAGGTACTACAGGTACTACAGATACTATATGTACTACATTAGTACTACAGGTACTACAAGTACTACAAATACTACAGGTACTACAAATACTACAGGTACTACAAGTACTACAAATACTACAAGAACTACAGGTACTACAGGTACTACAGGTACTACAGGTACTGCAGGTACTACAGGTACTACAGGTACTACAGGTACTAAAGTACTACAGGTACTACAAGTACTACAGGTACTACAAGTACTACAGGTACTACGGGTACTACAGGTACTATAAGTACTACAAGTACTACAAGTACTACAAGTACTACAGGTACTACAAGTACTACAAATACTACAAGAACTACAGGTACTACGAGTACTACAAATACTACAAGTACTACAAGTACTACAGATACTAATATATAAAAATTAGGTACTACCTAATAGCGGAGCTCCCATTTAAATATAATAATAATTTTAAATACTTTGTTTTATTTTGACGTTTTTGATTCAAATGAATTGGGCTTGCTGTGGTAATAGGCAAACAAATATTGCATTTTGTTGTAAAAGTTGAAATAAAGACTATAGATCAAGCTTTATTTCTTGCCCTTCAGTCTCCTGAGAATTATAAGGCTTTCAACTCAGTGACCATAGTGATATTTATTCAGATATTTGTGTCAGATTTTATAATTGACTTAGTAGTAGTGCTTCATAATTCTCAGAAATAGGATGCAAAAATCCCTCAAACTGATTTCATTCACATAAATACTGAACCTAATTCAACATCCTTCAATTAAACAATTAGACATTGCAGAAAATTATATTTAGATTTTTCTGTCTTGACAGTATTGTGGCATCTTGTTTTTTTTTTTATTATTATGTAGAGTAGAATGACACTGATAAATAGTTGTCTTTACACGAAACAAGAATTCTCTCTTCCAGGTTACACTAATCATGACTTTAGATGAAATTGTAAAACAACTCAAAACAACTACTACCTAAAAGCAAAGCTCCAATTTCAATTTTAATTTTTTTATGTTCTTGATTCAAATGAATTGGGCTTCCTGTGGTAATTGAAAAAGTTGAAATGAAGATTATTTAAAAAGCATTTTTGAAATAAGTTTTGGTTTTGGTTTGTATATTGTATGGGCTTGTATGCTCAGTGACCTTTGTTACAGTAAATTTTAATATTCAGATTCACTGTCAGATTTCATAACTGACTTTGTAAGGGTTCAATAATTTTCAGAAATAGAAAGCAAAATCTCCAAAACATTTTTTTAAATTGATACAAGTAATTAAACCTTTTTGACATCCTGAATATTACAGAACAACATATATTGATTTGTCTGTCTTCACTATATTTGTGACATCTTGTTTTTTGTGGTTGTTGTTTTTATTTTGTTTTGTTATTTAATGTAGAAAAGAATGACACACTAGCTAGGCGAATACTTGTCTCCCACTTTTCTCTTCCAGATTACACTGATAATACAATTTAAAGTGATTATAAAAACAGCTAATTGAAATAACAAGAAAACAAGGAATTAAGCATTTTCAGTCTGTATTTAAGGCTTCACAGGGCTCACTGAGCAACTTCATCCAGATGAATAAAGTATAAAAACAATTCTAGTTTGCATGGCAAAATTCCTTCTTTTTTCCCTGTCAATTGTTTCATTAAATTCCAGACCAAAACTTGAGCTGTATTTACACATTAGTGGGGTTGAAGTAAGTTCAAAATCAATTTTTTTTACTGATTTTATTATTATTAGAACTAGTGCAAAAAGTTCACCGTAAAACAAAATGTCGTTGTACATTTCATGTAAGGCTTGATCGAGTGTTTCTTTAAACTTGGCCACAGTTCAACGTGCATAAAAGGTTTTTTTAAGTCATCAATCCCAAATCAAAGATAAAAGATCAAATATAGGTACAAGAGACTTTTTGATATCATTTTCTGGCCAGGGTCTTTACCTTGAAGTGCTTTCCTTGTTGTCTTTTCGAAGCATACTGGTCCTTGTTTCACGCTCAATGCAGACGATTCTTGATTTATTTCCAACTTTGGCTAGATTTTTAAGCAGCTTTACTGAAGGCATCTTCACGAAACGAAGAATACACGATCCTCAATGACTTATTCATTATGAGGAATTTTTTTAAACTACGAATCCAACTAAAAAGTCGTCCAACTTTGAAAATATCCTCTGTGTCTTTCGTCTTTCGAGCAGTTTTTGAAACGACACCAGGCCCGAAAAAAATTCAAACGTACGGTTTTTTTCGCTTTAACCTGTCAAGATTGGCACAGATTAATGTTCATCAAAATCGCTAAATTTTTACGAGGTTTCGAGAATACTATTTTTAAGCTTTGCAAGTTAAAACTGCAAGGAAACTTGTAAATTTTCAGTTTTCAAAGTGTCAGCGCGCGTCAAGTTGGCGCCAAAAAGCAATCAGCCAATCAGCATCGCGATGTACACGGACGTATGTACGTATGTACGGACGTATGTATGTATGTATGTATGTACGGACGGACGTACAGCCGTTGGGCTCCCTGTGTGTCCATGAAAAATCAACTCGATGGGTTACCATTTTTTCTTAGGTATGGTGCTCCGCTCGCGCGGGCCTTCGGCCCGCGCGGGAGCTCCGCTACAAATACTACAGGTACTACAAGTACTACAGGTACTTCAAGGACTACAGGTACTACGAGTACTACAAATACTACAAGTACTACAGATACTACAAATACTACAGGTACTACAAGTACTATTGGTACTACAAGTACTACAGGTACTACAGGTACTACAGGTACTACAGGTACTGCAGGTACTACAAGTACTACGGATACTACAGGTACTAAAGTACTATAGGTACTACAAGTACTACAGGTACTACAGGTACTGCAGGTACTACAGGTACTACAGGTACTGCAGGTACTACAAGTACTACAAGTACTACAGGTACTACAGGTACTACAAGTACTACAGGTACTACAAGTACTACAGGTACTACAGGCACTATAAGTACTACAAGTACTACAGGTACTACAAGTACTACAAATACTACAAGAACTACAGGTACTACAAGTACTACAAATACTACAAGTACTACAGATACTGCAAGGACTACAAGTAGTACAAGGACTACAAGGACTACAAGGACTACAGGTACTACAAGGACTACAGGTACTACAATTACTACAAATACTACAGGTATTACAAGTACTACAGGTACTACAAGTACTACAGGTACTACAAGTACTACAAATACTACAAGTACTACAGATACTACAAATACTACAGGTACTACAAGTACTACAGGTACTACAAGGACTACAGGTACTACGAGTATTACAAATACTACAAGTACTACAGATACTACAAATACTACAGGTACTACAAGTACTACAAGTACTACAAATACTGCAAGGACTACAAGTAGTACAAGGACTACAAGGACTACAGGTACTACAGGTACTACAAGGACTACAGGTACTACAATTACTACAAATACTACAAGTACTACAAGTACTACAGTTACTACAAGTACTACAGATACTACAAGTACTACAGGTACTACAAATACTACAAGTACTACAGGTACTACAGGTACTACAGGTACTACAGGTACTACAGGTACTACAAGTACTACAAGTACTATAAGTACTACAAGTACTACAGGTACTACAAGTACTACAAATACTACAAGTACTATAAGTACTACAAGTACTACAGGTACTACAAGTACTACAAATACTACAAGTACTACAGGTACTACAGGTACTACAGGTACTACAGGTACTGCAGGTACTACAGGTACTACAAGGACTACAAGGACTACAGGTACTACAATTACTACAAATACTACAGGTATTACAAGTACTACAAGTACTACAGATATTACAAATACTACAGGTACTACAAGTACGACAGTTACTACAAGGACTACAGGTACTAGAGGTACTAGAAGTATTATGGGTACTGAAAGTACTATACGGGTACTGCTAGTACTACGGGTACTACAAGTACTACAGGTACTAGAGATACGACAGGTACTATGCGTACTCCAACAGTATGATCAGTATGAAACTGTACACAATTTTACTGTATATTCGTGACGACAATCATGAACGCATAACCTATTTTCTCACAGAAAAACAGCCGCGTAGCTTAGGCCACTAGGAAACAACAGTTACATTTTCATTTTAAGCCAGGAAAAAAAGAAGAAGAAGAAGACAAGACAAGACGAGGAAAGAAAAGAACAGGAAAGAAAAGACAGGAAAAGAAAACGGAAAAGAAAAGAAAAAGAAAAAAGGTTATCTGCTCACTTGCTTCTCAGTTCAATGGTTTTCCAACTGCGCCACGGGATCGCGTAACAGTGCACAGTAATAGATAGCCAACTCACAGGATATACTAGATTATTTATCCTCCATAACTTCCGAGTAAATTATCATCAATATTTGTAGCAATATATGTCATCTTAGCAATGTAGAAATAAATGTATAACTGTCATCTGGTCCTAG
This sequence comes from Telmatactis stephensoni, assembly GCA_029948255.1. NCBI lineage: Eukaryota > Metazoa > Cnidaria > Anthozoa > Actiniaria > Isophelliidae > Telmatactis > Telmatactis stephensoni. Next base: position 435,889 of record JALIZF010001607.1, on the reverse strand, counting down.
TAACCCATCTTTAGCTCTCAAGTTATTTGTTAGGGCCAGTACCTTCTCTAATTATAATTTAATATATATTGTAAACTATTGTAAACTATTATCAAAGGAACAAAATAAAAATTGTTGTTGTTATTGTTGTTGTTGTTGTGGGGTTTTGCATAAAATTAGCATACTAATTTGCTTTGGGTAACGGGTTCGAGTCGTGGCTGCGTCAACAACTTCTTTTTTACTTTTCTTTCTGTTTTTGATGGATTCTATTTCTCTTCTCTAGTTTTTCTTGGCTTAAAATTCTAGTCTTCAATGAAGAAAACTACGTTAACTCTTCACATTAGCTCGATGCTTTCAAATTTTGTGATTATGGTGGAAATCGAACCTCCGCTGTCAATATGATGGCGACGAGCCTGATTTGTTTGCTTATTTGTTTATATTTGTCCACTAGTCCATAGTCCAAATCGACAAGTGGATTATCCAAAAGAACAAATGGACAAGTCACCGGACATGGCTTATTTGGTCATACGAAATCTACTGAATGAATTATATACCAAGGCCTCCCAAGGCCGGGTTTTTTAAGCGCGGGAAACTCAGACGCGTCTGCCATTTCTATTTTTAGAATCTTGCGCATGCGCAGCCGTTTTTAAGCCGTGTCCGCATACCGGCCTTGGTATATGATTCATAAAGTAGCTTTCGTATGACTGAATTTCGTATGAAAACGGCACTGCGCGGTCACGGCATGGTTACGGCAGGAATTCCGAATGTTTTTAGGTCTTTTATGGACAACACGGCACTGACACGGACACGGCACGGTGCGATCCGTTTAAATCCCACTCATGCATACGAAAACTCCTCTAATGACCTCGTGGAAATGGACTAGAGAAAGTACTTGACATGCACCTGAAGTTCTCCTCTTTTCCAAGAACCACAAAAGCCTGGAACAGTAGGGACCGCGGAGCACCTTGAAAAGCGGCGCGCGGGCTAGCATTTGAAAATAAAGTAAACTAACCAGTCAAAAAAGTTTTCAAACAGAACATTTGACTAGGTAGCGCAGAAACGGGGGGGTTATAGCGAGACCCCCTCTACGCCCCGAGGTCCAAATCCTTATCCTTTTAATTATATGCATTTTTAAAGAAATAGTAAACCGTTCATATAGTACTTTTCAAAGCCAAATCAAACCACACTAAGAGCCCGTCCACATAAGAGAAGGTGTCCCTGGTAGTAGGGATAACTCTTTTGTTTTGTGTCCCCCAGGGAAAAGAAAACAAGAGTCATCCCTACTACATAGGGGCACCCTCCCTCAGGGACCTAAGGCTGTACTGCAACTCGTGAAATCCCCAACCCTTTTGCTTCATCTTTAAAAGGATAGCCTTAAAAGGATAACCCATTTTGGGCGTAGCCCTTTAGAGGGAGTACTAGCTTTCCCCCAACCAAGCAATTGATGTGTTTCATACTAAAAAGACAACATTTAGTTGGGCTACCAATCATTTAGTTGGGTTACCCTTTTGCTTCATCTTTAAAAGGATAGCCTTAAAAGGATAACCCATTTTGGGCGAAGCCTTTTCGTTTGTAGCCCTTTAGAGGGAGTACCAGCTTTCCCCCAACCAAGCAATTGATGTGTTTCATACTAAAAAGACAACATTTAGTTGGGCTACCAATCATTTAGTTGGGTTACCCTTTTGCTTCATCTTTAAAAGGATAGCCTTAAAAGGATAACCCATTTTGGGCGAAGCCTTTTCGTTTGTAGCCCTTTAGAGGGAGTACCAGCTTTCCCCCAACCAAGCAATTGATGTGTTTCATACTATAAAGAGACAACATTTAGTTGGGCTACCAACCATTCAGTTGGGCTACCCTTTTGCTTCAGATAACCCCTTTTGGGCGAAGCATTTTCGTTTATAGTTCTTTTAGAGGGAGTACCAGCCTTTCCCCCAACCAAGCAATTGATGTGTTTCATACTAAAGAGACAACATTTACTTGGGCTACCAGTTTATTACTTACTTACTTGACAAAACTCCCGTCGTCTAAATAACAATCTCTAATTAATATCAGATATTTAATCTGATTCTGTTTATCTTCTAGATAGAATATATTTCTTTTTCTACCTTAAACGTAAAACTTGATAGCAGAATGCATTTTTACGGCTTAGGTGAATCTCACTACAGAAAAAAGTAGCTATCGTTAGAAAGGAGAGCTGCTGGGCTGAAGCAGTTGTTTGGGAGTTGAGCAAGGAAAAAATTATTTGGAGAGCTGGTGTGTTGAAGCGTTTCTTTTGGAGTTGGAGCAAGGAAAAAAATATTTGTTATGTTGGAGCAATAGTCCCCTTCACAGTTCCCTGCGCCATCTTGAAAGATAGCTGTGCCTTTGCATCGAAGCGAGACGAACGGTGAGCGTGCAATGATAGATACCTTTTTTAACTCTCATTGGTCAGTTGATAAAACCTCAAGATTAGTTATTAGTTCTCCTCGGTTTTGTAGAGAAAGCTCTTTTATTTTAATTGCGATTTTATATCGGCGGCTAGTTGAAAAAAATATATATTCTATTGGAAACCAGGAAATTGCCAGAAAATGTATATTCTATTGGAAAACAGGAAATTGCATGCATCATTTCTGTAAATAAATAACTGACTGGCTTATTAGTCATTATCCTTTTCATTCATCATCTTCAGCGTTATAAATAAAAATGTCTTGCGTCTCGATTCTCATACAGGAACAGGAATGTCTTTGTGTTTCAATAATTTTTTTGTGACCTAAGTCTCATTGTGACCAGTTTAGAATGGTGATTTTAATTGGTTGTATCAACCAAACGCATTTGGTCATTTGTACCAACGTGAAATGGTCACAACTTGAACCTTTTTTATATATGGTTATTTCTACCAATTTGGAATGGCTACAATTTCAAACTGTTTACAATTGGTTGTATCAACCAAAAAATATTTGGTCTTTTCTACCAATGTGAAATGGTCACAAATTCAACCAATTGGTTATATTAACCAATCCCCATTGGTTATAACCATTTTCAAATGGTAGTTTCAACCAGGTCATTTTTACAGTGCAGGTCTGTATCATTGCACGCTCACCGTTCGTCTCGCTTCGATGCAAAGGCATGGCTACCTTTCAAGATGGCGCAGAGAACTGTGAAGGGGACTATTTGCTGTTAGATGAGTTTTTTGGGAATCACTCTAGAATAAGAAAGGAGAAAAGAGAGATGTGGTTTACTTGGGGATTTCGCCCGCGGGACAAGTTCCTTCACGGGACGAGTTCCACGTGATTTTTGGGTGAGACGTTTCCATGGAGACCGGGACAACAATTCGTTTGTGTTTACACGAGACTTTCTACGGGACGCCATGAAAGTCCTTGCATACGCGGCCGTTGAAACTCGTCGCGTAACCCAGGACGAAACGAAATCGCCCGTGTAAACAAACCTTAAAGGCGGTGTTTCACGAGATGATTTTTAACGACGATTTTCCGTGCAACCGCGTTGCAACAACTTGCAATATTTTGCGTTGCGAGTTTCTGACTTGGATTCAAAAACTCGCAACGCGTTGCTGAAGCAAAAATTGCAAGGAAAATCGTTCCAAGTGTCATGTTCCACGAGAAAGATTTTTAACGCAAAGCCGTTGCGCTGAAAATCGTCGTTAAAAATCGTCTCGTGTAACAACGCCTTAAAAGTGTATTCACATGGAGACCAGGTCACCAGGATAATTTCGTCCCGCGATGAAACCATATCCCAGAGATTTTCTTTCGGTATGACATGATCTTTCGTTAATCCGAAATATAAGAATAGAAGTTTCCCAAAATTAGTTGAGTGTGCCCTGTACTATCCAAAAGCCTCGGTTTCAGTGCATACTATTGTGTACTGACAATGACGATTGCCAATAAAAAAGCAGCTTTCAGTCGCTAATAGAGCAATACATCAAACAATACATGGAAGGGAATCCGGAATGATGGGATATTCTGGATTCCTAGAGCTGTCTTATAGATCCAAATGGCCGGATTCCGGATTCCAAAGGATGGATTCCGGATTCCAAGGACTGGATTTCGGATTCCGGATTCCAAGCGCTTGAATCCGGATTCCAAAATCAAATTATTCGTACGGATTCCGATTTCTGGATGCGAATATATAAATAATTTACTTAATAATGTATAAACAGCCAGTGTAACGAGAACGAGGCATTGGCTAGTACATAGCCTGCGTTGCTGGCGGTCAGCAGTTTTTGTCCAGCAACGCAGGCCAGCTAGTGCAGGATTCACTCAACTGTATCTTGGGGAACTGCTACTGCAGTATTTACATGAATTTTGCATTGCATTTCGTCCTAGGATATTTCGTCCCTCCGTTACTGCACTCGTCTTATGTCGAAATTCTTGTTTCGTTCCTCGCCCTTTAGCTTCATACCCAGCATCTCCTTTCCTCGTATAGCTACTTTTACAAGATAATATGTTTATAAACCACTACTAACTATAATGCATTCAAGTTTCACCTCAAAAAGCAACATCATATTTCTTATACATTATTGTTATCAAAAATATTGCTCTCTCACATTTCCCATTACATTATACTACAAGTCACATTCATAATTTCATTAAAACCATACTATAACCAAAAATAACATTTCATTATACATATATTCATTCTTAAACCTTGATAAAAATAATTTTGCAACGAAGAAAAAGTGTTAAATCTACGTTTCTAAATCCTAGTTTTCGCCATGACACAAGCAGTGAGAGTTACGAGTAGGGTTACTAGCATGCAGAGTAGAGAGATGTTACTATAGGCTACAGCTTTTAGCGCAATATCGTTGCGTTAAAGTTGACGAGTGTAACATGAAGCGCGGCTACGATTTTTAATTTAAGGCAATATTGCTGCGGCACCATTATCGATTTCTGAACTATCTTCAAAAACTCACATTGTTGCCACCAATTTCTTACAGTGCGTGCCATGTTACGTTAACATGTTACGTTATATGCAAACTTTTAACGCAACGTTAGAAACATTAACTTACAAAAGTATGTTTGTAGAAGCGCGCGCTCAAAAAGTCGCGGCTGCAAAGATTATAATGAACTCCAAAATGAAAGAAATGGGAGCAAGAAATACACATAAATCTCTCTTGGTGTTCAAGTAGTGTGCTTGTTTGCATAGTAAAACACTTCTGTGCTTGCAACCGGCTTGCGTTGCAGCCGACACCAAACTCCGGTTAAGTCCGTCTGACAGAATTGACAGGGATTCGGTTCCGGCTCCATCACAGGCTATGCTTGTGTCATCGGCAAAAACAGTGTTAACACAATTTAAACATGTCTCTAATGAAAGATAGACGTGATACACATTTGTAACGTATTTCTGCGATCAGTTATAACTAAACAGAGCTGCACTGCTCGACAACTGATGTGATAGTGAAGTTAGGAATGGGTTAGGGGAGGAGAGGCCGTAACGTTGATACTAGTAGCCATGATTCGCATATTTTTGAATCAAAGACTTTAGTACATCTGTTGTCTGTTATTACAGTGCTGTAACTCAATAAAAGTACTGGTGTGGGTTACATGATCATTACAATACTATATTTAGTGCACGTCAGTGATTGTCTACAGTGTTCTTTCTAAAGAGACAATCCTTAAGCCCGTCGCACATGGTGAGAAAATGCAAAGAGAAAACTGCCAAACGAGGTACTTTGCTCGCCGTCTGCACAGTAACTATTTCGCTCTTTTCGTCTTTGTCTGGCAGTTTTCTCTTCGCAGTTTCTCACTGTGTGCGGCGGACCTTAGACCAGCACTATTATTCTTTATTAGAAAGGCATCTGTTCTACAAGGAGTAAAGTTACGGGAAATGATCGTAATTTGTCAGTAAGGCCCGGTTCACACTAGCGGTGCAAGCATTAGCACAAGCTACATACGCAGACTCAGTACCCGTGTATTTATCACATAGATGTGAAAAAAGACAAGTACTGCTAATGAGCAGTACATTGCTGAGTCTGTTTGCTGCTTGCAGTTATAATTGTGTTACCAGTATGAGCCGGTCTTAGGAGGTAAGGGGGCCATTGGACGGTGGAAATCTTGTCCGTACTATAATGATGGCCTAAGGAGAGATTTTACGGTAAAAGTCGCACGATATTCAACTTATGCTAGCGATGTGACGTATCTAGTGGTGTACTCCCTAAGACAAAGAAATGAACGAACCTTAGGTCTTTATGACGTCATCCAACATGGCCGTCAAGGAATGATGGCAAATCAAATGATAGAATATTAAGAGAGACAGTTTATTATGTTGGACGGCAAAGAAATTTACTTGAGATAAGCTGCTTTTAAAAGTGACGTCATCTACACATATGTTCATGATGACGTCAAGATGACGTCATCAAGATGGTGCTATTCAAGAGAGCGTTATCATCCAAAATGGCCACTTTTATTAAAGGTGACGTCGTCACTATGCATGTTCTAGATGACGTCATCAAGATGGCGCCAATCCAGACCGTTTTCTCTAATTAGCATCGTCCAACGTATTTCATGCCTCATATTTGATTGGATCCTCGGGAACCCAGTGGTATTGTTCTGTCTCTCGTTTCTCGCTCCAGAAAAAATACCCCTGGGAAAGTTGTTTGTTAAAACTTGTCCCGGAAGTAAAAACTCACTATGACGTCATTTTAACGCTTATTGTAATTTGTCTACATATACTAGATGCCGATCGGTCGACCGACCTAATGAGGTCGACCAATCAGAAAGAGAGAGAGAGAGTAAACGTTACTACCGGGACAAGTTCTAACAGATAACGTTCCCACTGAAGCCGTATTTTTCTTAATTGGAGCGAGAAACGAGCGACAGAATTTTGCCCCTGGGTTTCCGAGGATGATTTGATTGATATTTTTGAGTATTTCCCTATACGTGAGTCAGTAAGAAGCACAATTTTCATATGTGTTTAGATATGATATCGTAACTTAGATATGTATTTCGTACTCTGCCAGAAACTGGAAAATATTTGACACAAGCCTTACCCGAGGCCTTTAGGACAACTACCAGAGTCGCGCCATGCCTTACTATTATCATTATATAATTTAATATAATTGTTTTATATATTACCATCGTATAAGTTATATTCAATTCTGGAGGTATATTCACTATGCTATTGGATACATGAGTTAGTTTATGAGTTGGATTATGTTATTGGTGTTTGGTTAAACTGAACTAATAAATTATAGAGCAGTGGGCTCAGATTTCTTGATAGTAGGAAACCTACTACACAGATGTACGTACGGTTACGTTACGTAATGTACGTTACGTTACAGAAAACACGTGCGTACATACGTTACATAGTGGGAAACCTACTACACAGATGTACGCACGGTTACGTTACGTTATGTACGTTACGTTACAGAAAACACGTACGTCGTTACGTTACAGGATAAAACGGTTACGTCAAAGTTACGTTATGCGGCAAAAGTCGTAACATACTATTCCACTTCTACGAAATTTACTCCAATATAATAATACAATTGGGATGTAATACTTCTATTTCGAGTCCCCTTTTGCTTTGCGTTAGCCTCGATTAAGCGTAAGGTACTCTTTCGAACTTTAGAAACAGTTCGTACAAAGGTCAGGAATGCACATGCATTGACAAAGCAAAAACACTAGAATTACACGGCCTGATTTAATTTTTGCTGGTTTTATTCATCCTTTCGGGAATCAAAAGATAAAGAAGTGGCAGCCATGTTGGATGAATGAACAACATATGCTAAATGAGAAATCTTTTGTTAAAGTTCATCCAAGATGGCTGCCGTGACGTCACATGTAACCCGGCAATTGTTTATATCTTACGCGCAACCGAGGCTAACATTAAACAAATAGAATTCGTTACCTAAACTAACCAATCACCCACCGCAAAACAAATCACGCGATTCATCAATTGAATAAATTAAAGAAAAATAGGCCCGTAATTGTGTTTTTCAAAAAGTAAAATAGTCTTGAAATAAATACTATGTGCATTATCACACCCGCTTACCACCCGATATAGTCACTGATATATATATATAATTTCATTAAGTATTTACATGTTTTGTAGAAAAAATAAATATTTGTTCAATATCCCATACATACCGGAAGACTACATTCAACTTGAAGAATTATGCCATGTGATTAGAAAATAGAATCAACTTGTTGTCTGTCTGTCGGTCGGTCGGTGTGCGCGCGCGCAATCCATAGTTGTTGACACAGGAGTAATTCCATGACCCTAAGGACTTGATTGTCGATAAAATATCTTGACAAAGAGGTAAAGTTCCATGAAGTAAATTATAAATGTCAGTGGAAATTCTCGAGATGTTTCTTGGACTTGGAGAAATTTTTAAGCTTTTAACATACTTTAGCCAGAATTGCACATCCGTTTATCGCGTCAAAGAAATGTCATATTTACATTTTGAGTCCAAGGTTTTCTGATTGTCTTTCTAAATAGCTACCTTTCGTCATTTACTAGACGGAGAGCCATGAATGAGTTCCGAAATCCCATCGTATTGTTGTCCATTATAAGTCCATTGTTAATTCCTACATTTCCATTTTTCTTTTCATTTTCATTTCTTCAATCCCTTTCCTTTATTTTCAGCCTACTCTTCAGTGTTATTTGCCCTCATTTAAATATATATTATCTCATTTGTTATTACATTTCTCTGAACGCTTGCCATTCCCCGTAATGTTCCAGTCTTAGTTTACGATGTCAAATGGAGTTCATTCGCTTCGGTTTTCTTCATTTTTAACGAGGAAAAACTCGTGTTTTGGGATAATGTTGTCATAACAAAATTTCCCGGCATTTTTAGACTTATGCGATAAAGTAACAGTTTGCGACAAAAAATCGAGTTCCTTCTAAAGAGGTTAGATATTAAGGTTCCCTTAATAATGGAACCCTAATAGATTCCTTGGGGTAATCCAGATGTTTGTTATAAGACATAAGAACTGTTAGCGTCAACCAAATCCCCTTTTGATGTTCCTCTGTTCCAGGAGTAATTGGCCGCTCCTGACTGAGCCGAGGTACACCACGGTCAGCGGTTTATCCTCATAATCCCCACATTACGTTGTAAAATAAACCTATACAGCAAAGCGAGTTAATGAGCTTCACTTTTGTCGTGTTTTTGTGCATTGAGTTTTTGGCGCAGGATACGATCCTCCTCGTCATCGTCTTGGTTCATCCCCAGGGAAATAAAACCCCATGGTGGCTCGTCCTCAAACAACCGGCTAATCGCTAATAGGGCACTGGAAACTAGAGCGAGGCCAACGGTGAAGTATATAAAGGTGATGACGGTAAAGATAATGACAAAGGCGGGATGGTCTTTGTGTTCTGATGGATGTGACGGGACATAATCGCCGAACCCAATGGTGCTTAAGGTAATGAAACCAAAGTATAAGCCTTCAAAATACGTCCAGCCCTCGTACTCCATAGCTAGGGCCGCTAGAATTAGTAACATCGATATAACTATAACAAAAACTGCTATAACTGTTTTCATGTGAATTGATTGAGGATCTCTATTACATATACGTCGATCTATAAAGCGAAAGAAGTTAGCAATTCCCTCTGTTATTCTCTCTCCGATGGACTTGAGCATTAAACCAGTGATTGGTATACCAAAGATGGCGTAGAAGATACAAAACACTCGTCCCCACACTGTAGCAGGGGCCATTTTACCATATCCTGTGGATTTCACAAAAAATCTCGTTAATTACGCTTATCACAAGCCAGAATACATATAAGTTTACAAAGAAAGGTTCCAGAGTACCGAAACTTTACAGCAGATCTTTTTTCGTAGGAATATGGAAAAAAACCCCAGAATATTCTATTGGTCCGTCCTGAAGATGGATGGAGACGAGTTTAATTTGCATAAAAAGAAGTTTGTTACTAAATATGGGACATAGTTGCCATATATGGAATTTATTTACCTTATATGGAATTAAGCTACCGAATATGGAATTTAGTTACCAAATAAGGAACCAATATACCAAATATGTAATTTAGTTACACACTATGAAATCTAGGTGCCAAATAAGGAATTTGCTGGATAATCAAACGGCAACAGGAAACAGGTGAATGCGACCGCTTTTTAAAACAACGTGGTTATATTCGCTAAATCATTCATCAAATGCGGCTGGGAAAACAAGTTGTTTTTGTTGACCGTAAATCTCTTTTGATCGCTTTTCTATTGTATTTTTACCTCTTCATTTGTTCTACACTTTGTGTGGATACACTTATAATTAATGAATGATTGAGTTCGAGGTCGAAGAAAATCGTAATGATGACGTCATTCAATATGGCCGTCGCTCACACTGACATTTAGTTTATACTTGTAAGCATTCTAAAAGGGAGTTAAAACCATTCAATATTTTTTTTTGGAAAGAAATGCAAAACTCTCTTGATACCCATCCTGAAGGTCTTTTGAGTTTACTATTACCTTGGGTGACAAGACGAGAAAAAGTTTTTCACTTGTGGCGTGTGCGACAAGAAGTCCCATCGCGTAGGCTGACAACGGTGTATACTCAAACAATTGTTTCTAAACCGAGATAAGTCAAGTACCACGAGATATAAATAATTTTTGGGAAAAGCCAAAAATTGTTCTATAGAATTACTATGAGGAGGCTACAAACTACACCGGTCAACCACAAGGTGGTACGGTCCGCCAGATACCAATCTCAAAGTCGCATTTACCAATTCTGAAGCTCTCAGGACGATTATGATAACGAAAACCACACATTTCTATTGTTCCTAGTAGCCATTTTTTATGACAAAAGGTAGTAATGGCTCAATTTAAATGATATATTATTAATACCACTTGTAGATCACAGCAGTATAAGCGATTAAAATATCACGCTCCAATTCATTCAATCTGATGAGGACTGATTCAGTTTAGTCGAAATATCAGTTAAGTAAAAATGTTAGTGCAACCTCTCGTATCTTTGTTTACTCTAAAGTTGTATGCCCACAAGAACGTATTTCAGTATAAGCGATATTTGAGTACCACCCGACGACAAAGTGGCTGACGTTGAATATACCCAAAGAGATCAGTGGTTATTCCAAGATGCACTTTATCTTTTATTTAAAGTATGGGTACAAAAGAGAGAGAGGGAGTTGTTAGCCCTGTTTTCACAAGCGATGAAAGCTTAAGCGGAAACTCCAACACAAGCAGACTAATGTACTCCTCAATTTCTTGGTTTGCAACCATTCCCATGCAGGAGAGTGAATTGAACAAAAGGTCAACCAGTGACGGTGGTAGTTTTCTTTTGTCAAGACCACCAGCATTGCTGCCGTGCCTTTTGTTCAATTCACTCTCCTGCATGGGAATGGTTGCAAACCAAGAATGAATGTCTTTCATGAGCTGCAATAGTATGTCTGCGTATGTTGCTTATTTTGGCTTCTGCTTCCGTCGCTCGTGAAACCAGACCTTAAATGCATTAGGGAGGAATTGAATTGAATTGACCTTTATTGCAAGGTGTACTGTTCCTTAAACTTAAGAAGAGTATCTCGTCGTATCAGGAACAATATAGACCAGTTTCCAATATCTGCATTCCTCTTTTGTTGCCTACAAGGATCGACGCACGCGCATACATGTATGCAACATTACTGCAAGATGTGGTATTCCTTTCGCGCACTAGTGTCCATTTGCTAGAGTCCGCTGAGCTACTTGACAAAAAGCGCATTTATGCAGGGTTAGCCTCGTTTTCAAGAAAGATCCATGGGATTAAAATTGATTTCAGTATTGTTCTTAGTCAAAATGTTTTGCTTTTCTCGCTGATACTTTCAAATAATCTACGTTGACTCGAGGCTAACCCTACGCCAGTGCGTCTTTTTCTAATTTTACAGCAGTATGAACAAACTTAATTGAAAAAGGAAAGCCGAATAGTTCAGTTACTGAGTTAAAAAGCTATGGAAATATTCAATCATATATCAATCATACTAAAGTTTGTTTATTAAATGATGAAAACAATGAGTAACGTAGCACGGAAACTCATCGATGTGGTCTAGGAGTCTAGGAGTTTCTCGCGATTATTATGAAGCAATAAAAAAGTAAAGTTGAACGCCGTTTAGCAAGATGAATACGAATTCAGACGATAGAATCGAAAATACTTATATCATTGTGGAATAACATTTCTTGTCAAGAACATTTAGAGTTATTAAGAGTGCTATAATTTGTGTTCAATGTGTCCACAAAAGAAGGCCTACTCCAGGCCCTAAAGACGCCTTAAGTCGGACAAAGACGCCTTAAGTCGCACAAAGTCGCCTAAATCACTCAAAGTCGCCTTAAATCGCACAAAGTCCTTAAGTCTCATCGACTTTTTGGCCAGGTTTTGCTTAAATCACCTAAAGTCGCCCTTAGTCGCCTTAAGTTGCCTAAAGTTACGGCGATTTTAGGGCCCGAAGTAGGTCTAAAAGACCAAATCCTCTTGGAATTGGATTTTTAGTGTTACCACAGTCATGATTGAGCTCGTTTGCATTGGAGTGGAGACTCAGGAAGTAGACGAGACTCTTGAAGGCTACTAATGAGCGAGTTTTGTTTCAACACACACTCCAATCCTCTTAAGTTTAATTGTGGCATTATTGGCTCTTCTTCGTGTGGAGTTTAGTGCAACCTTTTTGCACTATAAAAGATATTCGTGCAACCAACAATGGCAAACTCTCACAAAGAAACTAGTTTACAGGTCATTTTGAAGTGATAAGTAAAAGGTTTAAATACTGGATTAGTGTTGCTTAGATATCGAGTCACGTGACAGTGAGAACAGTTCGAAAATTAATGTATGTCGCACTCCTTGTGTATAAGCTGTTAAACCCATCAATCATATTCAAGTTGCAATGTATAAAATAACTGAATAGAAAAAAGCTGTTGTAGAGATGTGGAAGTAAACCTTTTTAGGGCACAGATTTTTGGTTCAGCGCCCCTATCAGGCCAGCAAATTGTCTGTTTACATAGTGATAATTACTGGTGCCGTATCAAAAATAACGGGCCCGCGTGTCCAAAACTGTTTGTGCCATAAAAAGGATTGTTGTGCAAAGCAGGCTTAAGTCCAAACTGGACTGAACACTCAAAACTAAAGCCAGAAGAGGGCGGCATTAAAGACGACAATGGTATTAAGATTAAAGGCGTAAAATAATTATAAAACAACTTACCGATATGCTAGGGATGATGAGGATATTATATATATTGACCCCATGTTTGGGAAATTATTCTTTATTGGTAGCAACGAAATTCTAGCTTCTTCGCGTGGAGTTTGGATAGATAAATGAATGAGAATCATTTTAGTGCTTTAAAGGAATTGAAATACAGTTTTTTTTCTATCTTTGATATTTCAATTGGTTGTTTTCTATTTGATAATCCCCTTGATCTCGTCATGACAAACGACCACTTCTACCCTGTCAAGAATGCCGCTTTACAAAGACACTCCTATTTCATAGGAACACTTTGAAAGCGTTGTAAATAGCTATTGAGCACTACAAGATCGAATCATCCACTAACTGTATATCATTTCCCTCGCTATTCGCGTACACTTTTGCGGCTACTTTGTTGTGATATCGAGCGCCTCTGATGCGATACACAAAATGAAATAATTATTGATATTGCCCGTTTCTTGGGGTGATACTTGTCCAGGCTAAAGTACAATTATTTCTTCTTATAGTTCTTCTTACATTATATATATTTCGTTCTTATAACGTACATAAAGCGTTCTAAACTAAACTACTTTTTCCAAGATTGGAAGATGAGAAACTTTTTTCAACCTGCTCATGGTATCGTGTCGAAGGAGTATCCATCGAATTAACGATATTCGTCTCTCTCTGAATAGGCGTTTTGTAGCCTGTAATTTGGAACGCGCTAAATATCAAGTTAAAACTATGAAATCTCTGGCTCAATTTGTCATAGATCAGGGGAAGTATCGGTACGTATGTTTGTTTAAATTAAAGTTAGGTTTAGAGTTTTATGGTGGGTAAGTTATGTATCAACGTTAGTTGCTAATTATTGCACTGAAAGGAAGCGGATTAAGATAGTATTGAAAACAATAGCTTAAAAATTTAACCAGCGGAATACTGACAACACAAGTGAGAATATACATGAAGAGCGAGTAAACGAATCTATTTAAAAATTTACAGCGGAATATTGACAACACAAATGAGAATATTTATGCAAAGCGAGTAAACGAATCTATGGTATGGAAAACCTTTATATTTTGTAGTAGGATATTCTTGGAAGAAAAACTTGATAAAGGAACTACCAAATTGCTTCATTGTATAAACTATATCACTATATCTAATTTCGAATTAGAGAATAATTATTTATTGTCAATTTAGACTTTATTGTAATAGCCCAGTTCGTTATATCAGGATGCGGTTTTTCCGTCCGGCGTTATTTAATTCTTACACCAATCAATCTTGTAAACACAAACAATTTACATTTATAGACAATCAGTTAAATAAACCCATTCGTTATTTCAAACCAAATAATGTAAAAATAGTTACGGAAAGACATGTTGAGTATTGAGAATAGCACTGTAAAAGACGCCATTAAGCCTTCCATATATCACGTGACTAGCTTTCTGACAAATTTGACAGGGTGACATAGCCCTTAAAGTAATTCCCGGATCGCAGCTCTCCAAACCCTTGTTCTTTTTAAGTAGACGAGTTTTTGTGTTTTAAAGGTTCATTTCATTGAGTAGTCGCTAATGGCGGTGTTTTTGATGTGAGCAATGAATGAACGAGCTTACCCGGAGCGGATTTGGGATAGATGTTCATTGAGAACTGTGTTGTTCCGGTGTATGGCCTCGTTGGCGTTTGAATTTATAGGTAAACGCCGTGAATTCTTTTCAATATAAATATACGTTTATCAAAAAGGCAATACTTAGGTGCCTTTACAATATTAGAAGGCTTTTTTCCAATGAAAAATCATTTATAATCATTAATTTTTTCCGAGTTTTTCGGACGCTTTTCGTTTTTGTTCGTACCGTAACATAACTAAATAGTTTCAATCAAGAAAGGCTTATTTTGAGTTTATTTAAAGAAAAACACATAAACGAACGTCAATTCAGACAAAAGTAATTTATTCAAACTGATGTAAAATTCACATAGTTAAAATGCCACATTTTGACTGCAATTCTGACAGTGATTTATTTCATATATTCTGTCTACCAATACATCACTTCAAGATTCACCTGACTTTTAATCGACCATAGCACCCGGCAAATTGACGCGACACTCAACAAAATGCCATCAAGAAAAACCACAAATTGTAATTTCGACATTTTTTGATGAAACTCTGATGTTGTCATGTTCAAGTGATGTTTAGTGCACGCCATATGGAGTATAGTCAGGCGATTTACCCCAAAGATTTATCAACATCAAAACACGTATTTTTTGCTTTTAATAAACTATCAACTAAGTCTGCTCAGTGGAAGTTATATTAAGATTTTGAACGAGATTTTTGACCCGCGCTGGACACACCGGAATTTCAAAATTTAATTGAAAAGCGAAAGAATGCAGACACAAGGAAGATCATGTCAGTTGAAATGACGCTAGGAAGGATATATTACTCTAAAACCAAAAAGCCTCGGGTTTTAAACTGAATTGTGATACGATACTAAGGTATAGGGGAGGTCCTGTACGTCAAATATTTAGCGATAAACACGGACGTGAATTCCTGAGGCACAATCTCCTATGTCAAATATGTTCCTTATCGCCTAACCAGTGTCTGTCTGAAGGGAATGGATTTCCTAAACGCTACAGTAGTCGAAAAAACACTTTGAATTCACCCGAAGTCTTCCTTTCAACCTGCGCTAGATGAATATCACCATATAATCAGTTCATTAGGCCAATTTAGGACGCGCGCGCGCGCTCAAACTGAGCTTGTCGTCGCTAAGATCGAAGAGGCCGCTATCTAGAAACCACATAAACCCAAAAATATCAGGTTGTTATGAGCGAAAGCTGTGTGGAATATAACTGTACTAATACCATATTATTTCAATAAAAAAATTAAAAAAATCATTTTTGAAAATCGTCGGATAAATACCACAGTCGAATTGGACGTGAAGCCGGCTGTTAGCTGCAATAAATATAGACGGACAAGATCATTGGATTCAAGAGGAATGCCGAAATAACTGGCAATGAATTATGGCTTTTATGGTTTAGAAATAACAGTGATTCTACCTCCAAGATAGAGTCGGTAGGATCTCGAAATTGAATTATTTATTTTGAGAAATTTGATCTAATGTATAAATTATGATTTCAATATCCCAAAGAATAACTTCATATTTGAAATAAATTAACGATGTACAAACATAGCATAAATAAAAAGGAAAGAGAGGAAGTAAGTAAGAAAGAAAGAAAGAAAGAAAGAAAGAAAGAAAGAACGAAAAACAGAAAAAAAGGAAAGGATAGGAAAAGAAAGGAATGGAAAGCGGAAAGGAATTAGAAAAGCAAAGGAAAGGAATTAGGAAAGGAATATTAAGTTGTTGTTACTGATCTGATCTACGTAGAATTGTCAGCTATCTAGGCTATGCTCTAATCATTTTCTTGATTGTCCATGGAGTTTTATTGATAAAATTGGTGAATCTAGCCGCATAACCAAGATGGTCAGAAACTAACAGTAGTACTGAGATAACTGATACTATTAGCGAGAATCAAGAAGAAATATTTGGAAAATAGTGTTAGGATAGATTTAAAATAAATAAAGGCAGAGAACAGTAGTAACATCAAACAAACACAATGACAGTGATTTAACAAATACACATTTACTTCCTTGACCGACGTAACAATTCCTGTAAAACATTATCAAAAATTGTGCTATTCATTTTGAATGTTTTCATCTTCTATTCACCCATTTTTTTCGTTTCATATCATTTTCATTCGTTTTTGTTTATAACTTTCATAGTGACCATCTGCTCTCGTGAGCTTTTTATTTTAGTTTATCATAATAAATGGATGTTTCGAGAAATCACGTTTTTGAGGTAAAGCGCTGTTTTTTTACTAGCCTCTCACTGGGAATTTAAACGCTAGTTAATAATGGTATTTTGAAAATACATTGATTTCTAAATAATTCGACACAGCGGATTCCAATCCTCATAGCACTTCGAGAATTATATTTCAAACAACGAGGCAGTTGTATCCGGAATGGCGCTTTTTCGAGCAAACATAAAACATTTATAAAAATAGTTGTATTTTGATTTCTCGTACTCAGATGATTTTTTTTTCTTTCTGTTAGCCGTTATAAGGAAAAGAGTGGGACATAAAGCGTCAGGTCAAACTCATTTGAGAGACGAGATGAACTGAAAAAGTGATTTAAATTTGTGTTGGTTGAGTAGTTTGTTTGTAGCCCAATCTTCCTTGTTACGAATGCGTATGACAAAGGACAAAAAAATAGACGCGGAATACAGCCGAAAAAATCTCGTGAATTTCTTTTTTGCTTTAAGATTGAGATATTTGGTGCTATTTTTGAACAAGAGACGCGAATTTAGTACCCATTTTGGTCCCGTCCAATGGGAGTTACTCCAGCTGGCTTTTGAACACTGTCGGAAATGCTATTTCCATGTGATGTTGTATTTTGAACGACAAACGATGAAATCGACGCTGTAGCAATCTTGTGAACGAGCCTTTACCACGCAAATATAAAAGAAATAGCAACAACAACACAGCATAATACGAGATTACATTTTGTCCTTGCGGCTTTACGGAGACAATAGACATTCGAGTTCATACTTAAATTATTTTTTATATAATAAGGCAGAATGGAGAAAATCTAATTGGACAAATACAAAAAGAATTTTGATTTTGAATTATGATCAAATACAATGTCTAGAGAGATTGTAAATTGAATAAAATGTAAAATTATATCATTGAAATCAGGTTTGAAGTTAGGGAAAAGGAATGTTTTCGCATATTTCTGAAAACAACCGAAGACCGATTTGCTGACGTTATCAAGTCTAAAATGGCGCTAACACCGGAAAGAAAAGGGAAGCGAAAGAAAAACAGTCTTACATTCAAAAGCTTTTACCTAGTTCATTGCAAAAAAAAAAAAAAAAAAAAAAAAAAATCGTATAGTGTTCTCGTGTTTATCATTATACAACTTCGATATAATCATTTGGATCGAAGATGGGATCTCTAGCTGACAGGAAAAAGGTTTTGCTCGGAATTTCTTGAATTTGGTCTTTCTGTCATTCCTGGCTTCCGTATAGGTTTAAAGGCTTTTAATGGCAACAAATTGCGCGTTTTGGACAATGGATTTGAAACTAGTTGTTTTAGATGTTTAATACAGCCTGTGTTTGACCCAAAAAGAGAGAGAAATAAAAAGAAAGGAAAAAAGGGAAAAACAAAGGAAAAGCTAAGGAAAAAGGGCCTTTAAACGACTTAGGTGCCTAAGTAATTTGTGTTTGATTTTGTTTTGAAAGCTAGTTTTGAAGTCGCAACAGGAATAAAATTTTGAGGGCTATTATAAGCACAAGAAATTAATTCTATTTCATTTCAAAAAAACAATATATATTTTAACATTTTCTAACAGAATGAAATCAAGCTCTAGGAAAGAGGATTTTCCCCTTGTGATCCAAGAACATTATTATATACAGGAAAAACGACACTTATTTATATAATTCACCATGAATCGCAAAAAACGTATAAACAGTCCACACAAAGCCTTTCAAAATGTTAACAATGTAATTCTATTGTTTTGCCTCTTCAATTGTACAATACCGCGATCACTTGCCAATCGTTTCGCCTGTCAAACTGAATCTGAGCATACATAATTCCAGGGTCATAAAGTTTTTTGTCTAATGAACCCCCCGAAAAGGCGGTCAAGTGTGGCTTAGTGTGGCTTGATTTACCGCACTGGTGCCCACTAATTGGCGTGAAACCCAGTTTTCTGGCCACAGTCGAGGCTATAAATCAACCTTTTTAATTCTTTGATTCAAAACTGTGTTGACTTAGGGTTTTTGATCTTTCTGTATAACGCGGTTGACACTAGGCAAATATACGAAACAACCCATGTTTTTCTGCCTTTGTTTGGATGTTCATATGGATTTTGCATAATGTACACTCGACCCAGCGGGGTTGTAAGAACAAAACGAAACTAACCAGGCGATTTTTTAACAAAATTTAGGATTTATTATTGAGGAACCTTTAGTCTACATCTTTGTCGAGAAGTAGTATCTTTCAGAATTTAAGGAGCTATTTAATGAAAGGCAAGAAAGACGGGGTCATCAAATCGTTCTATCTACCCACGCTTTGTTCGAAAACCCTTTGAATATTCATATAGCGATCACACACCATAGCTTACACCAAATCTTAAAAAAAACATGGAGAATTCGCCTTCAAACCTCTTTACCTTAGGCCATTTCGAAAGAAGTTCAAGCAGTGCCGATTTTAATTCTCATTTTAGACTTGTTTTGGTGTCGTTAATGCTATTTGGTCAATGAATGCAAATAAGCCGAGTCAGTTCAGTTATCGTTAGGAACGAATGGACCCATAAAATACAAAGGCCAAGCTGTCAAAATCCAACTACGGTTCCTTACCTTGGGTTTTAATTTATTTGAAGTCTTTAGAACAAGACTGACGAGCTCATCTACTGTTCACTAAATAATAACCGCGAAAAAACTCAACATACACGGCCCTAAATATTCACATTTTGTTGGTATACTTTAAATATCCAACGGTTTGTTTTCTTTAAATAATAACTATGTTCTTTTTGAAGCCAAAAAGAAACAAAAAAATCAAAGAAATTTTATTTGAGTATCGCTTTTTTTAATTCTTGCCTTGTTCAAAAATAACCTTGAAATTTCCCGGTATTTTCTGAAGTGATTTGCAACTTCAGTTGGATTTTTTTCTGTTACGAGATTTTTAAATTACCGATCAACTTTCAAGTAAAATTAAACTCACCAATTGTTGTTACCACTGTTCCGGTAAAAAATAATGACCCAGCAAAACTCCATCGATCGTAGTTCACATCAAAATAGCCCTCATCGACCGCCTTGGAAATTTCCATGAACAGATTCGCCATTTCCTTCTCTGAAATGTTGTACTTTTCCTTCAGATTTTGACGTACAATTTCAAAATGATGCTTCTCTCTTCTTTCTTCGCCGGATTCAATGGTTTGAAACACAGCCGCTCCAAATAGAAGATACACGAAAAATAGAGTCGTTCGTAGTAGCAAGTTCTTCGTTGGCCCTTTCAAGGCCCTTAGGAAATTCAAGAAAAATACCCCCATATTCCGCTCAACGGACAAACTATGGAAGACCTGCTCACGGTTGATGAGTGATGGTTGCGAGGCCTCGGTCCTGCTGCTGCCAAGGCTTTATATGCCAAATACTGTGTTTTCACCGGAGGCAGGCACTCAGAACAATAAGCGCGTGACGTCACGTGTACCAATAAGACTAAAGATGGCAATAAGAATAGACTGATTAAACCGTATTGTTCTGTTACATTTGAAATATTCCCGCCGTCTTTGTTGTTTTCGCGCGCTCATGAACGTCTAATTGAGCGAGCCTTGCACCTGGCTCCAAGACGACGACTGATTCCTTCTCGTCAAATTCAACACGATCAACCCCCCACTCTAAGCCCCAGCGCCTCTGTAGAGAATATTTCACCGAGTCCTCAACTTCAAGGTTTTTTCAAGCCATTGTTAGCAAGTTCTCCAAATATGGCGAAATCAATCAAGATGTTGGACAAGATTTCCGGTTGAAAAGGAAATTTATTATCTTTGCTTTCCGCGGTAGGCTTTCAAACCTTGCATATAATCAGTTCTAAATACAAAAATCTAAGAAAAGACTTTTTAAAATGATTTTTGAGTCAGGGAGTAATGAGGGGGGTTATTTTTTGATAGATGAATGAATGAAATAAATAGCCGAGAAAAGAACGAACGAAAATGCGCTCGAAGTGAAATGGGCCAAAATATATTGTTGGTGTGCGTTATTTTAGAAGCGAAGCAGATGGCTTAGATCCGCCATTATTAAGCTTATTTAAAAATGAAGTCAGGGCTCGAACTTAGAATAAGATACTAAATAAGAAAAAAAAGCATTCGGGTCAAATATCGAAAAAAGGAAAAAGTTTGTATAATGCGTTTTTGTTTTGTTTCTATCCGAAATATTATTCAATTAAGTTGGACTTACGCTGAGTGTAGATGGGATTTTAAAAAAATCCCATGTGCAGGAAGACTTAAAAAGGATTACAAGGAAAGGTTTATTTAAAATGCTCTAAGAAATTCAACTTGCCATCCAAATCTCAAATTCCTCAGCAGAACATAATTTAATTCGAGATCGAGACAAATCCGGAAAAAAAATTGAGCGCATACGAAATAATTGCTTATTGAGAGTTCGTGTATTTGTGTACATTTTAAAAGTGTACATGGCTTGTCACAGTACCCCGTACACTGGCGAAATCATCCCAGAAGTCTGGATTATAATTGGGCCTAGTGAAAGCTATAAAAATATTAAAAAGTCATTTACAGTTGACTGTCGACGCAATTAATATTCTCCATCAAGGGTTGCCTGGTTTGAGGAAGTCAAAATCTGGTTTAAAGTGAGTCTGATTCACAAGTAGTACAATTTTTCAAAGAAGTAGAAATGTGTTAACTTTTTACGACAGTTTTCGCGCCGCATCGTCAAGTGTGATTCTTTCTCAATACTTTAGAGAGCTTTGGCGTCATTCCTAACTAATCCTTCACTAGTGTTAAGATTAGACCAAAAAGCGAAAAGCTCGCATGGGAATTCATTCACACACACGAAATTGAAAGAAACTTGAAAGAAAAACCTTGAAACTATCGGGTTTTTCACTAACAAGTTACTGCTTTTGTCTGGCTGAATATATTTGTAATTGAGGTTTTGATTTGAATGGATTTCGCTGTCATCGAAACTGATTCTTGTTAGCATGAAACGTCAACTTCTAAAATTGAATTTGCCTCACAGCGCAATCTGAGAACAAAGGACTTTTATAAAGCAAAATCCCTCAAAAACAATTATCGCTCTTTTTGAACCTACTAACATACAAAATGAACTAAAATCAAAATATCCTTAAAGCTACTCTCAAAGTATTTTTCAAGAGAACTTATTAATAAGAAATCATCTTTATCCCTTTGAGTATGTTCATTAATTTTCGCCTTTTTGCTTATGTGTACACAGATTTAGACTCGAAAAATGCTTAGCAACCAAATAGAGTGAGTCGTTTATGTAGTGTCCGAATTATTTATACGGAACAAGTTATGTATAGCATTACCCTGGGGCCTTCCCTTTCTGAACTCCAAGAAAAGTGGTATTTCACGAGATGGGTAATTTCTGAACGAAGGAAATGTATAGCTATCAGTGAGAACGAGAGGTCGTATGACTAAATTGTCGAAGCCAAGACTCGCAAATGAATAGACGCAAAAAAACCCCTAGCGATTTCAATGCATTTTTGGAGGCTTGATATTTTTGGTAATTAACTTCGACCGCGTATTCCTTTACTTTTGCGAAAAGACTATGCCACTCGTGGTTGATGTTATTGTTAAAATTCAGTGGCAAAAATGTTTTTTGATCTTTTTGCAATTTTTCCAGCTGAAAAACCTGCACTTACGAGTACAGAGCAAGTTTTCAGAATTACATCAGTTCCGTTTATTATTAAACCAAAAAGATACAATTTGACATTGTTTCAAGAAAGTATTAAAATCACACTTAAAATCTTCTTTTAATATACGAAATCTCATCAAAATATCGACAAAGTATTTCTCCTTAGTGGAAAAGCAACTATATAATGACAACTGTGAAAGGAGAATGCTAATTAGCAGCTAGTTAAATTTCTAAAATAATATTTTCTTAGATGATATTGTGTATGGTTTCACTCGAGAGTGGGTAAGGTCAATAACGTTCCTTTTGCCAATTAAAAAGATAGAATTATCAATAATAAGCCTTTTTCTGTAGATTTACAGATTAAAAGCAACATTTCTTCAACGTAAAATCGTTCGTTTAATCGGACTAAGATTTTATCCATCCACAAAAAAAATTGGTTGAGTATTTTCCCACACGAGAAAGCTAATTCCCTCTTTTGACGCCAGGAGAAAACTATTGACTTTTTCACTCTATTGGGCCCAATTTTTTGCCGAAAAGAAGCACCAACAAGCTTGTTATTGGCAAAACAACTCAATATTGTCCTTTGAACGTATTAACGAGAGGGCATATTCAAGTAGGCGTTCAATGCTGTTATTTCATTTATAACTACGTAGAAATCACAGTTCATTTGTCTTGTGTTTTCCTCTCTTTTAACACGCCCTTAAACTGATTAACTTTGACACTCACTGGAAAGAGCGTTGTTCCAGAGACGGATTAACGTCAATTGTAGGCGTTCAAAATTGTTTATTTTGTGTCAGCCAATAGAATTCAACGACAAACAACTCGGCTGACGTTTCTTTTACTTCACCACGTGTAAACACGCCCTCGTACGGTCACGTGATAAATGGCCAATGACAGAAGAGGTGTAGTCGAAGCAGCGGTGAGAAGACTTCACTCTCTAGGCTCGAACACACTTCGGATTTATAGAACTGAGGCTTCGGTTAAGTATGTTATCCCGGTTCTTGCTTGCATGAATGTGATTTCTTCCTAGTCCAAAACCTTCATGTCAGATTTTGAATGTAGGGAAGGTGTAGATGAGCTAGGAAGGCAGCCTATATCCCACTCATCACCCAGCTTAATAGCCAGAAAAACAATTAAATCATTTTAGGAATTAGTTTCACAACTCAGTTTCACTAGCCGTAAATGACCAAATAAGAGACCTCCTGTATTCAAAATTAATCCTTAAATAAGCTCCTTTAATTCCCTTCCTCTTAGTTTTGTTGTACAATTCCTCAAACACGAGAAGACGGAAGAATTAAAAGTATATTCCACGAAATGAATGTATGCCTTTATGTTAAGCCTTTCGCGGTGTCAAAACTACAAGAAATGTACAGACACTTCCCCAATAGTCTCAGTTGACTCGAACCTCGGTTAGTTCAAAATCTTTGGAATGTAATCAGTCAATATAAGGAATAGTTCAAAACGCATTTCACAGTAATGTTGTACAATGAATTGCATTTTTAAACATATCTCTTTTGTTGCAAATGTAACACTTTTTATCTCCGTTTGCGACAAAAGATAAAAACTGTTTTACTGTGAACGGAAGGCCTAACCGTAGAAACAGTGATATAGTGAAATTTTATTCAGTGAAGAAGATCAAAAACGTCTTCATGTTTTTCTCTTATTTTCGACTCTTTTGTTGCCAACGTAACACATTTTGTCTCCGTTTGCGACAAAAGATAAAAGCTGTTTCAGTTTGAACGGAAGGCCTAACCGTAGAAACAGTGATATAGTGAAATTTTATTCAGTCAAGAAGATCAAAATGCCTTCATGTTTTTCTCTTATTTTCGACTCTTTTGTTGCACGTAACACATTTTGTCTCCGTTTGCGACAAAAGATAAAAACTGTTTTACTGTGAACGGAAGGCCTAACCGTAGAAACAGTGATGTAGTGAAATTTTATTCAGTCAAGAAGATCAAAATGCCTAATTCATGTTTTTCTCTTATTTTCGACCAAGCCCGCCTACTCAAATAGGCTCCACGTCCAGATAATCAATTTTTAACTAAGCCCTCAGCATGAGGCCAATTACGATACGAAGATTTTCGATCGGTAGACTTGAAACGTGGCAAAGCTCGTTAATATCCACGTGTTAACACGCCCTCGCATTTATGGCGGCACTGAAATGTATTTTTTTGCACCTCTTTTAGTCATGTTTCAATCACGCGTTAACATGACATGGTTGAAGCATTGCGCTTCCTCGTAAGTTTTATATAAAAACATTGGAGGTTTAGTAAATCTTGAAAGCTAGTTAAGGCTAGCTGTCTGTGAAAAGTAAGTGCTGATTTTTTCCTAAAACATCGTTTTAGTCGTTCTCTTTCCCTGGTCAAATAATATACGAGGAATCAGTTCGCCTAACACACGTAGTAAACTCACCTTTAACAATACTAAGGTCTTCTAAGTTACCATGTTGGGAACCATTGTTAAGACTGAGATAACTACAGTTAAATGTTCCAATATGACCACAGCTATACACCCAGGGTATTCAGATATATCCAGACGGACGAGTCGTGACAGACTAACAAATCGTCATAATGTGAAAACAGGACGGACGCACTTTGAGACGTAAAAGTCGTCTGATTTTGTACGCCTATTTGATCTTCTGTCCATGCAGACGATATTTCTGAGTCGTCATTTTCGTCTGGGTGGACAACGGTCTGTTCGACTCAAATTCACACCAGTTGAACAAATTGTCGTACAGATACTCAAAGGAGGATTGCACTAGAAGAGGGTGTGATGGTTTTTCAGTGTCGCATTTATCGCCTGGACGATCAAATCGTTAAAAACCCGACTTCAATTGCTCCTTTTCATTATGACGCATCCGGCTTGTTTTAGGAGGGGCGACAGAATCGTACTAGCAACAACTGAAATTGCAAGACCAAAGATTCGGCGTCTGGCCTAAGAACGTTTTACTCAAATTGTCCTAGTTTTCGAACTGAAATATAACGGTGTACATGATGCTTAATACACAATATTTACTGTATTTGGTGGTGGTACCGCTTTTTCTACGGTCTACAAACACGCATTTCATACTCGATTTTCTTTGTGTTGTTACTGTTTTGTCCCCCTCCCACGACCATGATCCTTAGCGTGTGAAACATAGAATGTTTTGATGTGACGTCATAGTGCAATTTCACTAAAATGACCTAAGACGAACCAATCGTTAGATGGCTTTCCCGTTCACACGATTTGTGTCTTCGAGAGACAACTCGGCTCTACTAAACAGAGCTGACTTCAAGAAATTCGTACCCTCGTACTTTACACGATTAGCTTTTGTTGTAGCGTCAAAGAACAAGAGCAACTCTTATAAATTACAATTTGAAGTCACCCCATTTCCATGCCCACCAATTCATCTATTATTTACATCATAATGTCTTCTATTCCCTTGGATATGTTAGCTTCAGGCGTAGTCCAGACGCCCCATGCTGGTACCGATTAATATTTTAGTCAGTTATAATATTAGTCTGGCCTGCATGCTGTCGAACCGAGCCCTTAGGCCACACTTGATCAAACTTTTTAAATATTGATTGAGACGTCGAACGTTCTTTGTATTGAATTGGCAACAAGTGGTGGGATATAAAGCAACGGTTTAAAGGGAGAAATGGCCCCAAAAAGTAGCGAGGGAAAAATATGGCCGAAAAATAGAAAGGTTTGGAGGGAGAACGGTTCTGGTGAAGGAAGAGTACGAAAAAAAAGTAGAACGGGAGAAATTGGACAGGAAAACTGGTTTGGTGAAAGAGGAATACGTTAAAAAGGAGGGAGGGAGAAATTAACTCAGAAAGTAGGAGAAGGGAGATTAGCCCCCTTTTCCTCTCGACTCTTTAAGCCTTCGTGCATTGGTCTTAGTAATTTGCAAAGTCCTTCTGTAGCGAAACGATATCATCTGAAATGAGATTCATGAAATGACTGGAGATTATTCCAGTGCTATGTAATAATAATTGCTCCTTATTTTACTCTCAGATCGGGACATTCTCTCGATAAATAGCTATATTGTTCTAATATTTCCTTTGAATCGAAAGGGAGTCTTTCTGTTTTCGTCACTTTTCTTTCCCAGTTTTTCTTTCTCATTTCTTTTTCTTTCTTTCTTTTGAATTGCTTACTGTTTACAAGCCTACCACTTCGTTAGTCATATTCAGTTAATGAGTCATCACTCAACTGCCAGCTAAAATCGACATCAGATTAAAGCAGCTTGTACCTCCACGAAGGTTCAATATTCAAAAGATACTAAAAAGATTGCAGACTTTGATAGCATCCACCGACAAACATAGAATAAATCGTTCATACTCTTCATATATCCACAATCAAGCTATATATTGAGCACTCGAAATCAAGATTTCTAAGCAAATGTATCTTGATCTCTTTCTTATCATCAAGAAAGAAAAATCATTATTTTTATATTCTTGCTTAGTCGAGATACAAATCAAATAATCAAATATACAATAACACTGAGATGATGGCTTTTAATGTGCTTTTGAGTTCCCGACAATTAAAGTTTTTAACTTTTATGTAGACCAAAGTTCATGGTGAGTGTCAATTGGTCTGGAATGACAGTCGGTTTTAATCTTAATTTGTTGCTGCGGAAATTCTTCCGTGGTTGTGAGGAGGTGGATTAATGACCGTTTAGGCTTTGAACAACAAAGCTCTCCTCGACAATTCGTTCATCCATTCATCCAATAGTTCATTCATTCGTTATTTGTAGATGTCCATTCCTTTACGTGTGGCAATCATTAATTCATTCATTCACTCATTTATCCATCCATCCAATAATTCATTCATTCGTTTGTAGATGTCCATTTCTTTACGTGTGGCAATCATTAATTAATTCATTCATTCATCCATCCATCCAATAATTTATTCATTCGTTTGTAGATGCCCATTCCTTTACGTGTGGCAATCATTAATTAATTCATTCACTCATTCATCCTTCCATCCAATAATTCATTCATTCGTTTGCAATGTCCATTCCTTTACGTGTGGCAATCATTAATTCACTCATTCATCCACCCATCCAATATTTCATTCATTCGTTTGTATAGATGTCCATTTCTTTACGTGTGGCAATCATTAATTCATTCATTCATTCACTCATCCATCCATTCATCCAATGTTTCTTTGTATACCTTAATTCCTCCGCGAATTGCAATCATTCATCATTCATTCATCCATCCGTCCATCCATCCATTCATTCATTCATCCATCCGTCCATCCATTCATTCATTCATTCATCCATCCATCCATTTATTCATTCATCCGTCCAACCATCTGTCCATTCATTCATCCATTCATTGATTCATTCATCCATCCATCTGTCCATTTATATATTCACCCATCCATCCAATGATTCATTCATTCGTTTGTAGACGTTTTCTCCTTCACGTGTGGCAGCCATCCATTAATTCATCCATCCATTCATTCATTGAGTTCACTTCGTTAATTTCACAGTTGAATAACCCGTAAGCGACCATCCAAAATGTCAAATTAAGGTGATCGCTTTAGGGGGGCGAAGGGTGGGTGGGGGGTCGGCTGCGAGAGTAAACACCATTCGGGGTCTAAATTTTGAGTCATGCGGAAACTGCTGCTATTTTACTCTCATCAATTTCCATGTAAGAGTCATTCATATTTTACCGTAATAAGAGCGTTTCCTCGGCTTAGTAGTGTATTAAAGATATTTATGTCAATGTATGACAGCAACATGAGGAACTCGAATTGTGAGAGAAAGATTTATGCATCAAGTGGTCGAATACGGGAGGGTAAAGCAAGGAAACGATAAACTATCGTCACTTAAAGTGGTCACGGTCGTTAGTAGCCAATGATAGTGATTTGTATATATGGGAAACTTTTTTTTAAATTTCGAAAACCGGTTACACAAGTGAGGTAGTTCGACAGTATATTGTATAATGGGTGTGAAACGTATCAACTGAATTACGGTTCCACAGAAATGGGTTTTGCTGTTTTTATGTTTTCCCTTGCTTTTGTTATACCAACAAATTTAACGTCTGTAACATCAAAAAACTTTGTCTTTTTAACGACTTTTAATCATTATTGAAACTCAAAGTTTTTGATCACCACGTGGTGGCGAGACAAGTTGACATGACAACTCTTGCGCTACTACAAAACTCTAAGTTTAATACACTCTTAAGTTTTAGTCTTTCGTGTGGACTGTGTTTACTGTGATATTAACAACGATATTAAAATAGTTTCTATTAATGTTGCAAATTACCAAGACTATTCGATATTAGAAAAGAATAGCTTGAAAAAATTTAAGAAAATTATTTGCGTATACATTGTAATGGAAACTGTTCAGACAAAACGTTTCCCCATCTCAGCATTTTGCAGGAATTTCTTTTCGCAAAGTACATAGCCAAATGATAAATTGCACATCAAATCTGATGAACATTATGCCAAAAAATAGTAAATTACTCTTTTTCGTGATATGACTAGCGGTACTAAAAATGTCAATAAATAAGAAATACAGTTTCTAATGAATGATGCATGTAATATGAAGTTGAGATTTTGTTCCTGAACTCAGCTCTCAGACGAAATTTGTCGAGACTTATACTTCGTCGTTACTGGCTACTATTTTGAAATGGTCTACCACTTCGAAATGGCGGCAATAAATTTAATTTGTTCAATGCTTGAAGGCCCGGAACTTCCAAGACATTTTTAATTTAAAGTTCATGATTGTAAAGTAGTACTGGAAAAGAAATACCATTTAATTGCTCTTAGTCTGCGATTTTCGTCTTGTAATTAAACGCGTCGAAAACGAACTCATGGAAGGTTTTTTTACGCGTTTCACCCAGCCAAGGAACAAAGAAATGGGAGAAAAAAGAGAAAGAAAAAACATTGAACGTGAACTCTGAAAGAAAAGTAGCTTTTTTATTGATTTTTGTAGTTTCAAGCTCTTGAACATTCTTTACTCAGTCTACTAGCTTCGAACAATAAAAATGACAAAATGATTTACTTTTAGATGAGGAATTTCCTTGAACGAATCAACAACTTGACAGCGACATAAAGAGAGCTGGAAAAATGCGTTTACAACGAATAGTTTTGACTGTAAAGAAATTGAGACGATATATGCAGAATGTTAATTCGGCTGCTTTTACCTATAAACTTAAGTACAAAACGGGTTTCTCTGTTCTCGTAAAAAAAAGAAACGCTTTAAGGGCGCTTCAAGGCCTATATCATGCTTATTAAAATGAACAAAATATGTTTTAGAACAAAAGTAAATGGAGATGAAGTATAGTTTAAAGGCAGTGAAATGTTTTGTTTCTAAAAAAAAGCTATTTTCATTCAGACTCGGGGCTGTTGCAACATGACGCAAAACTCCCCAAAATAACATATTTTTCTTATTTTTCATTAGTGTTTTTATTTTTCTATTTTGATGCTTGTTTAGATTCACAAGAAATTTGTTTCGTTAAAAACTCATCAGAGATTTGTAATTGAACTTCCGACAACCCGACAACACTGATTAGGAATTAAGAATGGCTGAAATTTTGTTTTCAAAATATACTGAATTTGTTTTCACGTCTGTGATAGTCGATTTGTTGAAATCACTATCTGAAAGATACATCGGCATAAGAGAACACCAAAATAAACTTTGCTCATATCTAGATAACTTTTTCATATATATCTAAATTGTTGATGTACCGATATTTGAAGATTATTTAGATATTTAATTTATATTATTATATTTTGAAAATAATTCAAGAGTTTTGATTGGCTAAGAGCCACCGGATAAATTACCATAGTCGCCGGCTAGCTGCCCAAATTTGGAGTTATGAAAATGTTGAAAACCATTATTCGAAGTTATGACGTAATTTTCTCAAATATGGAAAATTAGCTTGCGGTATGACGTCACGCTAATTTATGCGATTCATGCCAAAAGCGGGAAAACAACAACAACATGTATTCTAGTCAACAAAGCACAACTGAGAAAGAATTATTTTCAAAAAATAATAAAACAATTATTGAATTCGTTTCTCGTAGGATATGGGGAATTATTAAGGCCTCGGTTTGTGTTATCTGCCTCAGCCTTCGGCTTCGGCAGATAACACAAACCTCGGCCTTAATAATTCCCCATATCCTACTCGACCTCATCCAATAATTGCTTATTATTATTAAACTAAAGTAAAAATTTATCTATTCTGTTTTTATCGTTTCTTTACGTTGAAGATGAACACGCTAGAGCCTCATGTAATCGTAAATTTCCATGAAATTTCTTTTTTATAATTTCGTCTCCGTTTTTAATTAAAAAGTGTAAAATTAGGTGTCAAAATAGGTGATACCAAGCTTCCTGTCCTTCACAATGAAAAGATGTTGGCACGGCATCATGTTGTCAAGGGCAACGTGACGTCACGACATACCGCGCAAAAATAACAAATGAAACACACCAATGTGTTTATCACGATTTATTTTCTGATTTTACATTTCTTAGAAAAACAAATTATTAATACATAAACTAGACTCGATCCGGTTTTACCTTTGTTTCACTCAACTCTTCGTTGAATTCTTCTCTTTGTTTATTTATATTTTCCCTTTCCGGCCTTTCTGTTTTTGCGACAGATATCCTGGATGGAGAGTTCCACGTGACACCACATCACGTGACACTACATCACGTGACACTACATCACATGACACTACATCACGTGACACTACCTCAAGGGAGTTCAAATCCTAGAGGGTCCATACTATACTCTAGTAGAGCCAGAGAACTATCTCTCATTAGACTAAGAAACTTCTGCAGTTCATCCTTTCTGAAGACCTGAGGAAAACAAAAGCAATTCAGAAACAAAGCGAATCTTTAATTAGCTACAAATGGACTAAGGCCAGGCTGATTTCTCTCTCAATAGCCTGACTTGCCGAGTTAGCGTTGTAACCTGTGTTCTGTCAAAGCGAGAGCGGGGTTGGGGCCGCAATCTTCAGCCGAACTGCAATTCAATGTGATGACTCAGCTCTTCTGGTGTTTGGATGCATTGTCTGGGGTCTTTTTTGTTAACGTTGGCAAATATTTTTTTCTTTTGCATTGCATTTAAATTGTTCCTTTTATTCTCTTTCATTTTCATGAATTTCCTTTTTTAAAGAATTTTGTTCATCAAAGGTTCCGTTTTGAAAAATATTCATCAGTTTTTCAACGTCGCTCTAGCCTCCTCCGTAGGCATCTCTATTTTCTCCCTCTTTGGGATTCCTGTGGGATTCTTGCACAGGAAACCCAAGATATATGAAAATTCAAATTACGCTGCGGTCGCTCATTTTTTCCGCGATTCGTTGTTATTGATATGTAGTAAATGTAATATCTCAACTAATGATGTCTCACCTTATATAATTCATATTGCTCTGATGCAACAATGTCAGCCAACTGAGTGCACTGTAAGAATAAAACAAAGTCTTAAAACCTATCTCTTGTTCTGCATTAGAGCAAAACGAAACAAGATATTGCCTATAAAAAAAGGCAAAGGCCAATGTTTTACTTCGAAATCGCGGGGAGTGGTTGCCCAATCTTCCGAGCCAGAGGCTCATGTATCAAGCGTTCGAAGGTGCGCCCTCTACCCCCTCTCTCCATCAGTGCTCCGTTTTAACGGGTATTTAAAGCTAATTAAAGCTACAGGAAAGGAAAGAAGTCGAAACAAGGATGTGAAGTCACTGGGGATCGAACTCGGGACCTCTCGCACCGAAGGCCGCGCACTAACCAACTGTGCCATCCTTGCTTCGCCTGTGGCTAGCGATCTTTTCTAAATCCTCAGATTCCTCAGATACACAATTCATGCTCAGGTTTGCAGACTATAATATGATACAGCATTTCCTACCCCATTATGCGCAACTGGCTAGAGACGGGACTAGCTAAGTTCTACAAAGGTTTATTTCAATGACAAGGAAGGTGAAAACTGAAATGCAAAGCCGAAGCTATAGCCGATTGATTGCGCGCTACGTTGCAGTAGACGCATGATGCAATTCTACGTGTTGCGCGCAATGTTACAAGAAAAGTTGTATTCTCTAACGTTTCTACTACTTCTAAAATTACATAACCAACGTTTTCTTGTATAGATGCAACAATTCCCGATGAATGCTATCATTCTAAAGATTGTTTACCCTGACCTTGCTTGCGCGCGCTGAATCGTAATGAATTCTGGGAAATTCCGGAAAGGTGCATAACGAAATAGACTACCTGGATTTAAGTATTCCTTTGAGAAAAGGCTCTCGCTTTTTAGTCTCAAACACGCTTTTTAACCAATCAGAGCGCGCGATTACTTTTTACTGTTTTAGTATAATCTATAGCTTATTGCACAAACATATTGACTAGAAGCTGAGATCGAAATGGCTCCTGGCTTAGACTTGCTCCAAGTCTCGCTCGTCAATTTTTTCCGTTGTTTTAAGGCTTCGCCATTTTCCATTCCTTGGGCTTCCCGTGTCGAACTGGAAGTGCCCAATTTGAAATCCAAATACACCACAGGAAGCCCAAGCAACAGAAAAAATTAACGAGCGAGACTTGGAGCAAGTCTACTGGCTCTACTAGTAATATTTGGATTAATGTGTGTTTTATCTCCGAATTCGATCTATATAATCGTCAATAATCGTGTCTAGAATACCAAAAATTTGTCTTAGTCGTGTTTGAAACATCCGCGCGCTTCTTTAAAATGATCTAATCAACAGATTTTTCAATGTTCATTTTGATCTCAGCTTTTATGATTTGAAAGAGTCAATGTTTGTGAAAACAGCTATAAAAATTCTAATCCTTTTGTCTAACCCTATTGCAATACATTCAATACCAAAATAACACAAATAAACTGCTTATAACTGGCACATTATAAATTATAAATTAGATATACTATTTTACAAAAGGTTGTCAGACGAGAGATCTAAAGCAGCGCGACTAGACCGAAAAGCAGTATGGGTAGATGCAAAATTTAACTGATTTTTCGGGTTTGGTCTTGATTTAAGACATCAAGAAATTAACTTCTTTGTTGTATAAGGGTAATGCAAGCCAGATGAGGATATGGTGTTGATATTTGTGTGGTTTTATTGTTTTAATAATGTTTACCCATACTCCCCTTCGGGCGAGTCGCGTATGCTTGGGGTCTCTGGCCCGACAACGTTTATTGAAATAGGTGAATTCTTTGAACCATGAATTACCTGTTTGTATTGTCCAGTAGAATGATGTACAGTGTGGAGTAGAAAACAAACCAGAGGAAGACATAATTGTCGCAGAAGTTGTAACTGTTGTCTACGTGTTTGGTCTTCATCTCCATCCTATATCAATCATACAAAAAGTTGACTTTGTGGTGTTGGGAATCCTGTGTGCTTCCTGAATCTAAGGCAATCTGGTATAACAAATAACTGCAAAACTGCAGCTTCAAAAGGTGGTTTTGCGTTGTTTTATACTTCTATTGATTATAAGGCGGCCGCTTTTTACTAAGTCCAAAAAAGTGATTTCCTCAGTTTGCTTTATACTTTGCCTTCAATTCTCTGTTTGAATGAGGGGCAAAACCGCGCCATAGGCTTTTAACCAGTACAATTTATTCTGAAAACTTGCAATCCAGCTGATGCATCTTCCACGTAAGAAAGGATATACCGTCTATTGATAGCATCTTATACCTACTCCCAGTCTGGTAAACACGATCTGATTCAAACAAACGAACAAACAAAAAGGTTTTATAACTTACAAGTCTTTGATCGACCATCCATCCGCCATCAGGAAATAATAGGACATTGTACAGTCTCTCCACGGTAGCCTTTGGAAAGAAAATGAATAACAGATATGGGGAAGGTGTGAGAATTAAAACAGGAGTTGAACCACTAACTAGGAATTCCGTGAAAGTCGTATAGTATGTTGACCTTGACCACAACAGACCATTTCACGGTTCTCGTCGTCCAACCTCAGCCTCGACACCGTGTAGTATATTCCTTAGAATTTGACTACAGCCCATGGAATTTTAAAGTGTTTCGATTGATGTGTGCATTCCTTACATCGCCATGGGCTGTAGTCAGTTTCTAAAGAGTATATTACATGCTGTCGAGGCTGAGGTTGAACGACGAGAACCGTGAAATGGTCTATTCTTTTCAATCAGAGCGAAACATACCTTTGAGTGGATATCTAGAGTGTTATGCCATCGTTCCAGGTCAATCTGATGAAATATAAATGAGAAACGGTCAGATCAGGATTTGATACTCAAAGGAAAGAATCTACACATAAAACAAATTTGAAATGAAACCAATAAAGGCTTTCATTCATTCATTCATTCGCCCGTCCGTCCGTCAGTCCGTTCATTCATTTTTTTGTTCGTTTGTTCATTCATTCGTTTGTTCATTCATGCATTCGTTCGTTCATTCATTCGTTCATACATTCATTCGTTCGTTCGTTTACTCATTCATTCATTCAGCCATTCATTCTCATTCATTTGTTCATTTAATCTAATCATGGACTAGTTCCATCAGAAAGGCAGTCTCATATTTTCTAATGTCAGTTTTATTCCGTTGACACATACCCGCAAGGGCACTTCCCTTACACTACCAATCATAGCAAACACACCTCAAATTGTTTGTGTTGCTGTTCCAATGCAACTTTTTCGGTAAAATTAGAGTACTTCTCCATTCGCGGCTTATTCTTTTAATAAACAATAATAATAAAAATAATAATTTAAAAAACCCTAATAAATAACTATCATTCATAAAAAGCATAATCAACAAGGTGTATAAAGAGATACAAGGTATGGGTGTTTAAAATGGGATTGGTGCTATATCATGTATATGGAAAAACCCCTTTCTCAGGACGATCTTTTAGAGTTGAGAGATTCGCTATTTTTCACGCCACAATATTGCTATTTCTTTGAATTTGTGGCTCGTCAATGTCTGATAGATTTGCTTTGAAACTAGACTCACGTCACGCGTTCCGCGCCATATTACCACAGGAAGCCCAACCTGATTTCTTTGCTTTGAAACAAGACTCACATCGAAATTCAAATGCGCACGCGTTCGCCATATTACCACAGGAAGCCCAACCTGATAACGTCGAAGTTCAAATGCGCACGCGTTTGTCATATTACCACAGGAAGCCCAACCTGCTTTGAAACGAGACACATCGAAATTCAAATGCGCACGCGTTCGCCATATTACCACAGGAAGCCCAACCTGCTTTGAAACGAGACACATCGAAATTCAAATGCGTATGCAGCCATGAGAAGAAGGGCCATTACACTATTAAACATTCGCCTAAATATGAGATGTAAATATAACCCGTGTTGTTAAACTACGTACTGGTGCCTCATGATGGAAATGTTGGAACCAATCGTTAAACGAGTCTTGTGCATCCTGAAATCACAAAACCATCAACGTTATCAATCGCATCATAGACGTTTGTCGCGGGTTCCCCTTGGGGGAGGAATGAGTAGGGATCCAATAAAGAAGGGGGTGGGAAGGGGGTGGTGATAGTTGTTTTTACCCACCAGATATGCTTTAATACAAAGGTATTCTCTGATAGCATTGTCGTCTTCAGCAGGTAATGCGCTACTTCCAGCCTACCACAGAAATGAATACTGATTACATCAAAGAACAGATGATATTGATTAGATGACACTGGTAGTACATGACCATGAAGATAATATGGCCATTTATACAAGAGAAAATAGGGCGAGTTTGATCTAAGACGCGATATAATAAGACGCGAATTCTCTAAACGACTATTGTCCAAGATGCAAACAAAACAACTCAGAACGCTGTTCCCCGATAAGTTGCGTCTTAGACTAAAAGTGCCGTTTATATGGAAAGGTTCGGGTATAAGATAAAACGTGTCTTATTTTCGCTCGTATACTGAAACGACGACGACGACGACGACGATGATGACAACGATGATGACAACGATGATAATAATAATAATGTATCTATATAGCGCATTCCACAGCGTCTCAATGCGCTCTACAATGCAGAAATTCTAATACTCTCACACTCACTCCTTACTACATTAAATATTCTAAACACCCAACTCAACTCACCAATTCGGTTTGATGGAGGGAGGAAAACCGGGGAAAAACCCTCGGAGCAAGGGAGAGAACGAACTTACAAACTCAACTCACATGAAGTGCCCCATCCGGGAATCGAACCAGGGACCACAGCGGTGAGGTCTGACCACTCGGCCACTGCACCCTCGCTCCCCCGGTGATGATGCAAGTAGTTATAATAATGATATTCACAATAATAATCTAGAATGGCATCACTAATCCACAGTACAGAGACAACGTGAACATACCCTCATCTGCCATTGTTTATATATCACATCAATAGACCCTGATGGGATCTTGTTGAACACTTCACGTGCTGCTTCGTGTTTGCGCATAGCTACGAAAACAAATGTACAGTTATAAAGTTGATTGGGTGTTGGTCTTTCACATCATGATACCAACTATAAACTATACCTATATCACACTATACCTACCTATAAAACATCTCATTATGGCATTGCCTTGCTTCAGGGCCTCTGCACGCTGCGATGGATCAAACACCAACCACTCAATAGCCTCGATTTTCTTACGATCTTGCTGTAAGACAACAGTTAAAATCAACGTAAATTGCACCTCTATAAATACGTATCATACAAAACTCTACTTATCATAAGGAGACTAGCGAGTGAACTAGTTTGGGCTGTGTCGGTGTAGGTTTGTCGAGCACAGCTAATTCCTGTCACGAAAGGGGTGTGGACTTACATCAGAGGTGGCGGCCTCCAGGGCTGGTCCCAAGTCACTATCAATCTTGAAATCCTGCAAACAGAAAAATCAAAGAAATCTCCTTAGTCAATAAGAAAGCAAAAATTTTACAAACGACAGGTTATTGAATTGACCACTTACCTTGCCACGAATGTTCTCAACAACTGTCTTGGTGATTGATGGGACATCAAGCCCTGCAGAACAAAGATGAACATGTCAAAAACAGTTTTTTCCCCTTCTTCCCTCCTCCCCAGTCCCCCTCCTTTCCCCTCCTCCCCTCCCCAGTCCCCTTCCACTCTTTCCCCTCCCTTCCCTTCCCAAAAATAAGGGCATGATACTCAGGCTACATGCAATACAACAGATGGCTGGAAGATTTTTTAAAAAGAGTAATGTTATGACATTCCAATTTGTCTATTTTTGTTTATTTTTTGTCTCCTCAATCTCAGTGTCAATATCAGATATTCTAGTGGGGTCCACTTCCTGAAAGCCCCGAGGACTTTACGGCAGGCTTGTTAATTTACGTTACCCGGTAAAGTTTACAGATGTTTTTCGAAGTAAAGGTTAAGGTTACTTTATTTTACTTCGAAGAGCGGAGAGTGGTTGCCAAATTCTCACAATCCAGAGGCTCTTGTTGAAGCTTTCAAAAGTGCACCCTCCATCCCCTCTCTCCATCAGTGCTCCGTTTTAAGGGTATTTAAAGCTAATTAAAGCTACACGGAAAGGAAAGAAGTCGAAACAAGGATGTGAAGTCACTGGGAATCGAGCTCGGGACCTCTCGCACCGAAGACCGCGCACTAACCGTGCCATTCTTGCTCGAATTGCACATTATTTTCAATTTTCATGGTTTCACAGGCAAATTTACGGAAGCGCCTGCACTCCTGTAAATTTTACCGTAAATTACCAGGCCCGTCATTGAGTCTTTCAAGAAACAGACCCCACACTTCCCGCATCATTTCTCCCAACACAATGTTATTCTCCTGGTCTAATCTTCCCTTACCTGCACTTTCTGCAAGTTCAAGGCATTTCTGTCTTTCTTTTCTATCTACGATTTCTACAAGAAAAGGAAAAATTAAAGCTTAGTTGAGAGTACATCGAAAGGTCTATTTGGCCTAATAAAATTGAAGAATTTGGAAAATTAAAATACCGAAAAAAGGGTGTTTTTTTTTTGCAAAACACTGAGAGAACTTTTACAAACGGGTAAAACAATTATAGCTCTTTTCTCATAACTACAATCAGAAGACCACAACAAAACTCTTGTATTGCATCCTTTTGTTGTTGTCATATGTCAAACAAGGGCATGCAAATCAAAGGTAGGGTCCTACACGAGTGAACCAACCACTCTAATAGGTATGGAGGTCCTCGGTAATCACAGTTCCAGTAATAAGAGCTATTACCCTCTAAGAAGTAAGCATAAGTTTCAACTTGTAGTCCAGGTGACAATGTAGCTGTGTATGTTGCAACAAGAGGAACTTGATGGTTGTCAATTAAATTCTAAACAGATTGAAAATAAAAGACAAAATTAAGTTTAAACATTAGCTTAAAAATTTTGAAATTGCCCTTTTTTCTAATGA
The DNA here is from genome assembly GCA_029948255.1 of Telmatactis stephensoni. Classification (NCBI taxonomy): domain Eukaryota; kingdom Metazoa; phylum Cnidaria; class Anthozoa; order Actiniaria; family Isophelliidae; genus Telmatactis; species Telmatactis stephensoni. Next base: position 397,093 of record JALIZF010001607.1, on the reverse strand, counting down.
TGGATCCATTGACTGGTCACGACAAAGTACTCTACATTCTTTGAGTTGAATTTCTTTAAATCTTTTAGCCTGTGTGGCATACTGTGAGGGGAGAGGGGAGGGGGAGGGGGAGGACAAAAGGGGAGGAGGAAGAGGAAGAAAAGGAAAGGAGCTTGATATTCATTTAGAGATTTGCTCTTGTTCAGGCTAAAACATCAATATTACTTTGAATTTATGGCTTGTCAATGTCTTATAGCATTGCTTTGAAGCGATACTAAATGCAAAAATTCAACTACACATGCAAACAAGAGGAAAAGAGGTTATTTGCACGTAATTGATTGTAAGGGCTGGTCACCCAGCAAACTGACTGGCTGTGAACTCAACTTTGCTGGGTTATGCCAGGCTGTCTTGAGAAACCCAAACCAACTTTTGATTATAAATATCTCAAGTCTTGCCCAGGTGTCATAGCCAGTTGCTTTACAAATTAAAATCTTAATAAACCCTTTTCATGCAATAAGGTTTTCACCAATTAGCAATACCTGTACATATGCCTTTAATATGGGACCAGTCAGTTCATCCTGGAAAAGCAGGAAAAAATGTTAATCTAAAATAAATTTTAACCGATGTATGCCTCGCATTTGAATATATACATATAGATATTTGCGGTATATAAATCTTAAAATTTATTTAATTTATTTATTTATTAAAACCTAAAAACTAACAAAGTTTGAAATATTAAATATAGGTGACAGTGACAAAGGGCAAGCCATGGCTCAAACATCAGTAATGTACAGTGTCACAGATTTCCATTTAATTCTTGTTGCATCTTTATACACCAGTGCAGGTCAAACTAATGCACTTGCCAGCTTCCATGTGAAGGACATGATCTAACTTACTTGTGTTTCAAGTCCTGATGCTCTCAGAAACAAAGAAAAATGAGCCATGAATCTCAACGTGTGATTGGATGGTGCAGGGTCATCTTGTAGCCATTCGTTCATTGACTTCAGCAAACCTGGTAGTAAAGATACATTCATTCAGAATCATTTTTTTACTCCAGTCTCAGAAGTAGGGAACATTTCTGCCACCTGTTAGAAATTCTATGCAAAGCCCTGCATTTGTTTGTTAAATTTTGCAGGGTTATTCTTCCTAGTTTGAATGTATTTGTTGATTAAAGTATAGAGTAATGTACAAAATCTGCAGCAACCTGTTGGCCAACAGTCAGCCAATTGTCTGGCAAGAAACAATCAACAAATGGCCAACAAATGCTTGAAAATCCACCAACAAATGGCAAAAACAATAACAACAACAACAACAACAATTACAAACAGCCGACAAACCACAAACAGTTGGTTGACAGTCCGGCAACAGCAGAATTGCTTTCATTATAATTTGATACTTGTATCATGCTGTTTGTTTCAAAGAAAATTCTTTATTTTAAATACACAACAGTAGTATTACCATGAATATCATTGAGTATGATATGTCTTTGGATGACATGGTGAGGGTCATCTACCTTCCTTCGTACAGTCTGAAATAAATAAATCATTGGAATGAGAAAAATTTATTTATCATACTCTCATTATTTCAAAAATATCACAAAATTGACAAAAATTCAGGTGAAAAATAATTCCCACTTAGTAACCACACATGCTACCCTAACAAAGTTATGTGCAGGGGCGGATCCAGGGGGTCTCCATAGGTGCACCGGACACCCCATAGCACCGTACAAGATGACATCATTAGATTCCATTGTTAGGAGGCCGCCATCTTGGATGTGACATCATCTCTTTTAGACACCCCCTTTGCAAAATCCTGGATCTGCCCCTGATGTGTACTACATTCTATGTGATATTTCCCATCATTCCAGACTGCACTAACAGTGATACCTGTAGCAAAATTCATACCTCATTTGGACATGATTTTAACTCATCAAAGATCTTCTCAGGATTGAGTCTATGAGAACAAGATAATGTGAATGTTGACATCCCATAAAGAACAATTTTAGTACTAGAAGAATCATCCCAAAAAGTTAGCTCTAAAAGCATTGTCCATTTAGTGGACTCTGCTAGTCAGGATGGCCAATTCTTAATGGTACACCTTGTTCTGGCTATTCCTAAGAAGGATTTCCATTCTGGGTCTGGTTGTTTGAAGGCAGATTAGTGCTAGACCAGGCTTAAAATTGAAGGTTTTGTTTAGAATTAACCCTGCGCTAGTGCTAACCCGGCCTTTGAGCAACCAGAGCCTTGCTGGCTGGTTCCAACAAATAGAAATACCCTACGTTTAAGCATCAACAAAGGAACTTGGTGAATCAAGAGGCAACAAACTGGAATTTACTTGAAAAAACTTACGCTTGGTCCCAGTATGCTGCAGGTAGATTTTCTAACTCTCTGTCTGTCCTTGAGTGGAGTCGTAATTCCTATATACATTATAGAACAACTTACAATAAGAAGTGATCATCAATCATCATCAATGTCAATCAGTCATCAATCAATCATTATCTATGTGATCATAATCATAATACAATAAAGATTGTAATCATCATCATCATACCTGTTCAACACGTACATCAACCATCACCTTGTAGTAAGCCCATAGAAAATCTTCCCATGATTCACAAGCAGGCAAAAGCTAAAGAAATGAACATACATGTATATATAGTACACAAATGTATAAATTTTTCTTTATTTTCACAAGTTGTGTACAAATATTATACTAATCTATTGAAAAGCAAAGAAAGAAAGGAAGGGAGGGAGGGAGGAGGGAGGAGGGAGGAGGAAGGAAGAAGGGAGGGAGGGAGGGAGGGAGGGAGGGAGGGAGGGAGGGAGGGAGGGAGGGAGGGAGGGAGGGAGGGAAGGGAGGGAAGGAAGGAAGGAAATAAAGAAAGAAAAATATGCCTCAATTTATCAAGGAATCTGACTGAAGGACAAGGATAAAAATTCATCTTAGGAAAGTTCTTATTGATGATATTTACAGCAAATAAAACATTTTGTTTTTCAATCAAGATAGCTTGGAGCTGTTTACCTGGTTCAAGTTGCCACAAAAAGCAGCATAAATAGCCCTTTCATAGAGATTATAATTATTCTGTAACAAGTAAAAAAATATTAATTATTGATCATCACTGTGACGACAACAACACAAGGCAACACATACTTCATTAGACATGTTCCAGGCACATTTCTTCCAAACATCTCTGTGTGGGTTACCTTCTACTGGAGACAGTGTACCATCACCAGAAACTACAAAATACAACAAAGTTTGTACTGTGAGGGTACAGTGGAGTGGGCCAGACCACACTTCTTGGGTTAAACATCTTTAACAGATAATTATTCATTCATAGAGGTATTAAAAAGTATGGAGCTTCTTAAAAAGTGGACGTCTTTTAACAAGCTGCTAGCACTTAATGACAATAGGGCTATTTATAAGCAGGAAGTAAGACATGTTACATACATACATATTTTATTTAGCACCGCGATTTTTAAAACCTATTTACATATATTACAATACAGACATTATACAAACTTTTAGATGCAAGCCATCTACAATAACCTATACAGGCTAGCCAAGGTGCAATTTATATAAGGTGCTAACCTCTCCATATATGTGTCACTTTTTGTTCTAAGATGTGCCTTATCAAGGAACAGCATTCTGAGCTTTTTCTTGACAAGGTGTGTCTTCAGACTTAAAGTGTTGTTTACACTGAGAGGTTCGCACCTTATGTGAGGTGTGTCTTACAATGTATTTGGTCTGGTATAAATAGCCCTGATTACTGTACGGTGTGTCATATAAACAATAGTCCAGTTTCCAATTACTAGAGACCGCTGAGCTTCTTGACAAAAGGTGCATTTATGCAGGGTTAGCCTCCTTTTCAAGAAAGACCCATGGGAATATATCTCATTTCTGTATTGTTCTTAGTCAAAATGTTTTGCTTTTCTTGCTGGTATTTTCGAATAATCTACCTTGACTCAAAGCTAACCCTGCGCCAATGCGTCTGTTGTCTAATTTTACAGCGGTATGAACAAACTTGAAAAAGGTCTATTGATATTTAATACTACATGTACAGATGATAGACTTTAAATTAGAGTTCTTTGAGCAAATGGTACCTCCATCAATATTTGGGTCATGCCAAAGTTTCCAGCCTTCAAGAGAAGCTGCTCTCCATGCTTGACCACACCTTTGACATAAACACTGTGCCTTTAAAGCAAAGAAATGTTATTACATCTGTAATAGTTTACAAATGAATGTGCATCCCCTAAGCATAGGTACGTTTAGTATTTACACCAAGGGAGAGTACAATAATTAGTGCATCTTTCCTGTGACAGTACAATGTCTGTGAAAACAATATTATTTTTGAAATTCTTGCCATAACTGTGATAAAGTGGATGTGTATGACTGAGAAAATGGCACAATCACTGCACAGTACAGTTATTTCAGTAGGAATTTCTAATGTTCTTATAGCATTACGGCACTGACACAGTCATGGCAAGGCGTGAAAAGTTTCCCACTCACTGCTCTATGCTGTGTTGTGACATTTTCATTGTCATAGGAAAACTGCTCTAAGGAATCAAGAAATAATACTCTTGTCTTCACTATCTTGGGGATGTTTATGTTAGATTACATTATATACCATGTTCAATATGATGTAATTATTTAACTCACAAAATGGAAAGAGCATAGCTATTACCTGTTCAAGTTTTCCAGCTCTAACAAATACAAAAAGATGTTTAAGAAGCCTTGCTTCATCTTCCTGTTTGATGTAAGTTTATATAAAGTATGTAAAAATTGTGTGGTAACAGATTTGTGGGACGTTGAGGTGTTACTGTTTTCCATGACACAACTAGCAGTTATGTATTTATTTCCATTTTTATTTACACATTGTAATTATTCATTCATTCATTCGTTTGTTTGTTCATTCTTTCATACAATTAAACACATATACAAGAAAGCTGTAAGTTAAAGTATCATGTACGTAATTACCATGTCTAGATCAGCTAGTGGTCTGTTTTGACGTAGTGGGGCATCTGGATCCTGGACAAAACAAAGTGTGAAACATATGAAGAAGTACGCATACATAATGTTATTTCAAAACACTTCTTACACTCTATTACAAAGGTTATCTTACCATTTCTGTGACTAGGGGTCTGTTATATCCATGTCGCTTGCTGCCTTCCCTTAGTTCATGCAGAGTATTTTCCCTGGAGGATAAATATGGTAAGGTTAAAATAAATTATACAGAATCCACTGTCATAACACAATAATAATGAGGCAATGACACCAGCATTTACCTTAAATCTGAATACTTTTTAAGTACAGTAAGGATCACAAGTTCTCAAAATGACCGATAAGGCCCATTCTATGCCTCACTGCTGAATTCAGTTCGGCAGAAGAGCAGCATTTGATTCCAATCAGTATGACAGCTTTTATTTGGTACAACAACTATTGTTGGCTTACATGGTAGACCTGTCACATTAGATATAAGTTGGCAGAGCAGTTGTTCAACAAAGTACACATATGCTGTATGAATCACTCACCACTACAAAGTTGCTCCATGGTCAAAATCAATATTGTATTAGGTACAGCACATGACGATTGGACAAGTGTATGGATGATGAGTGTATGGATTGGGCCTAAACTGCTTATATGAGACTTACCAACAGACAGATTCAGAGAAGTATTCTACTTGTTCAGCCTCTAGAATGTTTTCTAAAAAGTCTTCTGCATTTTTCTCCAACCAGTCTATTACCAGCTACAGGGCAAAACATTGTGATCAAACCACCACATCACTCCTACTTAGGTATTTAATATTATATAATATTTCCTTTTTTCTCATATTATTATAATTTTACAAAGGGCACTAATTATTTCACTATATGTTGCCCTCTCTCCTATTTTTCTAGTTCTACTTTATAAATAATTATCTATGTATGTAATGATATACAAAGCAATTTCTTGTAAAACTTTTTGAAACCTTTCTCTTTAAGTTTTTTTCTGTGCTTGTAAAAGAAGAAAATGGAGAAAATTAAAAAACAAAACAAACAAAACTTAGGTATTTGAAGCTGAGTAGGCTTGGGAGCCATATTCAACTGAACTTCAATGAAAGTAAGGTCAGTCTTCCATCTTTTCCCTTTGTCAACAGACTACTGAAAGACGTTTGGCTACCAAACCACTGACTGCCTACCAACAAGCACCCAATAAAGCACCCATTTAATGGCATACAACCAACCAACAAATGATTGACAAACAGCTAAGAAACCACCAACAAACAAGCAACAAATACATGTAGCTGTAAATCACCAACAGTTGGTCAATACTCAACCAACAAGGGATTTTGTGTGTGATTACCACAAATTATACTGTATTGTGCATAAAGAACAGAATAATAAATGGAATAACTACCTGATTCTGTCTTGTGCTCCCTTCTCTTTCATACAAAGCATTTATCAGTTTCTTTTCACTCCAGTTTCTTTTCTAAAGGAAAACAAGAAATATTTTGACTCATAACCAACAGCAACAATGATGACCAGTTTATAATGAACATAAAATCTTACCACAAAATCAGTCATCATGGAGTCTTCATCAATTGTTGTACTTTGAAGTCTGTCACTAGATATAAAGAGAAATCTGCTGATTCAGACAACTACATTTCTATAAGATATTGCACATGGCATACGAACATAGTAAGAGTTACTGTAGTATTCAAAAACACATTTACTGTAATTGGTCAACTTTCTGCTAAACAGTTCACTGAAAGCCAATTTGATACATTACGACTGGTACACACGAGGGAGCTTGCTCCCGCAACACGCTCCTGGAGCAAAGCTCCCTCGTGTGTACCAACAATTTCTCCCAAAAAAGTTTTACTCCCTGCTCATGCTCCCTGATATTAGACTGGTTAAATATGAGGGAGCAAGCTCTGGGAGCAAATTAAGCAAACTTGAAACATGCTCCCTCGTGTGTATGGATGTGCAAAATGACCCACAAGCATGTTGCAGGAGCATGTTGCGGGAGCGAGCTCCCTCGTGTGTATAGTGGCCTTTAGTTTGTAAACACTTTTACTCAGGTGGTGATCTTTTACTGAAAGTATTTCAATTGACTAAAAATTACATTACTTTAAACAACATACTTAAAGAGAGAGCCAATAAGTCGCCAAGTGTAACTCTCTTGAGTTAACATCATCAGAATGCCAACTTTCTTGGGAAACCTGCAAAAGAAGACAATGCCATGTTCATTTGAAGGGTTTCCTGTGAAAACGACTTAAGTGACATTTTGATGGATATCCAGAGATTTATTTTTCCAGCATAGGAAAATTAATTATATCATTTTATACCATTGACAAAATCACCCAAAAAGTCACTTAGCCATTTTCACATGGAAGCTTTCATTTGAAGGGTTCAATGTGAAAAAGGCCAAAGTGACTTTTTGATGATATTTTTTCAATATGGTATAAAATGGTATAATTAACTTTCCTATGCTAGACAAATTAATCTCAGGACATCCATCAAAAAGTCACTTAGGTCATTTTCACAGCGAGCCCTTCATTTGTAATAGAAGCTTGACACTTAAGCAGGTGCTCACTCTTTCATTGTATAGTTATTGTCTGAAAAGAAGTCATGATTGCCACATAGCTAACAGGGTTCTTACAATGAAACATGGATTAAAGAGTGATGGAGTGTTAGCTAAAAGGTCGCGAGTCCAAGTCTCAGCCAGTGACATGTTTGTTGTGTCAATCTTACATGAAACTTCAGTCTTCATACTTTTCATCTTAGATATGGTTACATGGTTACAGCAGGAATTTTGAATGTTTTTATAGAAGCTATGATACTGGTACAGTTACGATACGGTACGGTAAGCTTCCCACTCATACGAAAATGACTACTCGTTGTACTTACGTTGATCTGCCAGGTTTAGTTGATCTCATCAACTTGTTTAAATGCTTTACTTGCTCACGACAAGCCTACAAAAATCCAACAACAAAATAATATAATTATTTTATTCCAGTGTGTCTGTGTTAATATGTTCATTAACAGTTAAATAATGCTCCTTACTTGTTCATAAGCATCCACCAGGTCAAAAACATGTGTTGTGTGTGGATACATCACCAGACTTTCTCTAAACTCTTGGAAAAGAGCCAAGCTTGCTAATATAACAAAATTCATTAATTATTTTAATCCTCAAAATTGAAAACAAAAATGTACAAAATAATGTAAAAGTAACATGACAACACCATTGTCTGAATTCAGATTGACAATGGTTTCCAACCAATCAGATTACAAGATTTTGCTTGAATGTTGCAAAAGATCTAAATTAGGATAGACTGGGAATGAAGAACTAGGACTCACAACACCTATCACTAAAGGACTTCAATAGTAGATAATATTAATGGTGAGTCAAAGTGTAAGTTACAAACCTGATACAACAGGATCTTTATCATTTAGTATGCTAACATTAGTCTCTTGGGTGATATCAATGTGTGTTTCAGTAGTTAAATCCTGTGCACAAACAAAAAGTAATGTAAAACTGAGACATAATAAAGAAAAGGAAGGAAATACAGTATGTACATTGTTATTTGTATAGTGTAAGCCATGCAGGGCCCTGGAATGTGGTCATTTTGTGTATCATTCAGGGACAGACCCAGGGAGGGTTCCTTGGGTGCCCAGAATCCCCTTTCTCATCTCCTAAAAATAGAACATTTTTACGTCGAGAAAGAAAAATATCAAGAACACAGCCGTATATTTTGCTTACCCTACTAATAACCTGTATTTCTTGTTTTGTACAATATAAAATGTGAAGTGAACCCCCTCAGTCTGAGCCCTGGATGCACCCCTGTCATCACATATCCATAGCCTACTTGAATGCTGCAGCTCAACTGCTTTTAACCCTGTCCTTATCTCCCTGGTTAGAATGGTTAGGTGAGTATGTTTTTCAGTTAGGCACGTCTTCCACTAATAGCATCAGTGTGATGGGTGCTAGGTGGTGGACTGTGAATGGTTACCATGGTTACCACCTTAGAAACGGGTAAATCCCTCATAGTAGTGAGCTTAAGTACCAGGAACATAGAACACCACAAACATCCAAAAGGTGTACATGTCATCAGTTGCCACAGGATACTTGTAGTGTAGATCTCTAAATGATCCACTGGAGCAACCGATGGCATGCACACCTCTCCTGTGTTCGTGGCATTCTACGTTCTTCGTGCTTAAGGTCGCTAGTAGTTCTATGTCACCAAAGCCCAACTTTATCACTGCTGATGAGCATAATAATATTTTATGCATTTAATAAGAAACAAAATCCATTTTGCAATATTTTCTCTTTCTCAACAAAGTTATTTCACAGCCAGTGGTTGACTGGAAATATGCTGTAAATTAGCTTTGAGTCAGTTAATATGTCTTACAAGAGCACAGTGCTTAGAACTTCACTACTATAAGCACTATATAAATGCTTGTTTGATTGATTGATTACAATTCAATATCTTTACAATATATAATTGTTTATCCCATGTCTGCACTGGTAGACTTTGGGCGATCATTGACATGATCTTATCTATATGGTAACTTCCATTTAGTGCTAGTTTATAGAATTTGTCGGCTGTGATTTTCTGTTCTTTCAATACTCACATCTACAATTCCTGCAAGTGGTTTCATGGGGGTGACTGACGCTGTTAAGCCAGTCTCATCCATCAGTGATATAGAACCCTATATACAGGAAAAATACTTTAGTGTCCTTAAAAAACTGTGTAAAATGCCAATTGAAACAAGATTGAACAGCCTGATTGGTGATATTTTCTTTATAGAAAAGAAATGTAGGAATTCCTACATAACAGGATTGTGTACCATAAGATATCCTGTTGGTGTTTCAACTGGTCTTTGAAAACTTCCTCTCAGCATAGATCTTCCATGCATGACGTCTGTACCCATTGATGTCATATCCTATGCACAAAACAATTTATGTTGAGACAAAATCCTCCAACCACAAGATACGATTTTAAATAATCAGATACTACACATAAATAAACCATGCATGTATTGCTTGTTTTCAATCAGCTGATAAAAGTCCTTGAATCTCGTTATCTAGTTTCAAATGACGGGGAAACATTGCCCTTCGTGTGCTCTCAACCATGCAGTATTCTATTGAAAATTTGTCATTCAACTGAGAAACAAATGTTCACGAGAACAGATGTGACATCTATTGCAAACAGGTCATATCTTCTCTCAAAGATCACATGAAGAAAGACTAACAAATTCATTAATAAAATAATCTGGTTGTAATTTATTGTACGGTGTACGTACCATAACATCAGGGTCTGTTTCTGCAACTGATGACATACCACTTGGAGTATCTGGTAAAAATATGCATTGTAAGATTATCAAGTGATTTGACATATAATCTGAAAGCTCACACTGTAGCTTAGCTACTCTGTTTTACTACCAAAAGGGTACAGTGAATGAGCTTTTATCAGGTATTTTTAAATTCGTGAAACAGAAAAAGAATTACCATAGCTGGAAAGAGCATGTTAAAATTAGCAAAACAATGAAGTTTGAAGGAATTATATCCAAAACTCATGAGAATATGAATTTTTGAAAAGTGTGAATTTGTAAGAAAACCTTTGCTGGTAGGCATCTCTTGCCTACCAGCGAATGTTTTCATACAAAATTTCGATTTTGGAAAATTCATATCTTCGTGAGTTTGAAAGTTACTTCATTCAAACTTCACAGTTTTACTAAATTTGATGTGCTCTTTCCAGCTATGGTAATTATATTTCTGTACTGTGACTTTTGGAATTACATAATAAAAGCTCATTCAACACAGTGTTCAGACAGTCAAACCATTTATATAAGTGGAGTTTTCACCATTGCTGTTGGAAAATTGTCTGAACATTTTGTTGTATTTCCTTCCTATTCCCAGTTGATATATTTGTGTGATGCAGTGCATAGAATGATTTCTTACATACTGATAGACTGAGTACATGTATATACAACTTTGTTACAGCGAAAATTGTTGCATTGCGACCTCCAACGTTGGTAAGATTTTGGTCTTTTCTGATCCATCCATCATTCTTGGGGGTGGAGCTTTCACGAACTCGTTCAGTGATTGGTTGATTTGAAAGCTCCACCCCCAAACTGATTGACGGCTCAGAAAAACCCAAAATCAAAACAAAAATTATAATTTGTTGGTTGCGATGCAACAATTTTGGCTGTAAATCAATTTTCAAATTTAACAACACATTTCATGAATAAAGAGATGACTGTCTTAATTAACTCACATGTACTGTGCCGTAACTGTCTCATTGGAGTTCTGTGAAGTAAAGGAGTTGGAGTACAAGCTGTTTGTAGTAAAGGTGATGCTGTAGTGAGGAATGGTTTAGATGACTCAACTGCTTCATCTAATAGCTGTAGTGCTGATAATGTCATTAAGGTAATATAAGTATGAATTTTTTAATCCACAGCTATTTCTAAAGATCAGTGTAATGCTACCCTACAAGCAGAGGCTCCCAGCATAAGAGGAAAATACCCTCTACTCGCACGGTAGTATAAGGCTGTTTTGAAGTTGTACAATGTACATACCTGTAAAAACAACAGAGAAAATTAGGGGTGCTTATACAATAATTTTTCACACAAATTATTTTTTAACTGTTCAGGGTTACCATCTTTTGAACTATGGGTAACCAATAAAAATGGCTAAGCCGGGAATCAAAAAGTATTATACATCTATATGTACAGTACAAAAGGCATTCTTGAACTGTGTGATGTACTACAAAGGAAACCCAAACTGAATATTCACTGATTCTTGATGATGGTTGATAACTGGTTGACAAAATCAGTTATTGACCACTTACTGTACAGTGTCAGGGGCGGATCCAGGATTTTGAAATGGGGGGTGAATTTTTGTAATAATGTTAGAGAAATCAAATATTATTTTAATATTTGAGGGATTGGAAAAAGAAAAGAAAGAAGGGGGCTCAGAAAAAGGGGGGTGAAAATTCACCCATTTCACCTCCCCTGGATCCGCGCATGAGTGTACATTGTTCACTATAACCTATTGAATGAATGAATGAATGGATGGATGGATAGATGGATGGATGGATGGATGGATGGATAGGTGGATGGAAGGATGGATGAATGAATGTGATAAAATATTGTTTACGTTTTATAGGATACATTTGTGGATGTTACTTCTCCTCTTTGATGGTTTGAATGAGGATTCCTAGAAAAACAAGGAAAACATTGATATAATATACAAACAAAGAACAGAAAATAGATGATACCAACCTCTTGGATGGACTCATTTTCTGATGCTCTGACTTCTCCAAATGCACTGTTTTAAGAAAAGAGTAATTAGTTACTTCAGGGAATAATATCTATATAGGAATAGGAGTGCCAGACAGGAAATTATATTTTGGCTCGAGGTCATGCCGATTGCAGCCAGGTCTGCAGAAATGACCAAGAGCCAAATATTTTCCCATCCAGCCCAACCTAACTCAGTCAATAAGCATTTTATCATATGACTCTTTTGTTTAAAAAAAATTGTAAAAAAGACCCTGTAAAAATAAGTATAGTATGCATGGAAATGAGCAGGGCCAGATGTTTTTTTTTTTGGCATGCTCACACAAAGCCATCTTGCCCCAGTCATGTCATCTTTTCCCGGCAAAGGTTTTATTTTAAGAGCATGTGAGCAGGGCTGTATGGGTCATATGATAACTTCAGAATACCCCAGCACAGACATATTTATTCATTAAGTGGTACTCTTTGAGAATGAGGCAAAATGCACTATAATTATAACAATAATTTTATTAACATAGCCGGGCAGTAGTACCCTACTAATCGGGGAGAGATTATTATTGAAATTATAATGTAGCAGGGTATTCTAAAGTTGTTCAAAATCTCTTCAGATCAAATACCTTTGGTTTCTTGTCTGTCTTCTTGAATCAACTTCTCTGTTCATTTTTTCAGGATCAAACTCTTTTGGTTCTTGTGAATACTAAAGCAAATGAAAACGTAGACCTCTGTCAAATGTATTTGCAGCAACAGACTTGTGTGGCATTTACTCCGATGCCATTAAAAACCTGGACTGCAGTAAATGAGCTTGCGTCAAAGTGTACGAAACTTGAAATCAAATCAAACTCCAACTCATGCAGCAATAATAATTAGGGTCAAACTTTTTCTAACATTCAGCATTAAACGTACCTAAACACAGCATAGCTCGTTCACAAATCAGTGCTCATTGTGATACACTACAAAAATGCAAGCGCATAAAACCAACGCTGCCTAAACACACGTGCAAAATGACTAAAATTGACAACATTTCAAATTCTTCAAATGCAAACCTGCCAAATGCCGTGAAGTGTAGAGTCCCTGGAGTAGAATTCCGAGCTTTGACGCGAACCATCTAATGAAACCATTGTTCTTCTACGAGTTCCCTCTCCTACATCCATCTTTTCTTGTTCTTTTTCACTAGGAATACTGTATAAATTGGACTTCTCTTTTCCTTGGTTTGCCGCCATTTTGACTTCTTTATCGTTCCCAGTTTACTCAGATTATTTTATGCCGCGAATGTAAGGAAGCCTGAGTACTAACTAGACCCAGGTTTACTCGAAAATGGGTGCAACGCCTGACATTTTTTGTATTTGTGCGATATTTTTTGGGTTGCACTTGGTAAATTGGAGAGTTTTTGGAGGGAAAATAAAGTTCAAAAGATGACTGGAGTACGTGCAAGAAGGACGAGAAGGAACAAAAGAGTTAATACTACACGACCATCACAGAGAAGAAGAAATAAGAAGAAGAGATTGAAGATTGAAAAGTGAGTAAAGTTGAAGTTGTAGCACACGTGTTCAAATCGTGCTTTGAATTGTGTGTTTAGCTACTATTTTATTTTATTGATTAGTGACATCTTAAGCACCAGCTTCTTTTGCCATTTATCAAAGTTCATGTACAGTAACCCTTGACTACGTTTATCCAATAGTAAAACCATAGAGAAACACTGGGACCATACCAAAACAATGAAACAGAATTTTAAAGATTTGGGTATATCATGCGACGTTAATATGACTATTCCTGTAGTGAAGAAAAAGAAGGTAAATGTACAACTTATGAAAAAATGCATCTTAAAATCCCAGGTACAACAGGGTAGCAAAGTTAAGACTGGTGCCAATCGCACATCATGGAATGAGTTTTGCTGCAATCGCACATCACTGATGTGCCAAATCTTCACCCCAGCAGGCTGATACTTTTTTATAAAACAGCAATTCATGCAACTAATTTTAGGGCAATAGCCCTTTGCTACCCTGGTATAACTTTACCCATCTCCTTTCCCACTTTTAACTTATGGACTTTACTTTAATTTGTAGAATAAAACAGAAGAAAATGATGAAGAGAAAATGGAGGTTGAAAATTCTCCAACACCAGTGGTACAAGGTAAAAATCAATTTTTTTGTAAGATATTTTCGAGATCTCTGATCATGAGATTTTCTACCTGGACAATGTGTGAGCTTATGATATGTCAACTTTACCTTTATAGATCCATTTCACTTATTCCCTCACTGGAGGACCAAACAATAGTTATTCTTTCTGTTGGGAATTGATAACTTTTGTCATGCAAACATTTTTCATTGTTTTGACCTCCAGTCAGGGAATAAGTGAAATGGGTCTATATACTGTATCTTACAAGAGTATGCATTATCCCAGAGTTAGGCCTAGTTCAAACATCGCATCTCACATGTGCAGAATTCAATGCAAATGAGATGACAATGAATAGAAACAAAAGATTTGACTAATTTGCATTAAATTCGGCACATGTGGGATGCGACGTTTGAACTAGGCCTTAGTGGTCTAGCTGAATGTTGAAGAAAAAATATAATCCCCTATAAAATATATTTGTTTGTTCTTTGTTTATTGTGTATTTCCATACTTCCAGAGTTTGAAAAGCTAGCCCTACAGGAACAAAAAACAGAGAGGCGTATAGCACCAGGAGAAGCACAATTTGTTTGGAACTTGATCCAAAAATATGGAAATGATTACAAGGTATACAATCATGTAGTTTATAGAACTCTTTCACCCTTGACCCTCTGATCTGGGACCCTGAGAATGGAGTCCCTATACCCTTTTACAGAATTTTATGTGAAGTCAAAAATTGGTCTCACATGCACATAAACAGATTCGACTTATGAATCATAAAATTTAAATCATGTTTCAATATGGTGTAAATAGCCTTAATCACAAATCATGAAAAAAGTAGGGGACTCTGTTGAGAATAGTGCTGTAATGGATAGAGAGTCAGAGAGGGTCAGTGCAGAATGGAAGATCTTCAAGCAGTTTAATTATATATTCAGCTTTTTAGTCTATATATCTAACAAAGTAATATATTTTTTGAAGGCCATGGCCAGAGACAAGTCTAATGCTTATCAACACACACCAAACCAGATCAAAAGAAAGTGTGAAGGATTTCTGAGATCAAGCCAAGATTTCAGCCAACACCTTCAAGACAAGGGCTAATATCAAGAACATAATAAATGAAATATTATTCATTCAGAATAATATAACAAAGTTTGAACTGAATGAAGACCACAACTGCTGTAAATATACCTCAAAGGCTCCAGGGGGAAGGGGGTTATAAAAAATTCAGTTGACAATCTGAGACTGGCTAAAGCCCCAAACACTTTGCATCATACAATGATCTTGTGTGCAAAAGTTGCAATAGCCTGCGTCGCTGGTGGTCTGCGGTTTTGGGGGCGGAGAGAAAATGACCGCCAGTAATGCAGGCTAAAGTTGCAGAAGTAGAATCAAGTTCTGCTTCTGCAATATTGTAGGCAGTAAATTGCATCATACAGCAAAAAATAAGATATGGCTGCTGCTTTGCATTTCAGCCCTGATTTCATTATTACAATAATTATTATTATTATTTTTCTGTATGATGCAATTTATTGCCAACAATATTGCAGAAGCAGAACTTGATTCTACAAAGATTATTAACCTTTGTTGTCATAGCGCATGGCTCCACTATTAGCCTGTTGTGTGCAATGTTACAGGAAAAGGTACTCCATGTGAAAACTCCAAAACCATGCCGTGAATTGCATCATATTTGATTCATTGTGTCTTTCTGTGTTTTAGCTAGAACAATAATTTTATTAAATACAGTTGAATTTTGATACCCTGAACCTCCAAGGGAAATGTGAAAAGGTTTGCATCATCAGGAGTTTGAGTTATCGAGGGTAAAATTATATAGAAAACAACCTGAATGGAAATGAAAATTGCTTTGAGTTAGTGGGAGTTCAAGTTACTGAGGGTTTGAGTTATCAGGATTCAACTGTAAATACAATAATTAAGTCCATTCTTTCTCAGATCATATTCGGATTGTCTTTTGTTGAGATTGGAAACTAAATTTATTGTGCAGTTGACTCTGCCATGTATGTTGCTTTCAGGTGAAACATACTTAACGACAATGTCATTATCTTGAAAAAATATTTGAAGTTACACTTGGTATTACTGAAATTCCTTTTAATACTTAAGTTTATTACAGTTATATAAGCTTGGTTGTTTAAAATTGCATTCAAAGTTAGTAATTTCTATTACAAAGTCATACAAAATATTCATTGTAAAGAATAATATTATTTTCTTTGACAAACATAAACATGATATTATCTCCTCAATTCACTATTCACACATTATTTCAATTTTATAAATATCATTAAGTTTTTGTTAAACTCTTGAAACTTAAAAAAATATTCCCTACAATATATAAAACAGCAAACCAATAACTCATTCTAGTGTTTTGGTTATTTAGATTTATAACATTTCTGTTAGCAGTCCAACGTTTCCAGACAGGTTTTTGGAATATGTGAACAAGCAGAGAATCTGGGTGATTTGGTAAAGGGGGAGGAAAAGTAGGGATGAAATGATCTTCCTTGACGTGTCCCCATTTTCTGCTTATCCACATATTCTAGAGACTTGTAAGAATCTGGAAGGAAAAGTGGGACTGCTCACAGCCATTGAAGGGATCGAAATCAAATTGACCTAAGTGATGTTTTCAAACAACTACATTGATATTTGGTTTAGAAAGAAAGGATATTGATAATTTGTACTATTCAATTAAACTTCATCAGTAAAGTCACTTAGGTCATTTTTTATCAGAACCCTTCAATTAGTGCTTTATCCTTCATGTGTATCACAGCACAGGAAAGACTTAGCTTACCTAAGAATACACTGAATTTTCAGTACACATGCACAAATGAGAAACCCATGCAATTGGTGCTTTTGTTTCTTACACTAGATACCAGTCTTAGTACATAGCTGGCTCTTGGGAAAAGTAGAGAAAGAGCTTGGTACCTAGGCTATACCAGAAGTTGCGAAAAGAGTCAAAAGAGTTTCATTTTACTCTTGCACAAAGAGTGGACTAAATTTGTTTGATAAATTCTTCTCCAGTGGTTAGATGTATTGAATAAGATCCAATGGATAAAGATTAATCCAACAATGATAGTGCTATTCAATATTTGTGCATATAAACTCAATGTTTCAGTCAGGAATAGGATTCTTGGAAACATCCTTTCTGATGATCTCTGCAAAGCCAATTCAGATACCTTAATGTTCTAGCAATTTTACTTTTCTTTTAGATCTGAAATCATATGTTCAGAGCTCCAAAAGCTAAAGTTATAGTTGAATCTCTCATAAGTGACCACAAGGAGTATAAGTATTGAGGGGGGTCGTAAGGGGGGTATGGTAACCGCAAAACCGCAAACAAAATTGAGGGGGGGAAACGCCAAAATCCTCACCGCAAACCGCGTACAAAATCTGAAATCAAAACCGCAAAAGCGCAGGTTAAAATATCAAATAACCGCAAAACCGCATCAAAAATAACGCAAAATCGCATCACCGCAAAACCCTAACGTTTTTATTGTCGGTCACTTATAGGAGGTAGTCAGCTATGAGAGGTTCCAATCATAGTGATTTGAATGGCAAACTTAAGGTGTTTTCCATTTAGTGGAACCAACCGGCCAGAACTTCTGGACGGTTGGTTCCACTAAATGGAAAACACCCTTAGAAAACTGATCCCTTACGAGAGGTGGTCGCAAGAAAAAGTTCAACTGTAGTTATAGATCCCATAGTTACACCCTATTCCTACCCCTCCTCCCCTCGCGCTTTTCATTTGTATTATGTTACTATCATTAGCTTAGCTTCTAGACAAAGGTTGAGCAAGGTCTGCTATTCTGTCAGGGATACGCCCTTTAAGTGCTGCTTCACTAACTTTAAAAGCATCGGGATTAAATTGCACATGGTCCATTGTCTCTCGTATATTAGGTTTAGATAACGTTTTTATCCTATCTGTGGCAGATGCACGTAAAACACTTCTCGGCAAAGGTTGTTCTAACTCTCTACTAGGCTCGTAACCTTCTGCCGTATTTTTAGGCTTAGCAAGCTCTTGAACTCTTGCAGAAGCGACTGTTCTCCGAGCAGCGGACGATACCCTCCAAGTTGGCTCTCTAATAAGGCCATCGGTTCGAGTTTTTGGGCGAGAAAGCATCTCTATACGATTACTAGGTGAGGCCCGTCTTGCTCCAGGCGATACTGGCCATATACATGATCGCTCGGGTTGATAGCGTGGATCTGGCTTTTTTGGGTGGGCAAGTTGCATGGTACGTTCTCTTTCTTCAGCGGCTTTAGCACCTTCGCTTACACCCCATATAGGTGAACTACGACCACAGCTGAAGATGTAACTAGTTCTGTGAACGGTAAATTTTTAGGCGTTAGTATGGCCAGTTGTGGCTCGAAGATAGCAGTAGATCTCGTTACATCGAGACTATCTACTTTCTAAGAAAAGAAAGAAAGGGAGAAAGAAAGAAATAATGAATGAAAGGAAGAAAGGAAGGAAGGAAGGGAGGAAGGAAGGAAGAAAGGAAGGAAAAAGAGGGGAGGAAAGAAGGAAGGAAAGAAATTAAGCAAAGAAAAGAGAACTATGTCTTAATGTTGGGTTGTGAGCCGTTTGATGTGAGTTCACTGGACAACGCCATGTCTTGTACGATGTCAAAACTCAGTGCTGATCACGGCTTCCAAAAATGCGGGCAAAAATGTAACTTTGTAAGCTGCTATAAAAAGATCGCAACAATCTATCTCCCATTGTAGGATATACACGTGTTTTGACGTGTATATATACATATATATTTAAAAATCTTAGCGTGATTTTTTATAACGGTTTTGCCGTATTAAGGTAATTCCGTAGTTTTGCAGTGCGCATCTCTACTGCGCATAGCATAGTTCAGCCTATTTTGATTTGTTTGATTGTAAAAGATATATATTTGACTTAAAATGATGCAAGCTTTAGTCTTATGAAGTTTTCAACAGTAGACATGCTCTAAGAGGCGCTTTAGTGGTTACTCGCCTCAGTCCTCTTCGGTCACAGGCTGTTTACGACGTCGGTTTCACACTTTAGCGCGTCGTAGCGCGGAAACGAGCACGGGCACCTATTCTTTTTATTTTTGCAAATCAACGGTAATAAGGTTCTCTATCATATATATAATTATAGTCAAGATTCCATTTCCAGATTTTTAGATATTTTATAAAACGTGCGGTCGGAAGGTGCTTTCACGCTGCTTCACGGGCACGTACTATCAACCAATTTTACCTTCTTTCTTGTAGCAAACGCATTTTTACAACAATTTATTGCATCATAATACTAGGCTATTGCCCAAAGAGAGAAAATGACTCATATTAGTCAGCTAGCATTGCTCAGATTTAAGAAATTAATTATTTTTGACACGATTTTGATCTTCGAATCTTGAGCCCTCAAGACACAAAAGATGGTGTACTTTAAAGAAATCTAGCGCAAAAACGGCTACGGTGACCCCCATTTTTTATTTCATTTTTGGGATAAGCAACTCAAAAATTATCACTGTGTGAAATTTTATGAGAATTCCATTTCTAGTTTTATTTCTACGGAATTACCTTATTAAGCGAATCCTACAGTTGCCTAATCGCTGTCCAAAGGAATGTGCGTGACAGTCATTCCAGTGTCACGCCGTAACATTTCATCATAAGTCCATTTCAACATACAAAGCTTTCGTTTGTATATTGTATATCATAGATATTGTACTGTGACTATGCTTTACTAAAACCAAACAGATTAAATACGTTTCTTTTGCGTTCAGACTGACTGACAAATATATTTTTGGCTGTTGGCTACTACTTTTTCAAGGTCATAACAATTAAGCAACAAACTGCAAATCAGACATTCATTGGTCATTTCACTATCATAGTACTCGAAGAAAACTCTTGTTTAAAGGTTAAAAATCTAGAATTCATTCAGTAGTTTCGACGGTCCTCAAGCTAAACATAAACGAGACAAATTCAATATCAAATCAACACAGACACCAATATTTGCCCTTCTGATTTGTAACTGTAGTTGATTTCCATACATCTAAATGTTCCGTTTAACACATCAGATATCTATTTAGAGTGTTCAAATACATACCATCGCCAATGATATTTATAAACACAGACAGAAAGTACCACGAAAAACTACTGGAATCTTTTGCGAGGACTTCTTAAATATCGCTGAAATGCTCTTTTGATCGTTCCTAATATAACCCGTTACCTAGCAACGTGTCAGACTGGTCACGCATTACTGCATTGTTAGTGTGACATTAATTGCTTTTTAATTGGCTGTTAAGCACTTTTTTATAGTACAACCTCTGTATTTCGAACTCCCTAGGGAAAGCGGGGTTTGGAATAAACCGTAAGTTCAGCTTCAAGCCGTCGGGGTTTTGTGCACCCTCGATACTCTACTCTATAAGCCGACCTAGCCTCCTCCGCAGGCAACACCGTTTTGTTTTTGGGAAAAAAGCCGCTGTTGGGGCTTCCTGTGTTGCGAAGTCTCCAGGAAACCCCAACTGGCTTTTTTTCTGAAAACAAAACGGTGTCGCGCTCGGACTCTTCGCAATACAGGAAGCCCCAACAGCGGCTTTTTTCCGAAAACCAAAACGGTGTTGCGTGCAGAGGACGCTATCAGAAACCCTGACGGCTGGATACGGAGCCGAGGTAAATAGATCGATTTTATGTTCGTCAAAACGGGTTTTCAGAACAGCATTAGTAAAAATAGTTTTGTAGCGAGCTTTGGTCGTGATGGCGGGAATTTCCGACGGTTACGTTGTTACTCAATCATGCATCTGTACAAAGAGACTTTGTGTCTCTTTGCTCCGAAAGTATTCTTTTTAACAAATTCACCTGTACTGATATATTTTATAGTAACTTTATGTAAATTGTAATAAATTGTAAATATTCTAAATTTATATATGAGGAGTGATCACTTAAAAGGGGTCTTAAAGGTTGACCATAAGATAGGCTGTAACGCACGGTGCGCAAGTCGGCCCCGTTTTGGCATTCTCAGCGCTACAACCATAGCTGGTCCAAGGAAAAACACTGTACGCGTCCAAACATGCATCCCATAATGCATTTCTTCCGCTGGATCAGATACAGCGGAAGAAAAGGATTATGGGCATCCATGAAAAATTTGGACAGCACCCATCCCCTACTCTTAGTCTTAGAAATTTCTTAGAAGTGCCGAGCCCCCCTCGCTAACAGGTCCCAGACGGCACCGATTGCCTTCTTTACAGTTCAAAACTCGCCGAAATGGCCTTGTTGGCTTGGGGAATGCATCACAGAACGACCAGAGAAGCCTCAATACTCCGGAGATCACAGTTGAACCTTGTCGCCGTAATTACTGTGACTCTTTCTTCGTAAAGTCGCTTCCCACTCCTGAGTTCTTCCAGGAGATTGTCTCCGTCGTCTTTTCTTGCTTGATGATGCAAGTCAAGCGACTTCTGTGCTACAAAATGACTCGAAAAAGCACTTAGAAGCTGAATTCAGGCCACGATCAGTACGCTCACCGAACGTAAACCCTAGAATTCGTCAGGCGTCACTGGATAAGTGAGCCTTCAGTCTTCTAGAACAGCACCAAATTGACAGTTACCTTGACAACTATTGTTTCTCTTTCCCGTTTTTTTTTTTTTTCTTTTTCTTCTCTCTTTTTCTCTTTCACAAACACATTTTTTCTGTTTTTCTTTCTTTTCTCTTTCTCATTTGTTGGTTATTTCTTTTTTTAAGTTTGTTTTTAATTGGCAAAAGAAATCCGAACAACTATTGTCTTTGTTTTCTGTTTTGTTTTTCCTTCTTACCTTCTCTCTCACCCAAGCGCGCTCTTCAGTTTTTCTGTTCATTTTTCTTTCTTTTCTCTCTGTCCCCCCCCCCCCCCCTCTTTTGAGAGTTTCGTTGTTGTTGTTGTTCTCTCTCCTATCTTCGCCGAGAAATGACCAAAAAAACCCTAAAGATTGCTGTTAAAGCGGCAAATCTGGAAGATGGTACATCAAAGGGGTCTTAGTAGACAAGACCCCTTTTGTGTGATCACCCCTCATATATATGTGTTTACATGTAAATAAAATAAAGTCTAAAGTATGCCATGAAATAAATGGAAAGTCGTGGTCTATTTATTTTCGCTTAGTTTTAGGTTGTTAGGCAAAACTCTACGTCATTGAAAAAAGTACTGAAATTTTAACAAAAACTGAAAACTGCGATGAAAGATTTAAGAACTTTTTGAAAAGGACAAAGACCGTAAACCAATCCTTATATGGCTTTTAGGAAAGTCGCAACGTCGTCGTTTTTAGCTCGAGGATACGCGAAGTGTAGAAGGGGGTATTATTAACTTAGGGGCTGTTGATATGAAGGTGAGATGTTTCGGCTAGCCGGGGTAAGGCCCAGTTCACACGTCGAACTTTTGCCGCGTCGAATGCATTGAAAACAATGGATAATTAGACGGTCTTCGTTTGATGTTAATAGATTCGACGCAGCAAAAGTTCAACGTCTGAACTGGGCGTAACTCTTTTTGAGTCTCCCAGGGAAAAGAAAACAAAAGAGTTATCCGGCCGGCTACCATGGACTGTCAACTCGCCGTCATATGAACAGACCCTTACCCGATAGAGTTTACGCCGAGTGTTTCAGTTTACGGGTGCTCGCGCAAACCCGCAGTTTTTCCCGTAAATGAACGGGTCCGTAAGGTTCCTGAAGAATGTTTTCCACTCCATTTGTTTTCGCAGATTTTACCAAGGTACAAGAGCCAGAGGGTGAGCCCGAGAAAAGAAATCATCGTCAGTTTAAAATCCAAGTTTTGGGTTCTTAACGACGAGAGATATGTTGCAGAACAATATTTCTCACAACATGACTATGGCTTTGGAATAAAGCTGAAATATTGATCTTCAACATCGACTTTCTCGTCGTTAAGAACCCAAAACTTGGATTTTGAACTGACGATGATTTCTTTTTACGGGCTCACCCTCTGGGTCCTATATTTCAAACTGTCGGAAACTGTCGGATGGCTCTGGTTCCCGGGGGGGGACTCCATTGTAAAAGGATCGGATATGCTCGTCGTATCTCTTAGGGGTAAAAATCAGCAATTTGGCATCTTTTAGGGTGTTAAAATTGATGTTTAGAGTTTTAGCATTTCCTGGTCTCTTTTAGGGTATCAAAAAAACCCATCGCTTATTATCTTGTTCTCAAATGGAAGAAATTTGCCCAACAAAAGCGTGTCGACCGTTGAATTTTATGTTCACTATAATTTTAATGTGTATTAGCTTGTTATCGCTGGTATCTCTTAGGGGTTAAAAATCGTCTAGCCATGCCCTTCTTAAAAGAGTTCCAGTATCTTTTAGGGGTATTTTTTTAAACTTTCGACGAGCATACCCGATCCTTTTATAATGGAGTTCTCCCCCGGGCTCTGGTTACCGATTGATGTACTTATAGTGCAACTGGTGTCCACTTTATGACACCAACAGAAAGGAATTAGCAGAACTTATTGAAAAAAAATACTAATCTTAATATTAACAACATAAACACTGATAATCGTTCTTTATTTTTGACTATGAATCCCAGAACGATCTTTCTGCAAAAAAACTGTGTCAGCATATGTATATAAATGCATGCTGATACGAGAAAGGAAACTAGAAATTTAGAATTATAGAGCAATTTAATATTAAAGGGTTATTAACCGAGCGCGAGGTCTGTATGGGAAAATATCAAACGAGGTTAATAACTTATTTATTATATGGCTTTGAGAAGTCCCGTAAAACAATTGCCAAACGCAAACTTTTCTTTTCATCCGGAACAGCGGTCCTGATATGGCAAAATACAGACCATGCGTTAGCCAATCAGAATTCAGGAAATTATCTAGCCATATAATAAATTTGGATATCACTTATGTACTTTAAGTATACAGTGCCAAATAAAACGTTTTGTTGTTGTTGTAGTGCTACGTTTTTAAGCGTACCTTTGTGCTCGTTCGTCGTGCTCTTTCATAGTTGTCTTATGTTTTGCTAGTTCTGAGACTCTTGCACTTGCATTTGCTTTCATAGCTAATGGACTGACTTCAAGAATGACAGAAGAACGACCACAACTGAACTCGAATGCATCTCTGTGGAAATAGAATCACCATTGTATTAGATGAAGTAAAGAAATAAAGCCGTAACAAAATTCCATGCAGAGAGATTTCTCAAATTTGTAACATTTTCTCGAACAGCATTATTTTTTGTTCTTCTCTCTTTCTTTCTTTCTTTCTTTCTTTCTTTCTTTCTTTCTTTCTTTCTTTCTTTCTTTCTTTCTTTCTTTCTTTCTTTCTTTCTTTCTTTCTTTCTTTCTTTCTTTCTTTCTTTCTTTCTTTCTTTCTTTCTTTCTTTCTTTCTTTCTTTCTTTCTTTCTTTCTTTCTTTCTTTCAGCTTTCTGAGCGAGAAGTCTTGAGTTCAAGTTCTCAGTCACCTCACACTTGTTTGAACTTCTTTCCATTTGGTGTAGCGCTAACTAGCTTTAAATAACATTAAAACGGGGGACTGACGAAGGAGCGCACCGTCGGCTTTCTGAAAGACAAGGTTCGTGCTGCAGGAACTACCGAAGCTAAATATTAGTGCTTTGCATTTCTTCTTTCTTTTCAGGTTTTAAGTGTTTTATGGTTACTCTGACAGCTTTCTTGCTGAGAAGACGAATATGTCAGATAGTGCATTTTCTTATTCTTTGACGCATTAATGAAATGTGTTTTATCCGAAAACACGTTACATGTAACAGCGAAAATGTCTATTATTAGATACATCATCTTGAAGGCACTTTGTAAACAAGACTCTGGATTCAACTATAGCGCTTTTTTAACTATACCGTTATCTGACAGCCTTTTTCACAAACTTTATACGTTACTATAGTTACCTGGCGCACATTTCAGGAAAGTCTTGACGGAAATCTTTTTTTGCTACAGCGAGTTCTTCGAGTCTTGGCGTTCCTTGGAATTTTACAGCGGTTTTTGATAGAGGAAATATCATGGTTTGATCCCCCCATCGAACGGGCCTGTTGTTAGGATGAAAAATGATTAATTAACAGAGGGAAATTCAGAAGGAAAAGATGAGGAATTAAGACGGGAAGAAAAATGATCGAGAATTGGAAAAAAAGAACGAAATGTTAAGGTCGATTTACACTGCACAACTTTTGCCTACAAGAGTCGCACGCAACTTGCTTACAACTTGAGAGGAGACTTTTTTCATATATATTCAACTGAGCATTGAGCAACAAAAACCTCTCAGTCGCAGAATAAGTGTTGTACAAAGGTAAAGTAATATTTTCACAAAGTTTAGGTTGTTTGTAGTTGGATTAGGTTGATAAAGGTCTAGTTTGAGTGTTAATCCAAAGTGAAAATTTGAATAAAAAATGAGGTTTAGGCCTCAATTGGCTCATTTGCCATACATGTTCTTTACAATCAGCTTGAAAATTGCTAAATTTAAATAAAAATGCATGATAACAACTTTGTACAATTCTAAATACAGTTTCAAACGGCCATTTTATCTTGTTAGATCAGTTTCCAACTGGTAAAAATAACATTTGAGTGTTAATCCCGCAAAGCGAAAATTTGAATTAAAACTTGCAAGGTCTAGCTAGTTTTTGGCACTTTTAGTCATTATTACTCGATATTGAAAAAATCTCTTCTTAAATGACTTGCGTCTAATTGAAGTATCGTGAACAGCAAAATTGTGCCGTGTAATTTAGACGCAATTTAAGACAACCTGAATTGCAAGCTGTAGCCGCTAAAGCTTAAAGTTGTACAGTATAAATCCATGATAAATCGCTCTTTAGATAATCAAAGGGAAAGAAGAAACGAAAAAGCACGAAACAAACAAACAAACAAACAAAAACAACAACAACAACAAAAAACGATTTTAAGGAAAAAATATTTTAGCAGGAGCTTATGAAAATTTAACATTCCAATAAAAGCATTATTTTGAGAAACAAAACTAAATAAAAAATGAAATGTTCATTGGCCGTCCTTGGCTAATTTTCATAATGATTGTAGGTGATAGTTCTTGGCAGGTATTTGATGTCACTATAAAAAAGATGACCACTTACGGAGAATGTCATTAAACTTTTAAGATTCAACATATTGATTTAAGATCTCTTAAACTGTTTGACGTGAGTGCTTTGGGAGAATTTGGACAAAGTTAGCGTTTTATAAACAAACTCTGTTATTCATTGACAATAGAGTAATTAATACTCAACTAACCAGAAGCTTGTAGCCCAAACTGCTTTAGATTCCTTGGGTTTTGCCAGTTTTATCAGCCTTTGCCTTTAATAATAAACATATCAACTTGATTAGAAAACAAATAGTTTTATCGTTGAGAGTCAACAGGGGATAAAGTGCACTGTTTGGGTAATTATTGTAGTGAAGAGTAAAGACTTACATGCCCTGGTCGCGGTAGGCTTCTTCAAAACTCGGCATCGGGTGGTTTATTCTGAAAACTAGACACAAAGAAAATTACAGTCAAAATTGGTGATAAAATACGCGATTATACCTGGAGTTTTTGAGAATGAAAAGAGTAGTCAATCCTTCCAAACTTACTCTCTACTTCAGCCATGGTGTACTGTAAGCCGTTTTGTAATGAAAGTAAACAATCTAAACAATTACCGAAAATTTACCAACAAAACATTAGAAAGTTTACTCGTCTAGAGCTATTTTAAGTGCAAAAAAAATTTTCTCTAGTGCTACGAAGCCGGCTCAACACTACAAATGTTTCTAGTCTTTGAAATCGATAACTTTAAGGTTGCCATGGTAATTAATTGGCGTGCGGCCGTGCGGTGTTTGTGTGTCCAGATACTCTTTGTTGATTGGTTCGTGGTGGGAAACAGTGGGATTAAGATGAGCCTAGTATTGTGAGTGAACAAAAAGGATTTCATTTAGAAACTCATTTAGTAGAAATATGACAAGACATTAAAGTGTTTGCTATACCAAAACAAGAAATAAAACTCTTAATTGATTTCTTCTGATCACGAATCTGCTGTGAATGAGCTTTTATCATGTAATTCCAAAAGTCACATTACCAGATTACAGAAATATAATTACCATAGCTGGAAAGAGCACGTCAAAATTAGTAAAACTGTGAAGTTTGAATGAAGTAACTTTCAAACTCACGAAGATATGAATTTTCCAACTAGGTAAAAGCAAAAGTTTTCTTACAAATTTACACCGTTTGAAAAATTCATATTCTCGCAAGTTTTGGATTGAATTCCTTCAAACTTCACTGTCTTGCTAATTTTAACATGCTCTTTCCAGCTATGGTAATTCTTTTTCTGTTTTACGAATTTACCTGATAAAAGCTCATTGAGCAAAGTCTGAAGACGTCTGGGGAAGGAAGTTGCCAAAGTTACATCTCGTGCTTAGAAAGAATATAGAGTTTTTATAGATATATAATGACAGAGCTAAACGGATAAGTTTATTTTCGAGGAAATCAAACGCATAACTTTAGGTTGGAAACTTAAAATTTTCTTAGATCTTTTCCAGTATTTTCATTTGAGTTTTTCAAAATACTTTCACTTTAGAATTTAGAATGAAATGTCAGTAGCAATTTGAAGATGTTTTAAAAAGTGACACCTTGGTCAGATAGTTCAAATTTAACGTTTTAACTATTGACTCAAGTTTAGGAATTTATCAATTTTTCGATTGCATTTCGTCAAAAATTGTCACTTCTACCGACAGAGCATTTGTTTTAAAATGAAAGTAAATATTCCTGTTCAATTTGCACCTTTTGAATGAAAAAGCTTTCATAATTTGTCGTTCACAGAGTGTCATTAGGATATTGAACACCCTTTTGTCTAAAAACAGGCTATTTGCACTTTAGGAAAAAAACAAAAAACAAAAAACTATATTCAAACATAGGCCTAAAAATGTAATTGGAGGATTTAAAATTGTCTTTCATCAAAATAAAAAAATAGTAAAACTGCCTCGGGCTTAAGCAGAATTCTTTGCGCTTCTTTAACAAAACCATGATAGTAAAATTGCCGGATTTCGATAAAGTTATTCATATATTTTCACTCAAAAATCTCTTGAACTCAAGTTTTCTTTTTCTCTCATGGCAAACTTTATACTTTGTAACGAAACTATTTTGTTATTTTCTTACCGTCGGATTTCCTGGTTTTTATTGGTGGCAAAGGTTTTGACATGTTGAATGTACAGAACTACGTGATGACAGTCCAAAATGTTTCTAGCTGTTTTACTAGCAACAACAAGTTATCTTTACTACGCATGCCCGTTTTACATTGCCGTCGACACGGGGTGGAGTTGCTAAAGGTATGCTTGCAAATTATAGCTCTATTATCTCCTCTCTGTCCAACAAAATGAAGTGATAATGTCCCTGAACTGGGATGTGATTACCCTCGGCCTTGGGAGAGCGTAGGGAGGGTAGACGAGAAGAGGACCTTTCCTTTCCCTTATCTCCTACCCCCTCCCTCCACCTTGATTCTATATACAACAATTGATAGAACGTTGTCATATTGAAAAATCTTTTAAAACTCCAATCAAAGGTGAGACCGCAGAGGGATATGGGTAATTGAAAGACTCCGGTTGTAATACTTGCCTGCCATGCGCATTTTAATTTAGTTTCTTGTTTCGCCCGACCAAGCCTCGTAAGTTAAAATAATATCACCACCACCCTGCATTACTCTATATTCTCAGCCCTCGGTGAAAACTTTACTTAAGTATTATGCTCTCTTGGTTTGACTGAACGAGAAAACATCCTCTTGTGGTGAATTCTTACCTTTTTGTTTGCGTCGTTTTTCGTCTTTCTTTCTTTTCTTTTCCTCTTTCTTAATAGCCGTGCGCAAAGCTGCAGATAAAAAATCAGTCCAAAACGATCTATGTAATGCTGTAAGTAATATAGTATAAGTTAACTCTTATCTTTGTTGAAGAAATTGCAGTTAAATTAGAGATCACAGATAACGATATGGAGAGATATGATAATCGAGTGTATTTTAAAAGAGAATCAACAATAAAAATATATGTATTTGTAGTTAAAATTAAAAACACGATATTTTTTATTTAATCGGCTCAGACAAACAGGAGTGATTTATCTTTTAGGAATTACTTAAATCCCACCTTGAGAGGAAGAGGATAACTGATGTAATCAATAACTAGATAACATCGTCACTAGTGCATTCAAGTGGCTTCCAGAAAAATCATAATTATGCACTGTAGTGGCTTCCTTAAGCTTTTGAATGGCTTCCTTATCGTGACTGCATGGAGTGGAAGTTACAGGGAAACTGAGAAAAACTTTTAAATGGGTCTTAAATTAGCTCTCAAAGATCTCAAAACTCTTGATAGCAGGTACTAATACATCAGTGATAGATTACCTAAATACTACCAAAAAAAGAGGAAATTTTCAAGAGTGTTTTGTTAAAGGCACCGGCTTTTTGCCACTTTTGTCTCAGTTTTCTTTCTTTCTTTCTTCCTCTCTTTCTTACTTTTTTTATTGTGATTTCTTTTAAAATTCTTATCAAACACGACAGTGTAATAGATTTCTTTTAAGGTTCTAAATTTGTTCGTTCATTTGTTGCAAATTGATTGTTTTTGTTTGTTTGTTTAGTTTTTCTTTTCATTTTTTTCCGCTCGTTTCATGTTGATCATTGATGTTTTTTTTCGTTTGTCTGTCTGTCTGTTTGTTTGCAAGTGTTATACGTTTGTTTGTCGTTCGTTTGTTGTTTGTTTGTTTGTTTTTGTTAACGCGTTACTGCCGTTGCCATTGTTTCTCATGATCAAAATAATTTCCTACAATTTCACGTTAATATAATTTTCTATTCGAGTACAAACCTCTCATATTTGTCATGATTGCAGGCATCAACGACGAATAGTAGGGCGAAGACTTTCCACCTCGCACAGGACGTCGTGTTCTTCGAACAGGCGGCAACTTAGTCGGTCTCTTAACTTGAACCGTTGTGACTTTCTCCTCCAATTTCTTCCCGTCTACTTTGTCTAACGGCTTCCTTTGTTTTAGTATAGGCTTTGATTTTGGAGTGACAACCTTTTTTATTTTGGGTGGTGGGGGAGGGGTGGGAGGAAGTTGGGTCTCTGGACCAATGGCTGTACTTTCTCCATCTGTAACAGACGAAAAGTTTCTTTCAGCAATTCAAGCAATTTCAATTAAGTCAACCTTAAAATTTATATTCATAGGTCTCAAAAACACACAAAACAAACACATTGTCCCAAAGTCCTAGAGTAGATTTCGCATGATTGGGAAACGGACGGCACCGTGCCGTGAAAGTGCCGTAATGTCTATAAAAACATTCGAAATTCCTGCCATAACCTAGCCGTGGACGTGCAGTGTTCACAGTCATACGAAAACTGCAAATACAACTTTTAAACTAAGTTGCACTGACAACAGAAGAGTTGCACCATGTCTCCATCCCCGCAAACGCTGTAAATAGAATCGAGTTCTACATCAGTAATTCTACATGCAACAATTGCCGTTCGAGGCAAAGAAATAGTCTTTTATTTGTATGGCTGCAATGTTTAGAATCGTGACCGCGTTCATTTAAAGAGTCTCAAAAACAATTCATGATAATCGACATACAAATTAAGAGAAAGAAAAGAAAACCATTGAAATGCTACGCACAGGTGTATTCATTACGTTGTCGTGGCAACGCACGCAGCAACTTTTGACTTCTATTAGAAAATCTTGAGTTGTTCGACTTTCTGGCCTTATAAATTTAACACGTTTTTGATTTTTTTCCTCTATTAATTGGAAAATATGAGCATTTCGGAATGAAACCCAATCTTTAAAATATCCTTCGCGGAAAGAAGAAGGAAAAGAAATAAAATCTGTTTGCATTTCCTGGTCAAGTTTTATGGTAACTTTGATATTTTTTGTAGTTCTGTAAAAACATAAAACACGAACACTAAAGTTTAACTATTCTTTTGTACAAATTGATCAAAACTAATTTTCAATGCTGCATGCAATGCAAAAGGTAATATTCAAGTCTTTTTTGCGTCAAAAAAAGATTGAATCAATCACATATTTTCCTACCTTGTACATCCTCAATTAATATTTCTTTTGAAATCTCCTCAGCAGGTTCCGAGTTATTTCTGCCTTCCATTTTCGTATTTATAAAGCAGAGTTTTCTATCTTTTCAATATATATAAATCAAGTTTGGAAAAACCCCACGGTTCAATTTGCCGGTCTGTCACTAATGATTGCTATGCCG
Source organism: Telmatactis stephensoni (assembly GCA_029948255.1). Taxonomy (NCBI): domain Eukaryota; kingdom Metazoa; phylum Cnidaria; class Anthozoa; order Actiniaria; family Isophelliidae; genus Telmatactis; species Telmatactis stephensoni. The sequence goes on along the minus strand of JALIZF010001607.1, from coordinate 365,591 downwards.
AACGGCTTTCACATGGGGAAACCCGTGGAAACAAAACATGAAAACAAAAGTGTCTCTGTGTTTGGTTCAGGTTTGTGAATTATTGATAAAAAACTCATTAGAGAGCATCGTTATAGTTGTTATTTAGTAAGATTCATTAGTCATGTAATTGTTTTGTACTTATACCGCCTAAGATGTTAGAATAGTAATAATTGCAGATTGTATGTAGCACACGAGTCGAGTAGATTTAATATTTTGGTAAATGGAACTGGTCTTGTGTCAGCACGTTTTCAAATTGACTTTTCCCTCGAATTTCAAATGCTAATACTTGATTACTTTAAGTCGAAACTGTTCGCTTCAGTTGTTTAAGCGGCTGAACTTTTTCAGAGGAATTGCGTAGTCAGAGATAATTCTTCCTAAGATAATTTGATGTAGTAAATAGCATATTAGATTATTGGTAGGCATTCCAAGTTGTTTAACAGCCATTTTCCATTATATTTCACTGATCATTTATTCAGTTTTACAGCCATTATATTCATCTTAATTTTTAACTTTTCATAATATGACACCCTCTGGCCCTTTTTGACGCTACTACTTTTTACTACATACCTGACGAAATGGACAAACTGGACACTGATTGGCTCAAACCAGAATCACTTTCACAATAGAAACTAGGACAACTGCTGTGCTCAGACACAAGAGATCGCAGGCTCAAAGCGGTAATCTGTCTTAAAACTGGAGTAAAAGGTGTGTCGGCGGGATGGATGCTTTCTCTACTTGAGGGCGTTCTGTCGGTAGCAAAGCCTGAGTCGTTTGCGTTTAGTGGTTTGAGAGGTGCTTTTATCCGTCGCCCTGGAAACGAGTTGGAGGATGATGCGCTATTAGCACGCGAACCGTCTGTTGTCATAGAAACGGATGATTTAAGGTTGACCGTAATTGGTGACCTGGGTTTCCTGTGTAGTGGGGCTGTGTAGCTTGAGGTGGTGACAATGGACGCTGCGTCCTCTTCGATGGGAAGAGATATTTGTCCTTGTGCAAAAAAACAAAAAAATAACAAATCCATTTTTAAAAATTAACATAATTACAAAAAATGCAAGAGCTTACTACATCAAAAAGGATGCTTTTACCGGGGGGTGGAGTGGGAGGGGGGCTGGCGGAAATAGACGTTGCTAAAATTCTATAACTTTGACGGCAAAGTAAACGATTCACGATCAGTGATTTGCTTGTTTGATTTTTGTCTCATAATTTATAACGGCCAGTTACATTTCGTGCACACAAGTGATGTTTAGAGATTAGGGGTCAATCTCAGTAGCAAAATATAGTACAGGCATGGGGATTTACAGCGATTTTCGAAATAATGCGAACTCTGACCTGCAAACAGTCCGTTGGAATTTGTTTTTTTGCTTCCACCCACTTCAAACAATGCAACCCCAAAAATACTCATAAAGATCCCTAAAAACATACCAAATGACATAATATGATCTTTAAACGACCTGTAAAAGCTAAATGTGGTTTTGATATAAGTTAAATCTTCGTATTTTTAATTTCTAAAATTTGATTGACGGAAGTGAATAACCAAATTCCAACGGACTTTTCAATGCGCGTGTTCGCATAATTTCGAAAATCGCTGTAAATGGTGTTTTACCATGAGTTAAGTAACACAGACGATAAAGTCCTCTCCTTGTTCAGAGTGACATGGGTGGCGTAGTGGTTAAGCCACTCGCCTCTCACCGTTGTGATCCGGGATTCAGTCCCGGCTCTAGCACCTGGATCATATGTGAGTTGAGTTTGTTTGATATGTTGTTCTCTACCATGCCACGAGGGTTTTTTCTCCGGGTTCTCCGGCTTTTCCTCCCTCAGCAAATATCAACTTGTGAGTTGAGAAATGTATACAAAATATTTATGTAGAGGTAGTGAGTGTTGAGAAAACTTCGAGTTATTAGCACGATACTGATGATGATGATATTACGGTATCTTGGAACTAAAGTCCCGATCACACGATGCAATTTTTCTTGCAACGTTGCGCATTATAGCATGCAGCTGCATACATGCAATTGGATCATGAGAAAAGGTTCAGAAGTTTGATTCGATTTTGCTTATGCAAATGTTGCACGCATATTTTACAAGTTTTTTTATTGTTTTGAATACCAAAATTTACCAACGTTTTGTGATGCGCGCAACGTTGTAGAAAAAAGTGCAGGGAAAAGTTGCCCAGGTCTTATAGAAAACATCTATTTAAGGAATACAAAACGCGCGCGCATGTCTCTGTTCTGTGATATAAACACGATGGAAGGTGTAGAGCAAGAGAAAAGCAAGCTTAGGAACACAAGGCATAGCCGAGTGTTTCTCTTGCTTTTCGAGTGCTCTACATCTTCCAGAGTGTTTATATCACAGTACAGAGACATAAGCGATCGTTTTATATTGCCTTTATAAAATATTAGTTCGACATTTTTGTGCGAGCCATGTCTCTGTCCTCTGATATAAACATGGTAGCCAGGCAATCAGCGCGCGCGTTATATCTCAAATATTTTATAATAAACGATAATGGACGACTTATGTGGAGTCAGGAGCCCATTACTAGGGGCGTACAACTCACGTACATCGCTTTAGAGTAATCGTTTTCACAGACCAGCTATATTTAGAACGGATATGCTGACAAAGAATGCTACCGTAGCCAATCATCCATATCCTTACTGATCGCCGACTTCAGCTTCAGCACTAGACTACAATTACCTATATATTGTATGCATCCTGCAGCACAACTGCAGTGTTTCATGGGTAAATACACTAAGTAATGATGGATAGGGAATAAAAAGGAATCGGAAAACGAGGAACGACAGATATTAGCGAGTAAAAATCGACCGCGTCTCCGTCTGAAGCCGCCATATTGAATTATACCTTTGCGGACCTCTTCGACAACGCTTAATTTTACGCGGGAAATATGAATCTAAAAATAACCAGGTCTGAGAAAAGGATCACTCAAGATCAGGGTCCTAGTTGTACGCTGTGGAGTTTTACCTGTGGTTTTCCCTTTTCTTTTTCTTTTTGTCCTCCCTGCATGACCTTCACCTTCTTTACGAACCACCATTTTTGTTAAACCGCCTTTTAGTCTTGGAGGTCGATCTCTGAGTTTGGGAATCTTTTTTGTCCTATTTTTAAAGTCCACGCCTTCAACATCATTTTCAGTCTCTCTTCTCTTTTTCCCTTTCAGTTTTATTGCACTAGTTTTGTTATTATTGCTTGGTAATGGAGTATATGTACTGGAATGATTTATGTTTACCAAAGACTTCGCCCGCGGCTTTTCAATCTCTGGAAGCGGAGCTCTAGTAGGAATGAAAGTTTCTTCAAAAGACGGCATTTCGTTTTTGTTACCATGGATACTATCACGTGACAATGGCGGAAACACGAAATTAGGGTCCTCGTATGCCAGCCGATCGTCTTTGTCATCGTAGTTGATCTTCCTTGCTGCTGCAAGCCGAGGGTTAGAAGGAATGGAGGATTCTTCAGAAGACGACCATTCGTCAGGTTGAGGTGATTGGCTCGTTTCGCGAAGTCTAAAACTTTGAACTGAACGAGTTTCCGTGATACTCTTGGATTTTTCAGTCTCAGATTCTTCGCTGTGGGATTCTACACTATCGCTCTTTCCACTAGAAGATGATACTATACTACTTGCCGATTTAGGCCTGTTAATAGCTGTTCTTTTGCGTTTCTGTGGGGATACGATTTTATCAGTAATACTATACCCCCCTTCAGAGTATCGTGTCCAGTTACGTATAGTTATGTAAGATTCTCTGCTTTTTACACGGGATGAAAAACTGTCTTTACGGCTTGTATTTTCTAATTCTCCAAGACCAAAGCCATAATTGAAACTAATTGAGCTACCAGAGCTCGCGCTTTGGCTTCTTTTGGTTGGAATTTCCCCTAACTTTTCTTCCGTTTCTCTCGTGTCGCCTTGCTCTTGTTCTTCCTCGTTTAATGGTGGGAGCACATTTTGCTTCGATACCAAGAGAGCTTCATTTCTTAATTCTGAGTTTGGGATTTTAACAGATGTGGTTTGAATTTGCTGCTGTATTTGTGCATTTTGTGCAGAGGGTTTAGATGGCTGTGCGGGCTGGGTGGACGGTAGTCGATCTTCGCCGTCACTTGCATATACAGGAGAGGGCGGGTTTGTAGGAATACTACTCATTGTAACAACACTACTGCTGCTTTTACTGTAACGAGTAGTAGACGCCTGCTTAGTTACTGTTGTCGTAGCATCTTCAGTCGTATCATCATCATCATCATCATCATCAAAATCAAAAGTGTCATCACTGCATGCACTAGTGCTTGAAGACACGGACCCCTCCACAGAACTTACAACGCTGAATTTTTTCTTTGTAGTTTTTACAACCTCAGTGATCGACGTTGAAGTATAGCTACTAGTTTCATAGGCAATTCCCTGGTCCATTTTGTTACCATGGATACTAGCACGTGATAATGACGGATACACGAAAGCAGGATCCTCATAGGGGAGGCGATCGTCTGTGTTGTCATAGTGGATCTTCTTCGCGGTTGCAAAGCGGGGATCAATCAGGTTGCTTTCATTTTGACTTCTTCCCTCGGGGTTTCTTCTGAAAGAATCTCTTTGCGGTCGATAAAGTGATTTATTACCTCGAATTTCAGATATTAGCGCATCGTCTTCGGCGCTCTTGATTTTGTGGCTTTGCTCGACGTGTGGTGAAGCTGTTGAGTTTCTTGCGCTCTTTCCATCCGCTGCAGTTCTTTGGGGGATTTTACGTCTTGAATACAAGCTCTCGGGTCTTTGGAATTGTTTTTCGAATTTTTTCAAATTCTCGGACGTCAGAGGGTAGGATTTGGGCTGCGAAGGAACTTCGTGAACATCAGCACTGACTTCCATGTTGGTTTGGGGTTCTTGTCAAATTTCAATTCTCCTGGAAACAAGGCCGGAGAAAACATTAATTTTGAAGTTGTGTAAACTATACACAGTCATGAGAGATTAGTTTTGGATTATCGTTGTTGCTTTAAAGTAAACATATTTCTTTAAAAGTACGGTTAAATTGAGCCGTCTGAATGTAATAAAGGCGACTTTATAAACTATAAAGGTAATGCCGAACCTTTTATCGGTTCAACAGCCGTAAATAATTCTCACTCATCTACCGAGCATCAACGATGAAAGCTTAAGGCATAGCAAAGATAATCGGATTTTTCCCCCTTTATTAACGATAAAAAACGTCTGTTAGGATATCAAAATGCTTAAATGACTATTTCTCAGTATGAAAGAGGATGGAAAGAATGAAGAAATAGTAAATCAAGCCGTAGGGAATTGAACGATGATATTTTGTCTCTCTGGGCGTTCCTCATCAATATTCCCATCTCTTTCATATTATCTGCGGCAGGCATTAATTAAATGCATAGCCAGTATTTCCACATTATCTGCAACGAGCTTTATTAAAATCGTAAACTTGCATTGGTCGAGCACTTTATCAGTAGTCAAATGTCTTAGACGACAATTCTAGCATTGAACTTGAACGCACCGCATTTTTGAAAGAAAAAAGACAAGATTTTTTTCAAGGACAAACTCATTTTGGAATAATGTTTGAGCTAAATAATTGTTTTCTTAAACTTTTATGATTGCAATTACACAATGTCATATCTAAAAGAGGTTTTCTGTTGCTATGGTAACAATTGTAAACTCGGCCATTTTTGACGAAGTCTGCCGGGAATTTATCATCTTGTATCGCCTTCAGTTTGTTTCAGTCCTTCCTGCTTTTTCCTTAAGCTTTTTTATGCCTTTTATCTATTCGTCGATTCTTTTTGTCTCGATAATGTGTTTTTTATGGACTTGTCGTGAATGGAAAAACGTTTTTGGTATACTAGTACTTTGTTTCTTGAGTTCCCGCGCAAGTTGTGTCAAAATTCATTTTGAAATGGTTTGCGTGTTTGTCTATACGCTCACCGGTTTTTGACCTGTACTTAGAGTGATTTCGCGTCTGAACGGAGACTCCAGCCAATATACCACAAAAAGCCTAGTATTATAGCTAAGAAAGCTTCGTAATCTTTTCCTAAATTGAGATTTAAATTGCGATTGTTGCATAGATGTTAATGACTTAGAATGGCCCTTTTTTACAGCAAATTCAGTCGTGAGTTAGTTGTTTTTGTTTCTTTTATACCAAGAAAAATAGCATTGCGAACCAACTAAATTAGTAACAAAGCTAACATTATATGTCCTAGTAAGATAACTAAGGCAAGCAGTTTCGCACGTCACAAGTGCCACAGTGGTTGTTATTCTTAGAAGTCATTTTAAGAACATCTTTCCGGATGCTCGCTGGCTTCAATCCGCCATGGTTGAGTGAACTACTACCTTTGACTTGCAATATTTTGCGAACAATTTCTTTTCTGTCAAAAACACAATTATATTGCTATTGAATAATTAATGGTTGACTTTACATAAGAATTAAAACTGCTAAACGACTAAAAATTGAATATTAAGAAAAAACACTAAGTGAAGTCAGTTATATTTTTGGTCGCTGAAACGTGGTGGGTCAGCAGCTAGATGATTCAGAAGCCTTTTCCAGTGCATATTTTCCGATTCTTAGTTAGTGTTTAGCTAGTTCTGGCTAGGTACAATAATAAATTCGTCGAAACTAGAGTAAAAAAGTAAAGTAAAAACTGTATTTATGTATGTTTTAATTTATACATAAAACGGCTTACATTGTGGGACAATTTTGGGATTTTAACATTAATAGTTCCCAATTGTAACTTTTATATGTTGCTGCTCGGTTTTAACCGTGCTTGAGGAAGCAAATTAATTTACTTAACTGAAAAGAAAGTTTGAAATTTAAAATAACCATGTGATTGCCTCTTTTGGCGACAGTGTTGGTTGAAGCTTAACCAAATACAAGTTTTTTTTATGTTTAATTGTATTTTTACATGCAGTTGTTAGCGTTTAACTAGACGTTGCGAAAATTGGAAAAGAAACTTGCAATTTGACTCGCAAAGGCGTTTTGTTTGACATGTTAGTCCAGAAGAAGATCCAAAAGGTGAAATTTTGCTTTCCCTCAAAACGCTAGGTTTTCCTCTCGTGCTAATTTATCAATTATCTCCGTAAAAACACCAACATGTATATCCTAATATATATTTAGCATTTGTTTAAAGAGAAATTCTTATTTCCAATATTTACTTATTTCAAGACTAGCGGCAAATACTTGAAATGACGCGTCGCAATCCTTGTTTTAGTATATTCATCAATGATTTTTACATTTATAGCTAACATGACAATATTGATATGTCTAAAGTTTGCAAATTCTTCAGTTCAATTGTTGTGTTTACCGTAGTGTAAACGATATCGGCTCAACTAGAACTTCAACTTGCTATACGGAAATAATACCACGTAGTATACACATACATTTGACTGAAGATGAAGGAAAATTAAACTAGAAGACATGCAGTAAATTTTTGAAGCATCTTCAACAGTTAAGGTAAATACAGGAAGCGATGTAAAAACCTAAGTTAAATACAGTTTCACTAAACTCACATAGCTAAGCCTTTTATCTTGGGTCTTCTTTTTCCTTTTCCCTTTGTTTTCTGTCAGTAGCCGATAGAGTACAATCGCCAGGCGTTTGAAGAAAGAACTAACTGAAATGACTTTCAATTTTCCGACAGTGTTCGCTATGGCAACCAAACTAATATTCAATGTTAACTTGAGCCTTCCTCATTGAAATAAAACGGTAATAATAAATATTAATTAAAGTTTATGAAATATTTATATTCACAAGACTTTTTCGCGAGGTATTGAAAATGGAATTCTCAAACAGGTGTTATCAGAGAATTAAATTATACTGACTCAAAGTGCAGTGTTTTAATCATCTGGCCCCGACGATCTTATCTAAATTAACTGGCCGAGTCAAGATTGGCAGAACATTATAATTAAAAATATGCATGTCAGTCTGTTAAATTTCTTTTCAGTTTTCCTTTTCGTAACCAATTTAAACTTCAATTTAAGATATTATTAATAAGAAAGAGTAAAAAGGAACTTTCCTGGTCAAGATTATTTTCTCCAAGAAAACCATAATCAGAAAAGAAAACTTAAAAAAAAAAACCCTCGCCATAATTCAATTATCATGTAAGTTGATATGGATCTTTGAATTTGTATTTCCCCAAAAAGCTATATTTGCAAATTGTTCACTTTAGATCGAGGCGCCATTTTGGCGAGGGCAAATCGGGGTAACTGTATGTAATAATGTCTTTTCAATCATTGTCCTTTTTTACGGACCGAAAAGAAGAAGGGAGCTTCATCAACTAAATAACAATAAAAACATTATTACAGAATGAAAACATAGTATACTGTTTAAAAATCATTAATATTTAAGAAGCGGTGTTTTGGAAAATCGTTGGGTAAGATGTTCGTTGACATGACAACCCCCTAGGTAGTAAAAAACAGGTTTTTTGAAATAGGATTTCAAAACGTATTGCAAGTACGTCTGCAGCCGTGTGTCGTGTTAATTTGCATCCAAATAATTGTTGTAAGGAAAGTCAGTGATCTATTAAAAAAGTTGGAGTAATTTTGTTTTCAACTGGTGTTGCGCGGGCCTTGCTTTAATCTCAATAAAAGCAATAAAAACATATTTGAAAACAAGTGAAGGCGGTTATGGAAGACTCAAACTTAACGAGTTCTCAAAAGTTAAGTTCTAAAGGCTCCTGCAAGCATTTTCATAAACATCCAACATTGCTTTGGCAGTTCAGTGTTGGATGGAAGTTTAAATGGACTCAGCACTGCTGCGTTACGCTATTTGCCGCATGGGTGAAAACAGCAAAAGAATTGAGCGTTGTTGGCTGAAAGGGTTGTTTCAACGCATCCTACATGAGAACAAAAAAATATTGGGAGTTGTTGGCCAACATTGTTAGTTTAATCTCGAGATTGGACAAAGATTTCGAGACACTGACAATTTACAGGAGATGGATATGTTTCCAATATCCGGCCAGTCAAATCACACAAGTTTATCATTTCGTTGTTATACAAGCACAAGATAAATAAACACCACTGTAATATTTACTGATGTGACTGGATACTGCGCAAACTCAGATTAAACAATTCCTGGCCAAACACGAAGTTCTCTCAGATTCAGTTCGAACTGACAAAAGTGAGCAGGTCAGCTCTTTGTAACGCCTTTTTCTTTGCCATATGAATCAAATTTCTTCAACGTCAATATATTAGAAAGAGAAAGAGAAAAACTACTCACCTTTACATGGCCGCAGCTCCAATCCACTCAGGCTCCACAAATCCGGCGCTTGTCCCGTTGGGAGATTTGTTAACAAACCTAAACTGGCTTCTGTTGCGACGTGTGAATAGCCCCAAAGACAGATCAAAGCTAATTTCAGCAGATGATTTTCACAGTAGCTTTAGTGAATAGCATTAAACGCGTTGATAGGCTGTTTACCACTATTACAGCTACCCCGCAATTTGTACTGTCGGCGAGTTTTTTATTCATTGCAATTACAAGATTTTTCTGGCCGGCGCCAGATTTTATCTTATGATCTGATGTCGAAAGACACATATTACCTTTTTCTTTTGCAAGGAAAGTAAGTGATTTCCAAGCTTGATTGAAGCGGAAACTACTAGTAGTCTAGTAAAGTTTGGGCTGCGTGCAGTTCCAAGAAGCAAAACGCAGGCTTATGGTAACATGGTATATTTCCTTCTCACTGATCCCGGGTTTTTACGGAAATTTTGATCCCTGAGTCCATATTTTTAGAAATTTTTGATCCCTAATCCTTGGTGCAAAAAACTGAGCTGATCATATCCCTGATCCTGACCCAATGTCCCTGATCCTCGATCCCACCCATTTGATCCCTGAGCCCTGGCCTCTGATCCCTGATCCTGGCCATAATTTGGGGCTTGATCCCTGATCCCATATACCATGTTACGAGCCTGAAAACGCAATGAACAGAAATCCGGTAACACCATATAAAAGCACTAAATACTCTCTTTTAAACATTTGATTGATATTTGGCGGGAGGTATGGGGAAAATTAATTTCTTGCTGGAAGATGTCAATATTTTCCGTACAAATTAAAACTAAATTTGTTGTTTTGACATCTTGGTAGGGACACTTCTCCATTGTAGACAAGGTCACGCACACTGGAACTCAATGTCCTAATGCTTAAGCCGTACCAGCCAAGAGCTGTAGAGTGATTTTATTCAACGCGTGAAAGACTTAACAAATAGTCTCGTGGCGTACTTTTTTGTTCTCACCACATTTTGACGTCATCTGTGCATCGATTCGAGTACAGACGCACGGAAAATGGAATCTATCTGTTTTATATAATATTTATCGAAACATTCCAACCAATCAGAGCACTCGTAAGATTCGATGACGCATTCTGTGTGTGTACTCTAATCACACATGGTTGTTCGACCAATCAGGGCGCGCGTAATATGCCAATTATTATATAATCTGTTTTATATAATATTTATCGAAACATTCCAACCAATCAGAGCGCGCGTAAGATTCGATGACGCCATCTCTGTGTGTGTACTGGCTCTAATCACACATGGTTGTTCGACCAATCAGAGCGCGCGTAATATGCCAATTATTATATAAAGATGACTATTTAGTTTGTACCAGTTGATAAAGTACAAAAGTAAACAATAGGTTCAGATCAGTCTACTATACCTACTTTTCGCGGGTTAAATAGAATCACTCTACCAAATTGCAAATACATGGAAAGTTCGCCGTCTAAATAAATTTGGAATTGCACGCAGAAATTAATAAAACAAAACAAAAAATCTCAAATAGACTTATTAAAAGTAATATATTATATATACAGTATACATATCAAATCCTACAACTGACTGCTAGAATACTAATTACAAAGCGGCTATTTTTTCGGGTGACGACTTTACAGAGGCGGTCACTTAGGAACATTAAGCTTAACTACAAAGAGATCATTTCAGAGAGTTAATAACAGTATATAAATGGTAATGACTTGATTTCTCCATTTCTTTGTATTAAATTAGAAGGGCATATCGATAAGACGATCAAACTGAGTTACCAAACGTTTTCGGTTTAATGAACCATCATCAAGGAAGTGATGTTTCATTAAACATGCATGATGGTTCATTAAACCGAAAACGTTTGGTAACTCAGTTTCATCGTGTTATCGATATGCCCTTATACAAATGGATTTTCACGGAAGTTCCAATGTATACCATCATACCTGCCAACTCTCCCTGTTCAGCCGGAAGTCTCAAGATTTTGGACCTCATCTCCCGGTTTCTCGATTTTGACCTAAAATACCCGGGTAACCGCAAATATTGTCTTCAACCAGGAGCGGATCCAGGGGGGTCGAATTAAGGGGTCCACGGAACCCCTCTAAAACTATTTCTTTTGTCAACAATAGAGTATTATATACAGTTAGGTTTAATAAGAAATAGAACCCCCCTCGGAAAAATCCTGGATCCGCTACTGTTAACAGTCATTTTTTTACGTGTAGAGTGTTGACAATTCGTATCGGCTTCGGTTTACGCCGATAAAGTTATTGATCAGCGAGTGAAGTGGTCCTCCTCCCCTCCCCTCCCCTCCCCCCTGAGACCGTATTTTTCAGGTTACTTCCGTAAGTTTTCCTCCATTGAGCGTTGATTCCGCGGAAGAAGCAAAGGGAAATCCACTTTCTCAATATCAGGAAGGGTTGGCAGGTGTCATTTTGAGATTGCATCCAAATCTTCCTCAGTGAAGTAATTTCATTCACAGAATGACAGAATAAAAAGACTTTGAAGACATGACAGCAAACGGTAAAGCTCCTCTGACGCTGACATATGGATACAAAAGTCTAGACCCAACAGTCTTTATGCAAAAAATTATGTAAAGGCTTTGTCTTCTGATAACATTATAATGCTAGAGAAAATTAAATTCTATTTATATCTACATGCAAGGTTTAGAACTGCGATATTTTTTCTATATGATCATAATGAAAAAAGACCCCCACCATTTTCTCTGTCACAGCAGGGACAACAATATTGATATACATTGCCAGTCAAGTTGTACCTGTTAATGACACTAGACAATAAATCTATTTGAATGTTTTAGACAAGGGCCCAGGTGTTCAACATTCAAAGGCTGATTTGTGTTGATATGCATGGTTATAGCTAAAATGAATGGTCGAATTGTCTTCATGACAACTGGATGTCTTGCATTGTTCTTAAAATGGTTATTAGTTTTTGGCTTTACACTCAGAGTCCCTTTTGCCATAACTAACTTTGTCTAGCATAAGTTCCTAGGCTAAGACTTCATGGGGAACCATTCATGCAAAGCCATTATATATCACAGGTAGAATGAGTTATTATAATATATCATGTATATCATTTACAGAGTTGCAGGATTTTATCTCTTGCTTCAGAAAGTCCATGACAAACTCCATTCTCTTTTACTTGAACACTAACAGCCAGCCACTTTGAACCAATCCTTGATTCTAATCCTAAAGCTTGTATAATGCCTCCAAGGGGCTTAGCTCCAGGGATGTCATTTTTGCTGCTAACAATTAACACAGGGACCCCAATGAGTTTTGTTTCAGATAAAAGACTGTAAAAAACTCTTTTGGCTTCTTCAAATTTACTTGGATCGCTAGCATCTATGACAAAGACCAAGAGACTGGTGTCACCAATAAAGTTTGGCCAGTATTGTCTTTTAAATCCACCAACTGTAATCAAACGAAGAAAATGTTTAGCAGGTATCACCTTGGCCTCTTGCCCAGACATTCTTTACGTGATGACCCAAAGAATGTCTGCATGGGCCAATATAGTCAAACCTCCACTTACAAACACTTCTCACAAGCGACCACCTCTGTGATGCAACCACTTTTCAAAAGTACCAAAACCTTCCCACACAGAATACCACAGTTTTCACCTATCGTAAGTGACCTTGACCACTTCTATAAGTGATAGTTTATTTTCTTTTGTTCCTAACCTCCTGGAAGCAATCACCACACATAGTCCCCCCTCTCGATCACCATGCAAAAATTATGTGTTGCTTTAGCATCATTGTAGTAAATAAGAGCAGAATAAAATATGCATGGCTCTCTGCCTTGCCTCAAAATTTCCAGCCCACAGAGGAAGCTTTTGGCTATAGCAGATAGTCTATTACTGATTAAATACAACAAAGGACACCCTCTCTGTACTAAACAACAACAGCAACAACAACGATAACAACAAACACCTTTATATCCTGGAAAAGGGTACTCATGTCAAAATGACAGTTTTATATATTGATTAATCAATATTGATGGGATCCAATAGCCTGCGTATCAGAGGGCCGCTACACAGGCTACTTATCCAGTTAGAATTAATACTCAGATACGGCACTGCATAACAAAGAATGGCACAGATTTCTTCACAGTTATACAGAAACATTATATGATTTGAGTTCCAGAAACTCCACTCCACCCTTTGACCATGCCTACCAAATATAATTAATCCTTGCTACTTTCCCCCTCTTCCCCTAGTCCTTCCCTCTTCCCATCTGCTGCATATATTTTCTCTTATATGACCCTTTCAGGGCCCGCAGAGAGTTCTAAGCTGAAAGGCTTTGTTTGGAAGGCTAATCTATACAAACATAAAGCTGACTGTTTTCTAAACAGGTGGCTACAGCCCCCACAGCCCTGACCCTCTCCGTAGTCCATGCCTGTGGTCGCTCAAATCCCATCAAAGACAAACTTACTTTCCCAGATATTTAAGTTCAAACCATCTGTTGTAATACAAATAACATTAAACCCTTCAGTTGGCCTGGTCTTCTCTCGATGGCTTGTTGATTCGGGTTGTGATAAAGCTGACAAGAACACCGTCTTCCCTGCTCCTTCCAATCCTAAAACTAAAATCTTCTTCTCAGGAATCCCTCCTTCGTCGTCGCTCTCATCAGATGAAGCGGTGGTGATCATTGTTTCTCTGGATTGTTTGTACAGAGAGTAAAAGCCATACGCTGTAGCTCCGATTGCGATGCTGCCAGCAACAACAACGGCTACTTTGCCTGGAGTTCCTAGGTCGTTAAACCAGCTAGACAACACCATATTTTTCTATGCGTAAAGAAACTCAATTAATAAAGACGAGCGAAATAGAGAGGAAAATGTCACGCAAAGTAAAGACGTCTATTTTTTTTGTCTCCACTACAAACAAATTATCTGCAGTTTGATTGTACAGCGGCAAGATATAAACTTCATGTAGGATATACTAGCTGTATTCCTATGATATCTTATTCAAAGAGATCCTAAATTGTGTGCACACGAAGTATATGGCTTACTTTTGGAACCAAGATGGCGGACAGTTTGAACTTATCAGACGTATGTAGGAAAAAAATAATTAAAAGACAATTTTGCTTTGCGATTGCAATGATTTCTAAATATTTACGTTTATAGGTAAACTACAGTGGGGATTATGGATCAGAGTTTGACGAACATGAGGCAAAAAAGTAGGAATATTTGTAAAATCAGTAATGTTTTTTTTGAAGACGTAGTGTATATATGGAGTTTAATAACTAAAGTTTTGCTTGGTTCTCTAGGACTTGGAGGGACGACGAACTGTCTGGAGTCAAGAGAAAGGCTAACTCAACCACTGGCGTACCTTCCAAGAAGTTTATGAACGATGAATATAGCAAGTAATAGTCGAAATTAAAGTTTTGACAGCTCTAGCTCTCCAATTTTTGTTAGAAGCTAAGGGGATTGTTCATGAACTTCTTGTTGTGTTGTTTTAGAGCTGAAGGAGTCAAGCAAAGATACCACTTTCTGGCACTGGACGCTGTATCCTAAATAACTGCATTTTAGATATGTATTAACAGAATAAATCTTGAGAGAGAAAAAACATGCCCTTGGCTTCAAATCAAACCCATGATTTGGCTTTCTAGTAGGACAACACGCCTTAAACTTAAGGTTCATATACTGTAGACCCCACCTTGTTGCCCCACCACACCCTAATGCAGCCCATACTAGTCATTCATGGACAATTAAACTACTTTGGGATACAGGAACTCCACATTATTCATGAATGTGCAAGAAAAGAAGGTCACATCCCCCTCCCTATCCATGCATTGTTGGTTGCCTGGTAACCATTAATCTGATACAATGACAACATAGGGCAACCAATATTGAATTGGGGGGAGGGGAGGTTAAACACCTCAATGATATTTTTACTTCTTGTTGTAAAAACTACCTTCTCATATTTCATTAGTGAGGTGAGGGGGAGATTTCATTGAATAATTTATTTGTCTCAGAGTTACATTAAGTTACATTTTATGCCTGAGTTTGTAGTTAACTTGCTTATATTTCTATAGCATTAATATTGAAGTACTTCCTTAACAATTTGCTAAAGTATTCACGACATAAAAAGATGATCAATGATTACTTGTTGTTTTATGGTCCAGGAATTGAACACTTGAAGAGAGACAGGTTAGAAGGACTCTGATTGTTTTACTGTAATTATACAGCAGATTTCATATGAGTGTGAAATGGACTGTGCCATGGCATGACTGTGTCAGTGCCGTGTTGTCTATTAAAACATTAGAAATTCCTGCCATGACCATGCAGTGCTATGATTGTGCCATTTTGCAGTCATAAAAACGCTGCTCAGATATGTCTTAGCTGTGATCATTTTTAATTGGTATGATTTTTTTAACAGCTCTAGAGATAAAACAGATCTTGATGTCCTAAAGCAAGAACATAGGTCAGCCCTTTACATTCTTGTTAATCTGTGTAGCATTGATATATTTATAGAAAGTGTATAAGCAGTGACATTCTCTAATTTGTTCTTTAGGTTTATCTGGGATGAAGAAGAAGAAGATTCAGAAAGCACTTGGTAATAATATGAGTAATATATATCCTTAAGAAAAGATCATTGGTGTTTTTTTCAAGTTTAGGGTGGAAATGAAATGAAGGAAAACAGGAGGAATAAAAACTAAAAGACTTGCAAACAGGCAATCACAAAAGAAAGTGACAAAAAAGAAAACGGAGAGAATGAAGGGAGAAAGGAAGGGAGAAAGGGAGGTTGGAAGAAAGAAACACAGATAAGATTTTCATTCTAAGTAAAATAATCTTAAACCTTGTGTGCTCTAGACATCTTTAGCTGCAGCATTTCATATCACCTTGTGTACTCTAGCCTTTGATGATGATATATGGGGTACATGTAGCTAAGTGATTTGTTTGTATGTGTTAGGGAAAGAAGGTTGGCTAAGAAATACTATAACAAATTATTCAAAGAATACTGCATTGCTGATTTATCAAGATACAAGGAAAATAAGGTATTGAATTAGGAAATGAAAAGAAACAAATATGGGTAGTAGAGCTTCAAAGTTCAATCAATGACAAATATAACCTAACCAAGAAGAAATTTCCCAGTGATTTGTAAACTTTGAACATTCCTAACAAACATTCGTAACAATTTGATATGAGCATATAATTAAGTTTATTGTATAGTTTTTTACAATTGTATTGAAACTCTGGGTTGGGAGCTGGCTTTTCCCTGAAGCATTCTGGTAGCAGATTTCTGCAAAGCTACATTTTAAGTACAAATTAAAAACAATCCTGATTTCACTAACAAAATTTATTTTCACTAGATTGCATTAAGATGGAGAATAGAGAAAGAAGTTGTTGAGGGTAAGGGACAGTTCTTCTGTGGAAATAAAGGTTGTCAAGAAAGTGAGGGACTAAAGAGTTGGGAAGTCAATTTTGCTTATCAAGAACAAGGAGAGAAGAAGAATGCACTGGTAAAATTAAGTAAGTTTAAAAGTGAAAAATGGAGAAAAACAGATATACTTTCAAATTTAATCTTGATAAGCGTAGTTATAGCTTTAGCTTGTATTTGAACTGTTGTTGTGTTCTTTAACAGGATTGTGTCCAGACTGCTCATACAAACTCAACTATCATCACCAGTGAGTATTCACTTCCTTTAATTTATTTATCTATGTCAAAATGTCAAAGTGAACTCACTGCCTCAGAAGCACCAATGGTCAGTATTGAGCTACTGATGTCACAAGAGTCAAACCATCTACTTTTGATGGACAAATTACACTATCCTGTAAGGGCTCTTTCAGTTCTGGTACATGTACTTCATTGTGCTTCTAATATTATTCCAGACATGTAGCTCTAAGATGCAACAAGGCAACTGTGATCTTCTGAAGCTGCACCCACATGAGCAAGTTTTTTCTTGAAAAGGTTTCCTTGACCACGAGAACTTGATCGATTAGACGACAAAAAATTGTCACTTTCTCGTTGTCAAGTTCCCCTTTTGAAAAGCTGGCGTATCTCGGCGTAATATAGTTTTTTTCCGTGTACGTACGTAAAGGTAAAGATTTGCTCGCGTTGACGGACACCAAGGAAAACCTGACAAATAGTTCCGCCATGCAAAGTATATTTCGGGCACTTGTCAAGGAAAACGTGTTTGTTGCCTATACAAGCAAGCTTTTTTGACAAGGACACCGTGCCAAGGAAAACTTGTTGGTCCGTCACTCTATATTAGCAAGAAAACTTGTCAAAGAAACTTGATAAGAAAAACTTGCTCGTGTTGATACGGCTTTTTTGCAGAAATCTTTGTCAACATATGAAAACAGGCTGACTTTTTGCAGTTATTTTATTACTCAAACCCTGTATAACTTTTCGTTTTTATATGTTATTCAAAGGAGAAAATTAGCCAAACAGAACAGGAAAGAAGAAAGACGAAAAGAAAGAGAAGAGAAAAAGAAGAAGAAGAAAAGAAGAAAAGAGAAAAAGAAGAAAAATAAAGAGAGAAAACATGACGCTAGTTCATCAAGCTCAGAAGAAGAAACTTCGAGTGACAAGGAGAAGAATCCCAAAACTGGAAAGCAAGGTATGTTATGATTTTACTAGATTGCCTTTCAATATTATGTTAGCCAGACCCAGATGTCTTGTATTTTATCTTTCTCATTAACCAGTTTTTGATTTATTGATGTCCCAACATACCACTTTCCTTACAATGTTATGAGCATCAGCAAATTGCACCGTGTATCCACCCCTCAAGTGTAGCGTGAAACAGTTGCCGAAGAACCGCATTCTACTTCTGCAATGTTGCAAGCAAGAATTTGTATTATGGAGCGAAGAAATTGCGATGGCTTTGGTTTTGCGTTTTCAAACTCGAACATACTATTACAACGTTTTGTAAACTTAAAGCTTGGCTCCGTCCTCAAGCAGGTCGCACACAATTTTACAGGAAAAACTGTATCGCGTGACATGTTATGTCACTGTTTTTTTAGAGTGGAACTATGATTCAAAGATTCCGAGTAAGCAGCTTTATCGAAGAAAAATAAAATATCAAACGTTTGAATTGGTTTGGTCATTTAATTTTGTAAACAGTTATAACAATATCATCTCAATGAAAAATATCATTACTGAAATCGCTTTTGTACATCTCTGTACAGAAGGTTTTCGCGAATCCCAGGCAAGTACAAGTAAAGATGATAAACCAGAAGATATCTGGAAAGGACCAGCTAAGATTGTTGTCGACAAAACCAGGTATTTAGTGTTTTAGAATTGATGAAATAGTTAGTGTGGAAAGGAAACTTGCAACGATAGATTTGTATACTCATTCAGAAACTTTGCAAATCGGAAAGAAAAGACAAAGGAAGAGAAATATGGCCTCGATGCGTTTGATGTTGCAAGTACTGTATACTTCCATATATTTGGAAGGTTCAGGACTAAGTTGCTTATTGAACGCCTTTTTAAATCACCCACCATTCGTAGCTTCAAATATCTTTGGGATGCAGCAGCTATGTTGGAGGGAGGGAGAAAGAGCGTGCTTTCGCTATGGAAAAACCTCTTCCTGCTTAGTTTATGTTGTCAGGGTTCCTATTGATATCAGTTTGTACTGAAGGGACTACCCTGAATTTAAGTTTATATAAAGGTGTTTACTTACATTGTCTTACTTGGAAAACGTTCTGTTTCAGGGAAGAAGAATTTGAAGAATATTTCCAAGATATGTTTTTATGAAATGAAATGAAATGGCAAATACGCAAGAGCACGTGACTCGGATGTGTCGTCACACGGCCATGAAATCACGTGACAGTATGAAGAAATGTCGCCGCGAAGAAATCAAAAATTTCCTCAGAAAACTGAATAGAAACGTCAATAGAGACAGCAAAAAAGCATTGCTGGTTTGACAAATCCTGGGAACACGTGACTAGGATACTGTAACGTCAGAGTTATGACATCACTTGACAGTATGAAAAAATAGTGCGAAGAAATGAAAAATTTCCTTTGAACACTGAATAAAGACAACAAATAAAAGCATTGCTAGTGTGACAATTGGAGAACACGTGACTAAGATATTGTGACGTTAATAGCATCACGTAACAATATGAAGAAATGGCGCGAAGAAATGAGAAAAAAGCTACTATAATTGCTAATGCGGGCTCTGGATGAATATCTCCCAGCAAAAAAAGCATAACATGAAAATCTGGCAAAATCTTGCATTCGACATGGTATCAAAAGTTATCAATGTTAATAGTTAATAGAGGCTTTGCACCATCACGTGATGGCAGCCATGACAGGAGGCACAACAATAGTCTTTCCCCCCTGGGGAACTGAACTCTTTCTAATGTAAACCAGATCAGTCTAGACTCTATTCCTGCCTCCTGTCATGGCTGCCGTCACGTGATGGTGCAAAGCCTCTATAGTTGATGTTTTAATAGTTATACAGCAATTTTAATGCAGGTTGTTTTTGAAATCAAATCACTGACTCTCTGAAAAGTAATAGGTGGAATAACGTTAGAAACCTAAGAAACAAATGAAAACGTCAGTCTGAACCACTTAAAAGTAAAAGGCAGTTGTAAATATATTTGAATTTTTAATTTTATCGAATGTTTGTTGTTATGTTTGTTAGAGCCTTGACACACGATACAACTTTCTTGGAAAGCTAAAGAATTAGACTGTCATCCAACCCTGCAACTCTTGGGCACAAGCCAAGTCGAGCACAGGCAACCCAATCTCTAGATTAAAGCGACTTGATTAAGGTTTTCAGAAAGATCTTGAAATGGTTTTGGAGTACGGAAAAACATTAATAAACATACCTCAAAAGAAGTGGTGTTATATCGTTTATTTTCAATTTTAAGCTGTTTTTCATAACGTGTCCTTCTTGAAGCCACGAATCGGCGCTCTCATCGAGAGCTTGGGTTGCCTGTGAGTCGAGTTCTACAAATTCTGCAATTAACGTTGCACGCATCAAACTTCATCCTGTTGCGAAGAAATGACAATTGCTGTGGCTTTACGTTTCATTTTATTTTCCTTTTTCCTTTGGCTCCTCCGCCAGATGCGTCCAACGTTGTAAGAAACGTTACGTCGTGCGACATGATCTCCCCCTTCACCGCTGTGCACAAGAACTGAGTAGCACAAGCCTTCAAAGTTCCTGTGTCATTAATAGAGACTCATTTCAAGTGTATCCCTCCTTTTATTTTATATAGCTATTTCAAAAATGGTTGACGGAGTGAACGGCGAATAGCGATTGGTGATTGCACGACCGAAAGGAATTGTGGTCACGCTATTAGACCGCGATCTATCCGGCGCGGAGATATAAACCATTGTGTCCAATAAGGTCTTTACTGCATGGTACCGGCATTGCTTGGGTATTTAATCAATGAAAATGAAGCAATTCTTGTTACCCCAAGTTTCTTTTCGGTCGTGCAATCACCAATCGCCGATTGCCATTCGCCATTCGTCCCGTCAACCTTTTTTGAAATAGCTATATACCGTAAATGACCGAATAGACCCCACGTCTTCAGCGCCAATTTTTGGTTAAGCCCCCTCTCCCTTGCTGCTGGGACCAAAATCTACACTTTATCTAACACTATCTAACACAAAATTCTAGTATACTGAACTGCAGTCCACCAGTCTAGTGTGGTCCGCAGTGGCGTTGAAAAGGAATAAATATGCATACACTATTTCACATAAGTTTATAAAGTTTTAAATAAGCTTCCCCTGCATGCATGCTCAAATGAGTCTCAAGGTCATTTTTTATTCGGTCATTTACGGTAATTTGGCAGTATTTTGTAGCAATTCTTGAAATTCATTTTAGTATTCCCTTTTACATTTTTTTGATATTGCTGTGCACTCAGCTCGCATTCAACTTGGCATATGTGTGGACGCACATAAGTAAACTGATGATGATATACGTATGTACAATTAGATGTACTGCGGATGACGTCAATATTGAACATATACGTGTCGTACGTGTGTACTTACGTATGTACAAGAATTATAGTACAAAAGTGTACTATAACGGAACATCAAACTCTACGTTTACGTATGTATAATGATTAGTGTACTGCGGATTACGTCAACGCCATACGTTTCGTACGTACACTACTGAGGACGCAAGCATTCACCAAGTATTGAACTCGCTCTACGTTTACGTACGTGGTCATTCGTAAGACTCGCTGAATCAGAGTTTACACGGACAGTCCGCTGGCTACTTGTACTGGAGGCCCTTTGACGTCGAAAACGAATGATTCGCAAACACAGCTTACGAAACGCTCTTCTGTAGTTACGATTCAAACACGTATAGATTAAAGGGTTCAAGCATGAGTTGAGGTATTCCAACCATTTGATGACGTTGAGGGTTACCATGGAAACGTAAAATCGACGATTATAGGCAAATAACAGAACAATGACAAAAAACGGACTCCAACAAACAACAAAGACCCCTATAACTACTGCAATGGTCTTGGCAGCTTTGACGTCACTCATATAGTTACGTCCTATTCGCCGGACTTGTTTCCTAGCAACCAAATAAATCCGTAGATACATTACAATCATTATGGCCAGCGGACAGAAAAAGCTGCCAAATGCAGCAACATTCATATACTGCTGGTTACTAGTCCATCGAAGAAGGCGTAGGCCAGAAATGACCGCGGCGTAGACCCAGACGAAGAAAATAATAACGATGGCTTTTCTGGGAGACATAGTGTTTTCGTAGAAGAATGGCATTGTGATAGCAAAATGTCTGTCGATACTGACAGCCATAAGATTCATAATGGATGCCGTACCACACAAAATGTCCATACAATCCCAAAACAGCTTCAATTCCCAACCAAATATCCATTTATTGTTAGTGATTTGAAGTCCACACCAAAATGGCATAGCAACGAGCGCCACAAGGATGTCTGACGCGCTAAGGCTCACTACAAAATAGTTGCAGATAGTTCGTAGTTCGTTAAACAGAGAGAAACTAACGCAAACTACAATGTTACCAAGAAGGGTTAGAATGATCAGCACGCCAACCAATATGGCTGCCACAATGTTCGTTGCAGAAGGGCTGATTTCTATATTTATTGTTGAGGTATTCATCTTGGTTGAAAGCTAACAAGTACACACTTGAAACTTCGTATCTGTAAGAAAAGAAAAAGTTATTACTCTACCCCTCTTCGTCTCTTTGGTTCAGTTACCTTACCCTTCTCACCCCACCCGGCCCCCTCCCCGTGTTCCTCGTCAACCGTACAAACTCCATCACAGATATTTTTCCTGTGCTTGCTTCTCATCTATCAATCATCTACATTAGAAGATTTAAGGTAAAAATATCACTAATTAGGGGTATAGAATGGTAAAATCCGAGCCTCCCGAGCCTGCGAGCCCCTTGTTTTAAAATCCGAGCCAGCTTTCAACATGCAAAATCCGAAATCCGAGCTTCCGACCCCAGCATTTGAAAATTCCGAGATTCCGAGCCTAATATCTTGAAACTCCGAGCCTCCGAGCCTCTACAAAAATCAAATCCGAGCTTTGCGAGCCTCTTTATTTTTTAGACACCATTCTATACCCCTCTAATTGACTCTTTGACAGTATTTGTATCTAAAATACGAAATGAAAATCGATATATTGTAACAAATATTGAGAAAAATATGAAAGATATGGTTGACTGAAGCATGGCTTATGGTTTCTGCTTGCTCTAAATTGAAGAATGTTGCTGCTTATCGGTGTATCGTGGTAGAAATCAGGCTATTCAAGTCGAAAATATTTGCTGTAAACCTGCAGAACAACTATTTTGTTGATAGGTGTTGATTTCAGTTGCATCTTTCAACATAATAGTCTTTGCCGATTTCTAAGATCTTTTGAATACTGAATCCTCGATCATTGAATTGTATAGAAATAAAAATTAAATGCTTTACAAATGAGCATTTTCACCTCATGATATCCAGCTATCAATCAATGGTGAATATAGATATGTATTTATACTACTAGAAACATTATATTCCTGTCGAGGGTCACGCTTAGCGCATGGTCGCACTACATGAGTTTTAATACGAAGGGACATAATAATACAAACTTCTTTGGATAAACCTGGCCACTATCGTGACGTATTTATTAGTATAAACGTAAAGAGTCACGCCACGCTTGACAACGAATAATCAAGAGCGTGGCATGACACGAAAATAACTAACTAAATGTCTCTTCCAAAAGGTGGGGAAGGAAACAATCGCCTTTCCAAAAGTCACAGTACAGAAATATAATTATCATGTATAGCTGGAAAGAGCACGTCAAAATTAGTAAAACTGTGAAGTTTGAATGAAGTAACTTTCAAACTCACGAAGATATGAATTTTCAAAAATTTTCGCTGGTAGACAAGAGATGCCTACCAGCAACGGTTTTCTTACAAATTCACACTTTTCAAAAATTCATAGTTCTCGCGAGTTTTTGATTTAATTCTTTCAAACTTTACTGTCTTGCTAATTTTAACATGCTATGGTAATTCTTTTCCTGTTTTACGAATATAAAAATACCTGATAAAAGCTTATTGAGTGTCATTTATAAAAATATCGCCGATCCGTTACAAAATGCCATTTTGAGAGAAAATAATTCCGAAAAACCAAGATGATTTTTTTCATATTACATATTGAGCAAGGGTACAAGTCGAATCTGCATGGAATAATTGTTTTTTGCCTTGTTATGTAGTAAATATTATCTTTTCATGTGCTTGTTTTGTAAAAGTTCTTCTATAGACACTGAGGCGCAAAACTGCCGAAAAGTCGATCGCAAAAAGTGCAGAAGGCATTTTGGGGTAGAGGCTGGTAACATAACTATTCTAAACTAATTTTTCATGCTGAATGCGAATATGACTGTTACCAAGACGTATTCTGCAATCTTATAGTGTAAATGATGTATTTTGTGAATTGCTACAGTCATTTCATACTAACGGCTTTTTCATGTAATTCCAAACGTTCCCAAACTTAAGAACAATTACCATAGCTGGAAAGAGCACATCAAAATCAGTAAAACTGTGAAGTTTGAAGGATATCAGTTGAAAAGTCAAGGAGATACGAATTTTCAAAAATCGAAATTTGTTTGTATCTCTTGCATAACTGTAAGTGTTTTCATACAAAATTTCGTTTTTTCAAAAATAATGAAATTAACCTGACTGTTACAACGCCTGTTTTGACTATCATTTCTACCAGAAACGATCTGTTTTCGCCGCCATCTTGAAAATTTCCCACAATGCATTGTAATTCGCTCTACTTTCCGGAGAGGGCTAGGGAATTTTTGATCATTTTCGCGAATTCTGATCAGTTTTCGCGCGTTTATCGGCAAATAACTTTCTAAATCGCACGGATACCCCTATTTTTTATTTCTGTAAATTGTAAAGTGGAGATTAACCTACTATTTTAAAATACTTTTATGAATTTCAAATTGAAACTTGATTGCAAAAATTGGACTTTTCATTTGGCGGTCATGAACCAAAACAGGTCTAAAACTAGTAAAAAGTCATTGAAAAAAATTGTTTTTCTGGTTTTTCATATTTCGTATGGCATTGACAAGTAAGATAATTGTGTTGTAAACGTTTTAGTAAAAAAGTTTGACATTTGTTCAAAAATATGGGGTATTTATGATTTTTTCTTTGGGCCTCAAGAATAGGCAGATTTTGCAACATTTGATGGCGTGTAACTCATTAATATGCACGGTGACCCCCAATTTTTTCCTTGGATTCTAGCTCCCTATGATGGGTTCTTTGATACCCATGTGGTTTTTGGCCAAAAAAATTAGTAGGCACCAACCTTAAAACGCTTCAAAACCAGGAAAAAGCATACAAATACATAAAAAGATAATATTTACTACATAACAAGGCGAAAAAAACTTTTTCTATTCCATGCAGGATTCGAACACGAACCCTTACATTTGCTTTACATTGTTTTGTAGGCTAATCAGTTACGCGCTGCTCTAAATGATTAGGGACCTTAAGCAACCACGACGACGACGGCAGGGAAAACGGGCCGTCAAAAAGTATTCAAGCGCAATATTTACTGCAATTTTTTTAGCTTATTTAATTTGAATTGCCATTCAGATCAGAGTTTTGAAATGAAAGAAAATGAAAGAGAGAGTGTCTGGGCGAACGGAAAATAAACTGGTTTGCGGCCTCAAGTTCCCGTTCTCTACAGAGCGTGAAATCTGGACTTTTCACGTTGTAGTTTTGCAGACTACGGTTGATTTCCTTACAGCCCTTCTCATTTGCACGTGCGTTTATTGTATTTTGTAATTAAGGCCATTGTCTTATGCCGTCGTCGTCCTCGTTGCCGTCTTCGTTGCTTAAGGTCTCCCACAGGAATCCCAAATCTCCAAAACTCCAAGAGAATGCCTGCTTTGCAGGGTAGCCATACCGTTGCAATGATTGCTCAAGTGAATGTCCCAGTCAACAGCTGTAATAACACTCAAAATCTTTATTCATAAATCAATCTAAGTATTGAATTTCCCTACTCATTAACCAAATATAAAAGAACCGAGATGTTGAATAGTACAAAAGTTAAAAATGATTCCATCTTCTTTTTCATCCAAATTACCCCACCTGTTTCTGCAACTACGAAAATGCTATATTCACTTTAGAATTTATCGTTATTCACTCTATTTCTCTTAACAGATCCCCTTTCAGATCAAATCAACATGTTCACTGAAGCACTTGTTCTGTTGTTGACGTTACTGCTCTTGGTTTACATATTCCAGTGGTTTCGTTCATCACGTGGTCTTCCTCCAGGTCCTCCTCGCTATCCACTGGTCGGTAGCCTACCAAGCTTTATCGGCTCACTTGACGTTATCCACAGCGCTTTCACGAAAATGTCTCGAACGTACGGAGATGTTTTTACAATATACATTCCTGGTCTTCCTATTGTTATAATCAACTCCTTTGAGACAGCAAGAGACGCATTGGTAACGCAGAAAGATGCCTTCTCTGGAAGACCTATCATGTTTACCACAAATTTCCTTACACTTGGAGGAAAAGGGCTGGTATTCAACGACTTCAATGCGAGATTAGTACTGACACGAAAGGTGGTCCACTCCGCCCTCCGACTATACCAACCTCATCTTGAAGAAAAGATACTGGAAGAGGCAGAGGAAGTTTCAAAGAGATTTCAATCTTACGGTGATGAACCATTTGATCCCGGAGCAGATATTTCTTTGGCTATTACTAATGTGATCTTTGCAATCATGTATGGTAAACGATTTGATTTAGACGACCAGGAATTCTTGGAGAGCGTTCGGATTTCTGACAAAGCAAGTATTGTATTGGGTCCAATGAATATTTTGAATTTCTTCCCATGGCTTATTCACTTCCCAATTTCTCAAACGAAGCTGTTGTATAAAGTCATGGAAAATCGCGCCAAAGTCAGAGATGCTCGTTATTTCGAAGCCAAGGAAACTTTCCAGCCAAACCAGATTCGACATCTCGTCGATGCTCTTCTTCAAGCTAAACTTGACGAAGAAAGCGATGGTGACAGTTCCCATGATGGCATCACATTTGATGACAGAGATCTGTTGGTTGCATCGTCAAACATCTTTGGAGCTGGAAGCGAAACAACTGCAACTATTTTGAAATGGTTGATAGCGTACATGATGAATTTTCCAGCAATACAAGAAAAGATATACGAAGAGATAAAAGAAACCTTTGGATATGATGGAAAAGTTGAGTTGCTGAAAAGAAAAAGCTGTCATTATTTGGAGGCTACTTTGACGGAGGTCCTTCGTTGTTCTAGCGTTATCCCACTAGTCGTGCACAAAACCACGTGCGACACCACCCTATCTGGATACTACATTCCTAAAGACACCACTGTCCTGCTCAATATCTGGGCCATCAACCACGATGAAAGAGAATGGGAAAATCCTGAAGAGTTCAACCCAGACAGGTTTGTGGATAAAGAAGGTCACTTCACTGGTACAACAAAGGTGAGCTACATGCCTTTTGGAGCAGGACGACGAGTATGCATTGGTGAGTCTATGGCAAAAAGCGAGCTTTTTCTGATGTCTGCAACACTTCTGCAGAAATTCAAGTTCGAAAATCCATCAGGATGCCCTTTACCAGATCTCAAAGATGGTACTCGTGGTCTCGTTTATGCTCCCAAACCGTACAAGGTTGTTGCTAAGGAACGATAGTCGAATCAACAAAGGATTGACAATCAGCTTACTAGTAGATAGCGCATATTGGTATTTTCTTTGATTTTGACAGATTTTGACAAAATTTGTTTTGTCATGTAGACGTAAACAGAGTGGTTGAACTTGTAGTGGTGTGAACTTTGCAGACGTAACAATTAAAAATTATCGCTTGACCGATCGATTGGTGCCTTATAAAAATTGTAGTTTTCATTAGCTGTTGACTATATAGTACAATATAAAAGTACAAGAATTTAAAAAAATAAGTTTCGCAGCCTCAAAAGTAAGCAGCTCATCGTTTTTTTCTAAAATTCTTCAACCTCTATTGTTTCGTTCTATTGTTATGCTCAGTTTAGTTTGAATAAACAATCAAACAATTGTTGCCTTTCGCGGGCTTCCTGTGTTTTTACCATTGGGTTTCCTGTTTATTGAAAAGCGAGGTTTCTAAGTAATTTTCAAGATGGTGGACAATGTGATGTATTTCATAGCTACAATTTCTGCAAGTTTTGGTCAAATTTTCGACCGTTTTGCCGAAAAATCAGCAAAAATGGATCAACGTGACTTCTAAATAAGGTAATGCCTACCCAAATATGGAATAGAATTGACTGCCGAGCGAATGACAACTTTTTATTGACAATTGTTTGATATGGAGTTCTGTTCTCTTGGCTATGATGATGTCATTTGCAGTTAGTTAAGTTATACCGAGGTTTGACCGAACGGCTGCCTGGCGTATGTAGAATGTAAACACCCCCTTATCCCGGAGGTTCGATTCATGCAATAAAGATATCGGTGAGTTTTAGAATACGTAAACATGCGTCTACTTTTCCCTCCAGATTCACAGTACTAACTAAATAGACATGTTTTTAAACACTAGCGGCTGGTTCTCGAAAGACCGTGATATTGACTTTACGGACCCGTCAACTTACCCGATAAAGTTTACGAGTGTTTCTCAAAGCGCACCTTCATTTCAATTTCTAGTTTACGACTGCTCGCGCATTCCCGTAACTTTTCCCGTAAAATTAACAGCTATCAAGTCTTTCGAGAAAAGGGCGGCTCCAGTCCACTGGACCACGTATTCTAGAAACTCGTCTTTACTACCGGGGAGAGAGGGGTACCCCCTTATAAAAGTGTACGCAGGGGTGCTCGACGGAGGGTTTGAAAATGATCCTAAAAGGTACACATAAATTATTGGAGATGCCGATTTTATACCCTAAAAGGTACGACCACATTGTTAATAAAGAATATTCGTATGTGAAATCGTTTCAATCTTTATGTGATTTTCGTTATCCTGACCCTAAAAGGTACGCTATGAAACGGAAACCCTAAAAGGTACGAGCGGGTCATATTTTCGACCCTTAAAAAAAAAGTACATACATGATTGAGACTCCCTCAACAAAAGTTCGTCGAGCACCCCTACCACTTTTGTAAGGGAGTCCCCCTCGGGCTTTACTAGTGGACGAGAGAATTGAAAATACTCTCAGTCTAATACGAGTCTGTGGATCCATTGTAAAAACTAGCTTGTCTTAAATAAATTCAGACGGAAACGTAGGACTGATCGCAGTCAATATGTGGCGAGTTACGGAAAGATCGACTCCGCTCTGGATAGGGAAGCTATAAGGAGGCCGGGGCTCTTTATATGAAGTGGTTAAAGTGATCCGTATTACTGTACTAAGGAATGCATATCCCATCGAGGTAAAGTGATCACAAATTACTCGTCCGGAATGTAATATTGTTTAGCATTGCTAATAAGTTCGATGCCATGTACTTAAAACCATTCAACTTTTTTTAAATTCATGCTTATTTTTAGGGATTAATTCAAAAATACCTTTTGATAAGTCACGTCTCCCATTTTCTGGGCTCAATATATTGGATTAAGTCTTGTGGTATTTCTACCCGATCATTTTCGGCAAGAAAAATTTCACGTCGATCAAACAGCAATCACTGGGCAGGCGTGCTTTCTTCGTTGCTTCATAGTTCGAAGTTGGACGATAATGAATCCATTGAAAAATATTTGAAATTGCAAAGATTTATGAGTAAATCCTCTTTGATTGTGCTCTACAAAGTTAGTCAACATTCTATTGATAAAAGAAAACTGTTTTTTTGAATCTTAATGATGCGGTTTCTCGCCCAAAGCAAGCACACAGCCCACTAAATTAGTAATCATTTTAATTCAGTCCTTGCACTGGTGCGACAAGAAACATCTCAAAATCCGACAACTTAAAAATTAGCCTCTAGGAAAGCATAGAAGTCTTCTTACTTAAGCATAGATATGGATATAAGTACATTTTGAAGTGTAGCTTTTAATTATCGGTAATCTTTAGAAGATGAAATCTGGGAGAGCTCTTAATATAATAAACTAAAAAAGTCAAGTTTTATTATACTCTTGCTTAAATATATCTTTGCCGTGAAATTTGAGAAGAGATGAATTTCAAGTAATATTCGTAGCGAAAAACCGTACCAAATGATATCTTTTAAGTTTGAAACAAAGCTGTTAGGGAGCAAAGAAGATAATGTTACTCTATCTTAATTTCTGGCGGCGTCACTCATTTGTAGCAAATCTAATACATGTTAGTAAATCCGGCCTTTTCAGAAAGCCACGAATTATTCTAATCTGCCGAGGGGAGGATATTACAGCTAAAAAACTCACACTGAGTATTGGGGGATAAATTAGTAAGATTTCACGAAAATCTTGGCAAAGAAATAATTTAAAAAAGTATAAAAAACAAACGCTTTTCTCTGTTTGGCGGTACTACACAAAGAATAGATAGTTAATGACAGGATTTGCCCACAGAAAACTCGATATTAATAAAGACAAGCTACAAGAAAGAACTGATTTTTCCTAAAGATGTAAATGAAAATATAAAACCCCGGCACTTTAGACTCTGCATTCCATCGACTATAAATTCTAAACTAGGTTTTTTTCCTTGTATATTTTATCCTCGAATTTCAGAGTTTTTAACGTTTTTCTTCCGAAATGGCAGAACACATCATAAATTAAAATTACGTCTAGAATGTTACAACCTTTATAAATCCAGTATAAAAATAATTACCTCAATTTTTCCGCTTTCCCTTCCGTCAGAGTTGAGGAAAACCAATTCAGTGTTTGTTGCCGGTGTTCTGTACGCGCCGTCCTCGATGTGATCTTTTGCTAATCTAATTTTTATTTATTCAAATCTTGCGGCTATTTTGCAGGAACGCTGTTGAATATGGCAATGTGTGCACGAAAATGACTATTAATTTCTCTGTGAAATTTTACAATTCTTTATATAATAAAATTGATAGGGAAGGTATATAAACATTGCGAAAGATTCCCTAGAGACTCTGTTTGGAGTTAGGCCGCTTCAGTGTTTTTGCGGTCCCGCCAATTTTGTGAATTGCACGGGAGTTTCAATTTATCAGGCAACCGATAATGTGTTAGCACATAAGTTTGTTGTGAATATAAACTGAGTGACTGCTTGATGGGTAATTAATCAATGTAGAATTTTCATACATGAATTTTATAACGTTTTATATAGCGGCCCTTTTTATCTCATTTTTGTGGAAGGATGTACACCTTGCGGCATATCAACTTCCTGGATTTGTGAACTAATAAGACTGCAAAGATGTCTTGCTTTTTGTTAGTTGCTAGACTAAAGGTACTGTAAACATGCTGAAATATTTGAATAACACTACTTTGCCGCCTTGTTTGTCTGTGGTTTGTTGTTGTTTTTCTTGCTTGTCAGTTTGTTGTGTTTGCTCGTTTGCTTATTCATTAGTTTGTTGTTTAGGTTCAGTTGTTTCATTTTGCTTGTCCGGTTCGTTTTGTTGTTTTGTTTGTTTGTTTGTTTTTGTCGTCTAGTTTGTTTATTTATTCCTGTCTGTTATTTGTTTGTTAGCTAGTTTGTTTTTGTTTGTTAATTTGTGGTTGTTGTGCTAGGTTGTCAGCTCAGAAGGACACCCCGTTTGCTTAATGTTATTCCGGCCATCTTTCGAATTATCAGTCATTTGGTCGGTTGGTTTGTCTCGGTCCGCTTTTATTATCTCTTTTTAATCTGTATTTTCTCTGTTTGGTTTTCTTTGTTTCTCTAATTTCATTTCGAACCGGAAGCTCGTGTTTGAACTTACTTCCCTCTCATTTCTCTCTCACTTCTTTTATCGGGATTCACAGTTCCTTCTATTTTGTACCTTTTAGTAAAACACGCGGAAAAGGTAAGGATACTGTTTCTTAAACATTAAGTAATCAGCTGTTGTTAACTGAGAAGAACAATTGTTTTAGTTTTTAAAATGAAAGAGGCCGATAACATTTTAGTTTTATCAATCTGGACATCTCTCTTGGTTTCACAGTTCTAAGTGTCTTGACGTGCGATATAGCTAAAAGCGATTAACAGTTGTAAAAAAATATCAAATTATATCATCTCTAGTTTTCCTGCTTTTAGACTTCGTTTGCTTGTCTGTTTTATTTACATTTAATTTGTTTGTTTGTTGATTGTCCAGTTCTTAAAGCTGTTTTACTTTTGCTTCCTTCAGTTTCTTACCTATTTATATTATCAATTTCTTGCTTAATTCCGAACTATCTTTTTCTACTCTGTGATTTTATCATTCCATTTCTTTTTACTTACTTTTAGAATTCTTTTTTCGTTGATTATTTAGTTTCTTTTTCTGGTCTGTTGCTTCCCTTAATTGCTTCCCTCTTACCTTCGTTCGTTCTTTAATTTTTTGGTTTCTTTCTCTTTCTTGTTAGAATAACAAATTAAACTAACAGTCAATTCATTTCCAGCATCGACGGTTGATGATTTTAAGAATTGATATAACGAACTGCAGATTGGTAGGAGAAAACCAAACACGGCCAATAACCTTTGTCATAACAAACCACAAGAAATAGTTAAGAAGATAAGAAAGTACAAGTCCTGGCGTATATAAAGTGTAAATTAAGACGGAATGATCATATTGAAATGCAAAACATTCCTAAGACAGACTTTTAAAAGCAGTCTCTTGTTCAGAAGTGTAAAGATGTGGAACTCTATCCCTTCTGAAATTAGATCGGCTGCAACAACAATCCTGTGTAAAAAAGACTGTCGAATAGGCATGCTGTTAATACTCAGTAAACTAGTCTTTTGTTGTTTTATATTATTACAATTTTTAGCGATTTATTGTCAGTATATATATATATCTTTTGAACGACTTTTATGTACAGTAGTTTTTATACTATTTTTATCATGTGAAAATAAAGTTGCTCTCTCTCTTTTTCCTTCCTTCCTTCCTTCCTTCCTTCCTTCCTTCCTTCCTTCTTTCTTTCTTAATTATAATAATAATAATAATAATAATAATAATAATAATAATAATAATAATAATAATAATAATAATAATAATAATAATTATTATTATTATTATCTATTATTATTATTTTATTCATTCATTCTTTCTTTCTTTCTTCTCTCTTTCTTTTTCTTTCTTTGTTTTCTTTCTTTCTTTCGTTTTGTCTTCCTTCCTTCCTTTCTTTCTTTCTTAAGTCTTTCTTTCTTTTCACTCTGTTACTTCTTCCTTCTTTCCTTCCTTCCTTCCTACCTTTTTCCAGTTCTTTGTCTCTCTTCCATTCTTCCTATTTCACAGAGATATTCCTAAGGGCTATTAAATTGCTATTCAAATGTCCCACTATCAATGTTAGCGAATTCCTTTTTGAGTATCATAATTGGTGTTAATTGCTATTTGCATAGGATATTACTTCTTATCGTGGGAATGACACAGCTTTCGAGACACTACTTCTCGGCAAAAACTTTATCCTTTATTTCTCCAAAACAAGTTCCTTTCTGTCGGAACCGCTCTTCTTTTCTGAAGTTTATTGAAATCTCCTTAACCTGCTACAATTCTGTCTCGACTAGAGTGTCCACAACGAGGAAGCGAATGACAACATCTTTGATGATATAAAAACACGTAAAGCTAACACGAGAATTCCATGTTGATTTTCTGCTTTTGAGGAAAAAAATGCCTCTCGAGACTGTAGATAAGAGAAACTTTGGTTTTGCGTTGAATTATTAATAATAGGAAACTTCTCTGTGTTATAATAGGTTTTCTTTTGGAAAGCGTTCTTAATTTTGTTATATAGTTTGGCGAATTCCAGCTTCTAGGCAAGCCATAATTATTACTCTTGAATAAACAGAGTTTAATTTAGAGGAAAAAATATTCTCGGATGAATTATTGTCTGACGTTAATAAAAATCTGTAGACAAGTAATATAAATCAGATGTGTAAATCTTGTAAAGAATTGATGTGAAATTTTAAGTTGTATTTTTAGATAGATTTTTAGATATTTTTTGAATTAGAATTTATGTGAAATTTTAAGTTGTATTTTTCTCTTATTTTTCTCCGTAGTTCTTAGAGTTCTATTTCTTATGTCATTACCACAGAATGAGCTATAAATATGATGCAAGTTCATAAAAATATTCCACACCAACTTACATATCTTTTCCTTTTAGCTTCAGGAAATAGAACCACATGAAAATGATGCAATTTTCAAGAGTATTTTGCTCCGCTTTTTTCTGTTACCAGCCCTTCGCTGCTCCCTTTCCAAGTACATCGATTATAAAATGGTCGATCGATCGCTTCAGCTGTGACATAGCGCCAATCGGCTGTTGGACAAGTGAAATATATCCTGGTATGTTTTCCTTGTTCGTTGTTTGTGCCAAGGGCAAAAACTTCCCCCCCACGATGCAGGATCTCCCTAAAGTTGCTTTGTATTCAGTCGTAAAAGATAACACTTCTTTTGTACAACGTGTTGATTGTGGGGGAGATTTTCCAGTTTCTTTTTTCTTATCAGTTAATCCTTTATCTAACTGACACCAATAACCAGAGGCGCATTGGAGCTGCGAAGTAGCAAAATGACCGCCGAACACGTGATGGGAGACAATATGTATTGTTTGAGAGAATTCTAAAATGAGAAAATTGTTTGTCGTGCAGGAAACAAGGGTTATATGAATATTTATGAGATTGTAATGGTGGTTTCAGTTACGTTCACTTCAAATACTTAGACAGTAATTAACTGCGAAAAATAGAAATCATTTTTTTTTCAAAGTTCCGCTTAAGTGTCTTTTAGTCGATTTTTTAAATCAATTCATATTCATCCATTTATTGATTCATTCCTTCCTTCATCCATCCACTCATCTATTCCTCCATCCATCCCTCCATCATTCATTCATCCATCCATCCATCCATCCCTCCATTCATTCATCCACCGATCCATATTCATTCATTCATTCATTCATTCATTCATTCATTCATTCATTCATTCATTCATTCATTCATTCATTCATTCATCCATCCATCCATCCATCCATCCATCCATTCATCCATTCATTCATCCACCTATCAATATTCATTCATTCCTTCATTCGTCCATTTATTCATTCATCCACTTATCCATTTTCATTCATTCATTCATTCGTTCATCCATTTATTCGGCAGTTCGTTTGTTCAATTGTTTGTTCACCTTTCAATTTTTTGGATTTGTTGTGTTTAACTTTTTTGAATCAATAACAAGCTAAATAAAAAATCACCTGTCCTAATTTCTTTTCCTTCTTCCTTTTTTCATTTTTCCTTTTCCCCTTGTATTGTTCTCGCCGACGGATATATACGCGTATTCTCCCCAGATTGATTGAATAACAGACCTCTAATCTTCCTTCCTACAACATTGCCATTATGTCACGATATTGAACATTTCTTATCAAAATACTCATATACACAGGATATAAAAGTATTACTCGATGACACAAACTTGAACGTTCGTCGAAGTATTTCAATTTTCATATTAAAACAAATTAATAATTTAAAAGGAAGATTTTATATAAAACTCGCCTTTTTCATCTCCTTAATATGTTGTTCGTGCTTCTACCATGGGCGGTGCTGACAAAAAAGCTACATGATTTAATTTCGCCAGTAAGGATGAGGATTCAGTTCTGCTTTCTCTTATAAGATTAGTTCCTTTTTATTTGCTGACGGACCATTTATCTTCTTAAGTCGTGGATGGAAAAGTAACTTTATTAACAAGACGTTTCAAATCGGAAAGATATATATTTATATTAATGGAAAGTTGGATTATTCGGACGGAAAACCATTTTAGTGTTTGTTTGAGAAAGCCAATCAAAATGAAAGAAACCATTTCAGTGAAGGTTTTTTGAAACCCAATCAACGTCGGATTGAGAAGTCGGTCAGTGATTTCAGTGTTGATCAAAGAAAGCCAATCAAAAACAGATTAGTTTATATATAATCTGAGAAAACAATGAAAAAATATGCGGAAGCCATTTCAGTGTTCGTATGGAAGCCAACCAAAGACCTCTAGGCGTATTCTAATGTTACGAGAAAACCATTTATGGACTCCAGAAAATCGATGAAAAGCCAGGCCCAAGAAAAAACCTTTCAAATGCTTGAGGGCTGATAACAAAAAAATCAACAGAATAAACAATTAAGCAGAGTCTAGACTGCCTTTTAAAAGAAAAGGTAGAATACTACTTTTAATTAACAGAATTAATAGTTCTCCTGTTCTCATAAATTTATAACTTCAGTAATGCATGCTTTCATGATATGATAAAGTCTTCTTTTTATGGAACATAAACAAAAACCGTTTTTACGCTAGAAGACGGACAAATCGAATCAGACAAACAAATTAATTGCCATAATGTGAAAAAACGAGACGAAGGTACTTCGACACGCAAAAGTTGTGTGATTTTGTACGTCTATTTGATCATCAGTTAAGGCGATTTTTCTGTGTTGTTTGCATTTTCCTCTGGACGAATAAATCGTCTAAAAACGAGGTAAAAGACACTCGAACAACATGTCGTAAAAATGTACAGAGGATAATGGCACTAGGGCAGGGTGTTTTTCGGTGTCGTCTTTTTTTGTCTTGTCGGATAATTCGATAACAAACCGACTTAAATAATTCACTGACTAAGATAATCTAGAGGACGATTTTTCCGCTTTTTACTGTGAAAACGCCCAATAAAATGTGTCGGATCAAGAGCAGTTCTACTTGCCTTCTGGCTTTTCCATAAACTTCTTAATGATTGGAGATGTTTATCTGCAGGGAGCAAAAACACTGATACTGAAGTAAAGTCGTCAAGTGTGTATAATGTTGGATGGACATGAGACTACAGCATTAACAAGATCAAATTTTTTTTTCCATATGGCCATTTGTAAATATGCTAATCTGAATACAAGTCACTTCTCTGTGTCTATCTCTTTCTCTCACAAGGGGTGGATTTTCATCGAATTTCTGCCGCGTAGATTCTCTATTTACAATTCTATTTGTTATAACGCTCCGAACGTTTCGTCTCTTTGTGTTTTAGTCTTAATTTTTCTCATTTCAGTATCCCGCCTTCTTTCATTGTCTCATCTCTTTATTCCTCTCATTCTTTATGTCTTCCAGAGTCTATTTCTAAGCCATTGCTAAACACAGACCAGCATTACCTAATGTACCATTCAACCTAGCTAAATGAAAATAAATGAATATTGAAAACAATGGTGAGATTCTCCTCCGGGCCACACTAATTCGTTCAAATGAAATGTGACGTCTCTCGGCCTTCCGTCAACATTAAAATGATTTTTTTTTGGTATCGAAGTTATAAAAATAGAGAAAAAACATTATCTTGATCGGTGTGGACGTTTTTTTCTGGACTTTTCCTGATATTGTCGTCCTTTGTTTAGTAATCTCATCATTATCGTTATTGTGCTTTGTTATGCTGATACGAAGTGTTCCTAACGCTGAGTAATAGTTAGCAGAGTATTTCCATGGTTTCCTTTTGTGTTTTTATGACCAATATACGCTAACGAGAAGTTTCTGTTTAGCATATTCAGTAAAATTAATATCGGAATAATCTTTTCCTGAAAATATTCTCCAAAATATATTATGATTTTTAGTCATAATTGTATTTATTATGCCTGCATATATGACATTTTTTAATTCTCTATCTAGTTCTTTCTTTCTTTCTTTCTTTCTTTCTTTCTTGCCTTCCTTCCTTCCTTCTTTCTTTCTTTCTTTCTCTTTCTTTCTTTCTTTCATTTTTTCTTTCTTTCCAACTTACTTGTTTATTTAGTCTTTCCGTTCCTTCTTGATGCTTTCTTCCTTTCTAGATGTTTTCTTTCAGTGACAATATTTCATCCCTTCATACATACATACATATATTTTTTCAATTAAACATTAGTTCATTAATCCATAATTTATATTTGTGTAAGTTCTTTTTTTCTCTCTAATTCACTTTAAAGTGCCTTGTCAAGTAGCCCATGTGTTCTTATACTCTGCCTGTCCCTTAAAGCGCTGTAACTTTTACAGAGAAAAGAAACAAAACATCCATTCTCTAAATATTTTTTAGTTCCATACACCGTATCGACGGAAGCCTTAGAGGCAGCAAAGGAAATGAAAGGAAAAATTAAAAGATCTGAAATAAAGGCTTTCATTCAGCTAAACTAAACACTGACAATGGAAGTGAAAAGTGAATGAATTCAGTTAAGAATACTACGATGAGTTTGATCAAAGATTTAATTTCGATTATTTAAATCATCACAAATTCACTAGATTGCTATGTTTTGTTTATTATAATTTAGACAAAGACGTAGCCTGCGTGAAAGAAATTAATTTGACATGCAGCTCTCCAAAACATTAAAAAACAAACTGAACTGTAAACTTGTTGCAAACTGTGTTCCAGCGGAAAAAAAGGTGATCGAAATCAACGAGAAAATACACTGACAATATCATTTTCCTGTTGTTATGCCTGCGTTATTTTGTTGTTGTTTTGCTTGATTTCTCTTCCCTTGCCATTTCCTTGATTGGGTAACTATATATATAGAGATGACAAAATTATCATACATATTTCACCTGTGGTATAGCATTTCACTAATCCACTCAAGGATTTTGAAAAGTGTACAATCATCCAAAAAGCTTTCAAAAAAAATCTACCTAGCTCTAATCTTATTTCTTACCTTTTCAAATTTGTATACGAAAGTGTATTGTAGACTTAATTCAGTCTCACTTGTAAAGCCCATGTAAAATCTTTCTCCGACTCACTTCACGTTAATCCTCACTTTGAAT
Source organism: Telmatactis stephensoni (assembly GCA_029948255.1). Classification (NCBI taxonomy): domain Eukaryota; kingdom Metazoa; phylum Cnidaria; class Anthozoa; order Actiniaria; family Isophelliidae; genus Telmatactis; species Telmatactis stephensoni. Next base: position 327,177 of record JALIZF010001607.1, on the reverse strand, counting down.
TTGGTCTATGCAGGTTGTTAATTTTACTAGCGATTAAACGATCGCTCTAGAATTGACTTTCTTTGCTAGTTTGACGTGCAAAGATAAGCAAAATCTTGACTGTGCAATTTTTTTGAGACGTTTTCGTTCGCCTTTTGAAGTCAGCAAACAAATCGAGAATTTACGAGGTTGCAATTAACGTCGATATAAATAAATACACAAAGTTAGCTCACAAAAGCTTACCAGTTCAAGCAATTTGTACTTGTTCAGCTTGTATATCTTTGCTAAATCTCTTCGGGATTTTAGAACGTTAATTTTTGCCGGGCTTCAATGGACAACGAGCGCATTACCAGCGGAAGGGAAGGAAATCAAGAATAGAGCAGTTTTCCCACCTGGAGATAAAATAAAAACTTGAATTAGAAATTGTCGAGAGTCATTGGCAGCTGTTAGAAGATCGTAGGTACAATGGTACATAGAATCATTAATGCCGGGCTTATAACAGATTCTGTAAATAAAATAAAGAGTTTGATTAAATTTGCTCTTAAACCATATATATTATATATATACTTAGGTAGCCTTAGGTACCTGCCTTTTCATCTTTGTTGGCTGTAAGCCGATAGCTAGAGTGAAGCTGGTGGCGAGTTTCATTCTAAGAGTGCACTCTTGGCATTAACAACAAGTAGGCAAAAGTGCACTTGAAAATATTTCCCAACATCGTCAAATAAAAAAAAAGGTGTTACGTTTTTACGCATGCGCAAATGGTCTTTGGCAAACATGTCGGTTTCAGTCTGTCGGTTCCTATAACTTGTGTGCCAAGGTGATTGCTGAGATCTCGCTATAAGATTATTGGTTTAACTTCGGAAAAGATATGACAAAAAAGTGAATCCATGAATTACCACGTTCGACAGAAGCAGGAAGCTAGCCAAAATCTATAACCTTGACAACCAGATAAGATTTATCTGCTTATCTCTGACATGTTCTGAGCCCGTATAGTATACAGCGGCTGTGCCTAAAATAATAGAATTCAAAATGGCGGACAGAATCTAAAAGCCGCTGACCCAAACGACTGTCTTAGTATAACACTATCTATAATGACCTTTTAACAAAATCTTATGTTTGTTCAAAGCGGCTTCCGCTGCTTTCAATGCTATTATCCCGAGGGGACTCTCATATATTTTTGACGAGAGTGATTGTCGTATCTTTTGGGGGTCAAAATCATTGCTTCTGGTACCTTTTAGGATCCATGCGGTCAGAAGCTGAGACTTTTTGGTGTCATGGTTACGTTGGCCCGGGTGGTGAGAGCACTGGCCATTCACCTCTGTGGTTTGGGTTCGAGTCCCAGCTCGGGCGCCTGCTAGATCATACGTGAACTGAGTTTGTTTGATGTGTTGTTCTCTACCATGCCACGAGGGTTTTTTTCTCCGGGTTCTCTATTTTTTTCAGTTTCTCCATCAGCAAAAATCAACATGTGAGTTGAGCGTTGTATGTAAAATCAGAGTTAATAGAGGGGACAATAATAACTCCCTCTATTAACTCTGGTAAAATATAGTGTAGAGGCCAGTGAGTGTGAGTGCCAGGAGATGAAGAACCACTATGTGGATATGCTACGGTGAACGAGTTTCAAGCTTGAATGCAATTCAGCTTTGCAGATCATATATTTTTTCATTGCAAAAAATGTCAAAAAGTATCGATGTATTGCTTTTGTTACCTATTTATTCGGTTAATAATCACTTTTATTTAGTAAAATTAGAAACTCGCATCAGTGTAAACTCGTTTTCGTGCTTTTCCTCGTCAATGCTTAACCACTCTATTACTCTTGGCGGTTACATTTGTAAAGAACACTCAAGTATAAGTCACCCCAGATTGAGATTTTGCATATTTTATTGGTACCTTTTAAGGGTATAAAATAGCATGAACAACGCCCAATTAGGGTGGGATGAAAATGAAAATTTCCCACAATCATTTCCGACCAAAACATATGATCCCCCCCCGGGATTGATGTAAGAATGAATTCATAGCATTTAACCCGCCATTAAAATGGAGGAGTCTCAAGTGCAAAGTATATAATGTAAGTAAATAAAAAACGGTTTTCCGTGTTTGATATCCTGATCAAAACACTTGATACCAATGCCGGTTGGACGAACACGAGAGAGCGCACGAGCCGTGGACGAGGACTTTCCCAGCTCTCGAGTATTCTCTCATCATCACACAAGTGTTTTGATCAGGCTATCAAACACGGAAAAATCGCATTTTTTACTTCTTTTATAAAATAACAAGCACACAAATTTACGAAAAAATTCAAAAAGGTGATGAGAGTGTTTGATACGCTCATCAAGCACGGTTTTGGGCAATCAGAGTGCGCGTTATATAATAGTTATTTTATAAACCGCTGAATTAATATCGAAAATTATCGGAACTAGACTAACCGACGATCTTGAGCCAAAATACTTGTGATATCAGAAACGTTTGAAATGCTCGCCGGAAATTTTCAATTATACTTACAAATTTTTAAAATATTATACAGTTTTGTAATGATGGTGTGCAGAATGTATTATACAGCTGATATATGTCGCGTAATGGCTTTAAAAGTTTTACTGTCGCGTTTTACAATAGCTTTTCCAAAACGGTGCATTTATAGAGGGGGACAAGGGGGTTTGCGGATCGGTGGATTAAGCCTTCTTTTAAGTGCGGATTCTTGGATAATAACATTTTTAAGAACGGATTTGCGGATTCAACCACAATGGTCAAAATCGCAAAGGAATGATCCAATGAAAATGAAAATTTATATGGCCATGCTACTTACGGATATGTGTAACGTACTTTGCGTCTGCAGGGAAATCGCTTTCTTTAACAATATTTCATTGCAGAACAAACTTTAAATCAAAGCATCGCATGCAAATGTATAAATAAGCATTTGTTGTAACATTCCTCTAGAATATAGTAGTTGTGAAGTGCGTTTATTACCGAAATTACATAAGCGGATTTTAATCAATTTCCCAAGGGGATTTGCGGTTTCGAACGATTTTTCTTGCGGATTTTGGCAACCCAAGACGAGAAGGCCACCACAAAGCAGAAATAACACCTGACCATTTTCATCTCTCCCTCCCGACCCCTCCCACTGACTGGACTAGCAGCTTTCCGATCATTACGCACAGCCAGAACATCCTTCTGAACAACCAATCCTCTTAACGCCCGTCCGAGCATTTCTAGACCAGATTTCATATGACTGGGAAAACGGCACGGTCATCGCACGGTACGGTTACGACAAAAGAGAAATTTAGGCCTATGCCGGGTCCTTAAGTCGCCGTTTTTTACGACGATTTAATGTAATTTAAGGCGTCCTAAGGCGTTTTAAGAAAATGTGGAGAAATTTGTGTAATTTTTTAAGGCGTTTTACGGCGTTTTAAGGCAACTCATTAAGTGTTGAATTAACTGAAATCACCTTAAGGCTATTTTCATGAGTATTTTAAGGCATTTTAAGGTGTTTTACGGCGTTTTAAGGCAACTTATGGGCCCGGAGTAGGCCTGAATTTCTAATGTTTTTATAGACATTATGGCAATGACACGGTCATGATACGGCGCGGTAAGTTTCCCACTCATACGAAAACCGCTCTATACGACGCACTCCGACTGTTGATTCATCTAACCTAGCCTGCTTGATTTTCAGGTGGGGTTCATCTGCTTTCCTTCGGAGGAAAATCAGACTACGTCTAACCAAGTAACTCTCCGACCCGGCTATACCAAGGGTTATCGAGTCGTTAGAGTTCTTCCGTCTGCCCCAATACCTCCCCTATCAAAGGTGGGCTAGTGGATAGACGTCTCACCTCTGTGGTTCCTGGTTGGATTCCCGACAGGGCATGTGAGTTAGTTTGTAAGTGTTTCGAGGGTTTTTGTCCGATTTTTCTCCCTTCGTCAAAAACGAAGAGGCGAGTTGAAAGTAGACTGATTTCATGAGTTGTAGTTTTCGCTCCTTTGTATCATTAGTCGACCACCACAGGAAGCCCAAGGAGCGAACAGATCGACTTGTGGAATCAGTCTAAGTTGAGAGTCGGGTGTTTAGAATATTCAAAATAGTAAGAAGTGTGTGAGAGTGTATTGGGATCTCAGTATCGATGGAAAGGGGTGAAAACTACAAGTTGAGAGTTGGGTGTTTAGAATATTTAAAATAGTAAAAAGTGTGTGAGAATGTATTGGGATCTCAATATCGCCGATGGAAAGGGCTGAAAACTACAATTTAGAGTGGTTTTTCGTATGAGTGGGAACACTGTACGGTTACGATACGATAAGATTACATCAGGAATTTCGAATGTTTTTATAAGTAAGTAAGTAAGTAAGTAAGTAAGTAAGTATTCTTTATTTATCCACGGTAAAATTCATCAGCTATATATTAATATAATAATGAATATAAGAAATCAACAGAAATATTTACAAATGTAAGTTAAAAAATGCTACATCTATCTAAACTATAACTAAGTATAAACTAAATTTAATCTAAAGCTGCTTTCCATGAATGTCGTGTTTACTAGTATTTGCAAGTAATTTTGAAATGCTTAAGAGACATCGCAAGCCTTGCCTCACGCCTCAGACTGTTCCATGCAATAGCACATCTGTAGCTAAAGCTATTTTTATAATAGTTAGTCCGCGGAAATGGCACATTGACTTTTCTTTTAGAGTACCTTAAGTCATAAAGAGATTCACGGATAGTGAATTTGTTACAAAGACATTCAGGTACTACTCCCTGAAGACACTTGCAAACCATTGCGGTTAGGGTAAGTTGTTGTTGATGGGCAAGATTTTTCCAGCCAAGAGTTACGAATAGACTGTTACGGCATTTTCATCGTAGCTGGAAAAAGTCAAAACTCGAGCTGCCCTATTTTGCAATTTTTGTAATTTATCTTGTAGAGTGAAACCACAACTTCCCCAAACGACATTGCAATCATCGAAATGTGGTTGAACTAGAGCGTGAAACACAGTAATCAAGGTCATCTGGGGAACAAGATGCCTCAACCCATTTGATAGCTCCAATCACGGCAGCAAGTGTTTTTGTTAATTTATTAACCTGGCTACTCTAATAAGGTCACTGTCGATAAGAACACCTAGAATTTTGCGCTAGTAACCTGTGTAATTGGGGTACCATTGATTATGGACTTAGGGGGATTAGCAAATGTCCGTAGTCTCTGCCGCGATCCAACCAGCATAAATTCAGTTTTAGTCATCTTAAGAGTTAGCTTGGTAGCTATTAACAAATTCTTAACATTTTCTAAATCACAGTTAAGACTTGATTCGATGTCTTCCGCACTTTCGCCCGCAAACGTTTAAGTGGGTGCCATCTGCATTCATTCTTGATTCAGATTTCATTAAGCAGTTTGGGAGGTCATTTATGTATAACAAGAATAGCACAGGGCCTAAAATAGTCCACTGGGGAACGCCGCAGCTTAAGGAAAGAATTTGAGATTGACCCATTAACGAAGCATTTTTGGGTACGGTTATCCAAATATGATTCAAACCAATGTTAAGAATTCTTAAGTATGCCATAGTTACTTAGTTTGGATAGGAGGATTTCGTAATTGACTGTATCAAACGCCTTTTTCAAATCTAGAAAGACAACAGCGTTGATTTTTTTCTTATCAATATTAAAAGCCCAAGAATATGTAGTCTCAAGAAGAGCCGTAACTGTCGAGTGAATAGAACGAAAACCAGATTGTTTTTTGCATATTATCTCATGGTCCGATAAGTATGCATATAACTGGTCATAAACTATTTTTTCAAACACCTTGGCTACAACTGAGATTACGGAGATTGGGCGATAATTGTTTAGGTCATCACGTTCACCGTCTTTAAATAATGGGGTGACTCGCGCGCATTTCAAATCGTCAGGGAATACACCAAGACTTAACGACTGGTTAAAAATGCAACACAACGGGGTACAAATGAGATCAGCACATTCTAGAATAAGCCTAGCAGATATCTTGTCAAGGCCAGCAGACTTTGACTTGTTTAGCTTTTTCAGTACAGAAAAAACGATTTTTGTAGTAGTATGACGGAATTGAAATATTTCCCCGGTATTATTGAGATAATTGAGGTAACTGTTGCTATTGCTGGAAGGAATATCTTCAGCAAGCTTTGGGCCAATGGTGGCAAAGTGATTGTTAAATTCATTTGCCAAATCAACTGGATTTGTTATCGAGTATCCATTGACCTTCAGCTCTTTCACAGATATTTTCCCAGACTTTCGAGAAGTTAGTTCATTGATGATCTGCCAAGTTTTTCTAGAGTCGCCCTTACGTTCATTTAAAGTATTTTGATAATAGGCTTGTTTCGCTAACATAATCTTATTGTTTACTATATTCCGTTGTTCTTTAAATTTCAACCAGTCATTCGGATCTCTAGATTGCATTGCTTTAAGTTTAAGAACATCTCGATCACGCATTTGCTTCTTCAGCTCTGAAGTGATCCATGGAGAACCGCGCGCGCGAACACGAATGGTTCTCAATGGAGCATGCTTATTAGCAATAGTTAAAAATAATTCCTTCCATATGTTCCACATATCATTGGGATCGGAAAATCTATTTATGCAGTCCCAATCTTGAGATGCAATATCATTTCGAAATTTGTCTCGGTTGAAATGTTTAAAATTTCTACAGACAATGCTGGAGTGCCCTTTTCTTATACCATTCGTAGATAGTTTTCTATAGGCAAAGACAAGGCTGTGATCGCTGATGCCGATATGACGGACGCCAGAGCAAACGATCTTATCCGGAGAATTCGTAAAAATCAAGTCAATTAAAGTCGCAGTGGTTTCAGTTACTCTTGTTGGTTCAGTTATTAGTTGTGTAAGACCATAAACGTCTGTGATATTGATTAGTTTACGTGTAATGTAATCAAACTGGGATGCGGCGATATCACAATTTAAATCTCCTAATAAATAGTACTCAACATTTAGGGAATCTAATTTCCCAATAAAAGTTTCAAATTCTGAAAAAACACCAACAAGGGCATTTGGCGGCTTGTACCACGTGGCAACAATAAAAGACTTAGACTGAGGTTTTCTAATTTCTATACAGAGATTTTCAAGATTATCCATGCTAAGATCGTTGCGTACTGAAAAATGAATAGACTTTTTCACAAAGAAACATACGCCTCCACCACCATTTGCGGTTCTATCTCGTCTAACTATGTCATAAGCGGAAATACTGACTTCATTATTGGTATTCGATTCATTTAATTTCGTCTCATTTATTGCGAGAACATCAATATCATTACTTGCAAGATAAACCCTGAGTTCGTCAATATGAGTAGTCAACTTATTTATATTCAAAGAAGCTAGTTTAAAACCCCGTTTAGAAGGCAAAGCCATAGAAGAATCAAGGAAGCTTTGTGAAGTGTTCAATGATTCCTGGCTGTCGTCTTCTGAGGGCACGGCATTCATGGAGCGCGTATAAATTCAATGACTTAAACTGTTACGGAAGTTCTCAAAAAAACGTTTGTTACCTGCCGAATTTAGATGTAGACCTCCTTGATTTAGTCCTTTTTCGTCAATATTGTGGTGTTCGATAAAACCCCATTCATTCTGACGGCAGAATTTCTTCAAGTGCTTGTTTACGCCGGAGACATTATTTTTAAATTTGTCCTTTCTTGTGACCAGCCCCGAAACTACGATTTTGGCTTCAGACGATAATTCTATCTGTCTTGCGAGATCAACAATGGCTTCAGCAACTGCTTGGGGTGTTTTTGCTTTCAGATCGTTTGTCCCTACATGGAGCACCACTTGGTCAGGGTTAAGCTCTAAATTTGGCTTTAGATAATCTTTCATGGCTTTGGTCGTAGCACCTGGAAAAGGTTTAACCACTACTCTGTGACCTACTGCTCTCCCCAGACTTTTACCATGGATATCATGTATCATAGAATCTCCAATCAATAATGTAGTAGATTGTTTATTTGATGCAGCTTCGGGAACACTTGTTTCATTGGTGCTGGGTTTATCTGATATTTTATGCTTGTTGTTTTTACGTTTGTTGTTTTTCTTTTTTGTTCCAGTAGCTTGCAATACCCGGTCATTGATTTCAAGAGATTCATTAGTGGAATCCTGACAAGGTTCAGGTTCAGGAATACTCATTTGAGTCGTCGATTCTGGGTCGTTTAGGGATAGTTTCATTTGTTGATATTTCAGCGTATGATGTAGTCTGTATTCTTCGAGCTGTGACTTTGGTTGATCAGTTGTTAGAGTTGTTTCTTTCATCTGCTGGTAGGTTAGTTTATGATTCAAGCGGTATTCCCCTAGTTGAGCATCAAGAGGACCCTTTGTCACTGGTGAAACAGACCCGGAGATTGTGGTAAGAGACTCTTGAGCTTTGATAACATTTGTAATTACTAAGTCATTTTCTTTAGAAGTCGCTCTCTGAGGTGGGTTCTTTTGCATCTGTGAGTATTTTGCATTTAATAACTCCATTGCAGTAATTAATGCATTGTTCGCATCTTTGACTTTTTGTGTCTCCAACTCCGCCTCATTCAATTTTTGCTTGAGTGATTTATTTTCACGTGCCAGTTCTTCATAATCAGGCAAGGTATTATCCACAGGAGATTCATCTTTAGGATCAATTGACTGTAAAGAGTCAATTTTTGAATCTATTAACTTTATAGTTTTCCAAAGTTTGGAAAATTCGTCTTCATGGGAGCAAATAGGCATAGTATCTAAATTTCCTTCATGCACAGAGTCAATGAAATTTTCTAGATTTTTTAGTTGATTTGATACATCATGAATCGTCTCAGATATATAGAAACTATGATACTGGTACAGTTACGATACGGTACGGTAAGTTTCCCACTCATACGAAAACGACTCTATCATGCAGTCTATAGAAGTGCTAAAAATGATTGTTAGCAATTACGATCAATTTTTGTTTTAAAAACTGACCAAGCCGGCTTTGACCACGCACCTATTCCATCGACCAAACCTTTTACTGACCACAGTCTAAGTTCACTATCAAAAACAAAGTTTGTTTTTAATTCTAAGCTTTAATATCAGTTTCCGGCACAAGGCTTTTGCTACATGCACTATACACACGGTCATGACGTAGATATAGTTAACCCCAACACGTACAAAAGTGATTAGTAGTTTATATCAGCAAAAATGGATGGATACTAGATGCTAATATTGGAAACTGAAAAATTGGGAAAAGATCAACGATGCGAATGATTTTAAGACCAACAAGGTTTTCAACTGTTACCCTCTTTGTGTAAATAAAGTTAATTATTATTTTAAAATCAATTATTAATTATTTTATCATAATTATATCTGAGGAACGATTTGAACTGACCATATGTTGATAAGTTATATCCACTTTCTCTCATGTCTTTGTTTGGGTCCGAAAGAAAATAAGAAAGGAAACTCTACCAACAGGAAATTAATAGCCCTTAGTTGACAGGATAAACTTTAATGCAGCGAGCTGCTGATGTGGAAAGGAAAGGAATGATTTTTTTTCCATCGAAAATTAAGTAAAACGGAAAATTAGTACCATTAACGTTGTTCATTCTTGAACGATTCCTTTCAGGTTGTGGAATATCAAGATATTACGAGAAAAAGAAAAAGTCTTTGCAGATATGTCATTGTACATAACGGACAAAAGATGAAACGTTTCAATTCTAAATGTAAAATTGAAATAAAAGCAGTGACAGCCGTTCTGGTTTCTTTTCGAATTCAAGACGAAAACATCCTTTGTTATTCAAATTTTGAACCCGAAACTGGTCGGTTGAAATAGCTTCCTCTTAGTGAAGTATCATGCAGACCCCGAGGCTATACGGCATCAGTTCTACATTAACTTCCCGAACGTAAAGCTTGTCGACAGTTCCTTGACAATTTATCGACTCCATTGAAAAAATCTGACAGGTTGTTCCTGAAAAGGAGACTAGTGTCATGTTGAAAAGCGAGCCAACTTTTCTGGAAAAAGACTTCTCAAGAAAAAACAATCGAAAGTAAAACTGGTTGTGTAAACTGATTCTTTACAGTCAAGAAATACAATGATGAATATAAACTGCTTTTAAAACCTCTTCAAGTAGAAAAGTTGCCAATAATGAAGTTTTTCCGTGAAATTTTAAAGTGGAAGATGGTCAACTAGCAAACTAGTATAATTACAAACAATTGTATGAATCAAAATTTTAAACTTACGTTTCGAGCCAGTGCCGCACTCAGTAGACTCAGACTCTACAGCGGGGCTTGAACTGGCAGTAAGCTTTTATGTCTTCTTATATATACTCGTAACATTTTTATCTACTTTTCTTTATTTAAAGGAAAGCAGATGACGGTTGTGTAATTATCCCGGAGAAGATAGAGGATTTAGTGGAGTCGCCTGCGGTGCGCTTAACTGAACTTTTCACAACAAATTAATTTAATAATTTTCATGTTAATTTGTCTAATGTTTAGTAAACATTTTCTCGTAATAACACGAAATATATAATTGATAAAACAATTAATGTGTTGAAGATTCAAATTTCATTCAATTCAAGGGACAATTTTGTAAATTCTACGCTCGAATTTTAATCTTTTCCAGTATTTTTAGCTCGATTTTTGCAAATGCATAAAAGAAAATAAGAGGTCCCAGACGAGGAAATCCTGAATATTGTACGAATAGGTCGGAAACCAAGAAAAATAAGTGATTTTTAAAAAATGATTTCAGAAAATCTTCCTCGGATGTCATTAAAGATTGAAAATTGTTTTCAAAAAGTTGGAATTAAATTAAGTGGGTAAAACATGAAGTAGGCTTATCGTTTCTAGCACCCGATTCAAGATCTCAGTACTTAGCCATCTGATTTACCGCCATTTACTCCCCGCTAGTAAAACGGCAGTATTTAGAAGGTGTATTTTCATTTTGTTTGCACGTTTATAACTTAACTTACCGTCCAAGAAAACCTCGTGAACACACCAATTGTTGCTAGCACCGCGCAAATGAGCTTGTGACTGATGCAGTGCAGTTTCAACGCTTACTTATTAACAAGCTTTCAAGTGGTTCCGGTTCCATGAGAGTTTTAAAGCTGATACCAATTGAAATGCCGCTCAGCAAGCATACCAAATGACTGACAAAGTACGGCAATTTGGAATACTTCAGACTTTGGTTATATATCGGGTAATATAGTGTTGTCTTCGCATTTGCATTAAACTGTCAAAGTGTCAACAGTATAGGACCATGCTGCCTATACAATTATGCTAGCAATTTCATTTAATTCTTGAACTGTCTTTTCTTTTATGTCATTTTCCTCTTCAAAACGTCTTGTTTCCGTTCTGTGTATTTTGTCTATTTGTTTAAAGCCTTTAGCATTGAAGATCAGTTAATTTTTTGTTTGTTTTTCTTCGGTTGATCAATTATCTTTTTTGTTCCTCTTCTAGCGCTTCCAGGTTTTAGTCTTTGTCGATATTAAAGCGACTCGCGGCAATTTTTCCAGAAGGCACCTAGCCGGCCAATTTTAATAATCAGCTGTAACTCATATTAAAATATTGAAAAGATAAGCCCCGTTTCACCATAAGCCAGGCAAGGATGGAACCTTTAAAATGTGATGTTGATTGAGAACAACTCTTTAGTTGCGACAAACCATTCACCCTTTTGAATTATTTTGAGAAAATGACCTACATTTTCAATTCTACGTACCAAGTTTGACTGGTGTTTCTCGAAAATCCTATTTAAGTTAAGGCGAGCAGAAATTAATGCCCAAAGCTTCCCTACAGCAATCGGGAAAATCCGTTACGCCATTGTTCGGAAATTTTCCAGAATGACGTAATATAAGGGAGTCGTTTTCGCGGTAAATAGTTGTTGTTGTTTGGAGTTTTGGTAGTTTAGCGCCAATTTCTTAAATGTTATAGTTCCAAATTACGCTTCTAAATCAATGTGCGAGGTGTATTAAATTGATCATGATTCAAAGCTGAGTTAAAAAGAGCTAAATCGAAAGAGTTTGAGTCGGCCAGGCAGGCTTTAGGGACTGATCTTTTTAGATTCGTAAGTTCAGTTTCGGATTAAGTCGAGTTTCGACCTAAAATTACTGTCTCGCATCTCATGTTGATAGTGAAGTACTTGATTCAAGTGGCCAACAAAATTATAAACTCGCTAAACGACTTTTGTTAGCTTTTTGGTTGTTTTTCAATTAGTCTTCCTGCTTCGTCATCATCATCTTTTTATTTCTTGTCTATTACTGCTTGTTGTTTTTTCACTGTCTTGTTCTTGTTCGTATTCTTCACCTCGTCATAATAGTTTTGTTGTTCCTTTGTTGCTCCCCCTCCTTCTCCGTTTCTTCCTGTTTTTCAACTAGCTAGAAATCTTCTCCCTTTGCATTTGTAACTCAGTCGAATATAAAAAATGCATCAAAACAGTTCACAAAAAGTATAACAGTGCACGTTGTTCGGTAGTATATTTTTGTAACCAGACTTAGGAGACAAGCTAAAAACACTTTGTTGTACAGCAGGTTCTTCATTCAAAACCACGTTTTTTGAAAGTACTTGTAATAACTTTACAAAAACAACAAGTTCAAGAAAAAACGTGAAAAATAGCGGCGCGTCACACTACTATTCATGATAATTTTAGACGATGCGAAAGGTCACGTGGTAGTCACGCGGTCAGACGAACGGCTTAGTTGACTGGAGGCAAACAAAACGGTTGAGTCCGCCGAGAAGCCGCCATAAAACATGGACCAAAATACTAGCGAAACAAAGCAACGTTGTGTTGCTTGTAACAGAGAGGTGAGTAAATACAACTCTAGACTGGTTTACAAAGATAAAGAACTTTAAAGAGATAGAGAGAGAAGGAAATTCAGGTTGATTTAGAGACGAATATACAGTCTGGCTTTGCGTTGCTTTCGTTTGGTCACTGACTAGTGCTGTGAGCTGAATTTCTCACAATGTCACACAATTTCTTCAACTTCCCCTTGAAAGAAATGGTGGAAAACATTTCAAATTAAGCAGTTTTCTACTGAACATATTTATATCACAACACAATAAAGGAGATCCATAAAAACTGCGAGACAAAATTTGCTTATGAGCTTAACAGACAGACTGGAACCAAACATTTTCAGACAATTTTGCTGATCTTGTGATCAACTGACTGCCGCGTTGTGAGCGAGTGAATTACTTACGATACAGCGGGCCTAGAGATCGAAAGTGTTATTAAATCCTTCAGCCAATACTGCCAAAAACATGAGGATATTTGTTATGATACACAAAAAGTCAAAAACAAGCAAGAAAAGTCTTCCCGTTTAACTGGTAACCCCTTCAAACCATGTACCAGAAGCAAACAATTGAACCCGTGAAAAAACTAAAGTAATTTCCATTGATTTTAGGATTACCAAACAGACTTTTGGCGTTACAAAACTAAGAGCCAAAAATACTCATCTGGCATCACATCCGTCTTTTTCATTAAGCAATACGAAAAGTTCAAAAAGTATCAATGAGAGGGAAAATTAAGTAAATGAAATGTTATGAAAAGATCTCGATCATTTGAAGGTGATGACTTCTACATATAATCTAAGCAAATAGATTGACGTTTGTTTTGGGACTTGTATCAGATTAAAGAATAAAAGGGTCAAAATAGCTTATTGAACAATATATAGTCTACAAGAGCTGTTGTTGACTTCTGTGGTCAAGATGATTAGTATAATCTACGAGAAAAAATCCTTGAAAAAGCCCGTTGGCAAATCCAGCGCTTGCTTCTACATAGGAAACGAATTGGATCGATGAAAGAAATCAGTTTGAATAAAGCGACAAAAAACTTGTTGTTTATTTCGTTTCGAGAAAAGTTAGAAAAGAATTAAAGTTCAAATAAGGCGATGCAAAGTCTATCAAGGCCTTTTCTGTTTGAAGACAAAGATCCATCAGTTTTGGCTACTGTCATAGTAATCGTCTGAGTGGGCAACGATTTACATTTACCACACAAAACGAGTTTTGAAAAGAAGAAAGCTGTGATGTTTTTTTAATCTCTTTGATAATTCAGCAGTATGACAATATTTCATTTTCATTTTGTGTATTAGACAATTTAAATGGTTTTTTTCATCAGATTATTCAGTGCCTGACAGGTTTGACTTCGTGGTCGGTTGCCGGGTTTCGAAAGTACAATGCTTACTTGAGCTATGAAAGGGACATCGACTAATTACTACCTTTCTTCAACGTACATTCATGTCGGACCAGTCTTTTACTTGACAACTCAACGAAAATTTGAGTTCATTTTTTAAATTTGTTATTACGTCTAAGTTTCTGACATTCTTTGCCAGTATTTTCTTTCTAGTCTCCCTATTTTTCTGTTCTCATTTCTTTCTTTTCAGGTTTTTTTATTTTCTTTGGTTTCTTTTCTTTAATTTTGTTTTCTTTCCTTTTCTGCCTTGGTTTCTTTTCTTCTACAGTCTTTCTTTTCTTTCTCTTTCTTTTTACCGTCATCAAGAAACTAGAATCGTTCTGTGTTCTCATGACGGGCCACTAGCTGAGGGGCCATTGACGGACACTATATATCAACATATTCTTCAATCTTCAGGTTTTAACTTCTTTAAATCCTTTGAACTCGACGGTCATGGCGCGTCAGTCTGATAGCTTTGCTTCGAAGCGAGACTAAACGTCGAAATTCAACTGACTAGTGTGCGCATAACGACTCGTGGAAAAAGGGCTATTTTGATTGGCAATGCTTCAATTCACTTCGAGCAATTGAAACCTCAATTCTGATCTTCAGACAATTTCATATAGACAGTAAAATATGACTTAAATTAAAAACCCGCCAGGTAATCAATCATTGTATATTTATCAGCTTTGTTCAAGCGAGACAGATATATATCGTATGGAGTGTGCAAACGTGACGCGGTTACCACCGTGTCGTCTCGCTATGGAATTGGCCTGGCGTGACACAGGTCTATTCATCCTCTCAGTCGGTTGGCCAATTTTGAATACCAAAAAAGATCGGATGGAAAAGTTCCGGATTAGTCCCAGGGGCGGATTTAGGGGAGGGGTGCAGGGGGTGCGCACCCCCTCCTGAGACGACTTTGAGTCCTTTTTTCTCACTGTTTTTCCAAAATATCCTCTTGGCAGTTTCCAATTTATATGACGTTACACCCCCTCCTGAAGACGGTGCACCCCCCTGAAGATAATCCTGGATCCGCCCCTGCGTCCCGAACACCTCCCTGCTGGTTTAACTAGTATCGACAGCACCATTTTGAGTTCAGTTCACATGCTTTGAGCGCTTTCTCAACTGGTGAATTTAATTGACGAGTCCTCATTGAATTGTTCCTGTCATATTAAAAAGAATTCACTACGGAAAAGATATCGATAAACTGCTAGTTGTCAACATCCTCATCTTTCCTCCTGCCTACGCAACAGCTGAAATAAGATACAAGAATTACACAAAAATAGGTAGATAAAAATACTACCATCTAGACGAAAATAGGTATAAAGTCTACAAATCTGTCTAAATTTGGACCTACGTCATGCATTGCATGACGGGTAGCCATGACCAAATATGGTATTGACATTATTATGACAGCCTCGATAACAGGTATGTGTATGACGTCAATTGACTCAGGGTGGCTGACACAATAGATACGTTTCAGCCAGTTTTGCTTGTTCGATCACACATCGCACACCGACTAAAGGTCGTAAATATACCGTTTTCGATTCCACACGATCTTTTGAACCCTAGTCCATACTGGACATTGCGAAACCAGTGTTGCTATTGTGAGGAAAAAGCCATTTGGTTCAAGACTTCGTTCATGGCAAGTCTTCAGTGTATCTCGTGTAATTCAATGGTAAGATGGCTTATCTGACTTATAAGAGAATTTCATGAAATTGAATCTACCAAGAGATAGATTCTCATAGAATTTCGACATTCTGTTTGGTATTGAAGCAGACGGTTTTGAAAGGTCATTTCTGTCTTCATGTCTGTCTAGTTTAATGATCAACCTGGCATTTCTATTGACTTAAAACTATAGACTCAAAACTGAACATACAATTGAGCCAGAAAGATCCATTTTCTTGTCGCCTGTCGAGAATGGCTCATTCTCTTTTAGAGATTGTCAATTTTTAGGTATTTCTATCGTTTAAAACCCTCACAAGACAATGATATCTTTGGCCTTTGTTATTTAGAATATGCTAGGAATAAAAACGTTTTCAGACAAGAGGACGATAAAACGTTAAACAAAGCTTGTTTTCCACTACACAGGAGTCACTTCTCTAATTGATTTGTCTCTGAATCACTTATGCTCTCCCAGTGGAAACTCCTGTCTCTTTAAGTCCCTGCTTTTAATAGCGAGACGTGAAGAAAGCGATGGGTATCTAAAGGAAATAATAAGCTATCTAAAGCTGCTAGGAATAATACTAATTTCTTATGAAACAACAAATGGCAGAGTTATGACAAAATCAGACTTTTGTCAACTTAACAACTCATTTGCGGTCGATATTAATTAACGCGTCACGCCTTCCCTAATCCCTCTCCTAGCTTGTGTAGCTGGCAGGGTGCAGGAAACCAAATACTTTTTCTTCTGTCTGCATTTTTGCGATACGAGGATGTGCTTAGCAAATAACCTTAATAATCAGTCCGTGTTTGTAAAACTCATTTATAGCAATTGCATCGTAGTCACGTCTAAGGAATCTCTAAGATGGTCTTCTAAAGACATAGTGCTAATTACCTGCTTAGAATTTTGCAATTAAGCGTTAAAATTGTATTACAAAAAAGGTTTTCTATGGCCAACTACATCATATTTACTACTGAATGAATGAGAGAAAGCCGATTCCACTGTCTAAACTTTCGTGATTTTTCCAGGGAGCACAAATAAGAGAGTGAAAGCCACGAGTGGTTCTGTTTAGCTATGAAAATTTCTGTTACTATATATAGAACCAATAAGAGTTCGCCTTTTCGATTGAGTCACAAGATTCTTCTCGTCACTTAGCTGAAATAAAACTGTCATAAATTTTGTATGATTATGAATAGCGCGCGGAAATCTAAAAATAGTAACACTGAATTTCATTGCATTCTAGATTTCAGACGCCGCAAAACTATGCAAATGCGGTCACGTTAATGAAGCCATGCGCACAATCGCTGGAAAAAGATTCTCTGGTGAGTATTACAGGTTTTATTTATCAAAAAGTATTAAGACTTGAATTATCCCAGGGAGGTGAATGCCCATGGATGAGTCTATTGGTCCGTTCATTCATTCATTCGTTCCCTCTCTTTCTTTACTTCATACGGTTTCACTCCTTTCTTGCTTCTTTTCCCCCTTTCTACTCCCTCCCCCTTCTTTTCTCTCCTCCCTCCTTCCGTCTTTAACTCCTTTCTTGTTCTTCTCCCCTCCTACTTCCTCTCTCCCTCCCCTCTTTTCTTACGTCCTTTCCCCCTTTCTCTTCCTCCCTTCCATAGACCAATATACTCCGTACGTCTTTAACTAGATACATCGAGGTCAATAGTACTATTATGAAGACCACATGGTTGATGTGGTATTTAATGTAAATGCTGATAACAAGTTGACCGCATTGACCCACATAGAAACAAATCCATTTGTTTAATTAAACTCAGCGTGTTCCCTAGATCAGTATCGGTTGTTAACATCATCGATCCCAGCTTTATAGCACCCCAGATGGTGTTTAGTTTACAACTTAAACTTGATTAACAATTCATTTTCACGGATCATATGCCTACAAGTTATTGACAGTTGTGTTGATTGTCTCCCGCATCAACAGGTTACAGAGAAGAGCTTTACACTCGAAGGGTTATCAAAGAGAGTAGAGACGAGTACCGACGAATGAAGCGGGAATCCCGTGGGAGGAAAACCAGACTGGGGGTAATTGTTTTCTTGGAAAAGAAAGTCTCATTGTTAAAAAACACATAGAATATTTGCTTGCAGATAAGATTTTTATGTTCTGTTATTACTACATTTGATTTAGATTCTTATATGAGATTGTTACACAAAAGCATTGTGTATTATTTGTTGCTATTGTAATCTGTTATGTAAGAGCATCTGTACACGTGAAGGTGTGGAGTAATACATGGTAATAGCAACTGAGTGATCCTCTCTGGGGTTGTTAGCAGCTATTCACACGGGGTCACCCACTCCAACTATGACTCTGCAAAGATTGAGAGCTTTGGATTATTTTTCTTGAATAATTTTTTTTTCAATCTACAGACATCACTACAAACCCGACACGCATCAGTGCAGCTAAGACGAAACACACGACAACTGCACAGCGACACATCATCTGAAAGACGTCAAGTTGACATGGAACTAAACAAATCCCGTGGTTTACACAATGACGTACCAGTGACGTCATCCAAGTCATCGCCCATCTTTAGTGATTGCAGCAGTGATCACGAGATTAGCAGAAGAGGTTATAACACAGCCAGCATACTCACTGCTACAAACCGTGAATCACGTGACGTTAATCACGTGACTACCCATGATGCAACACTGAGCAAAAGACGCCATCAGTATCGAAAGAACAATCACTTAAGTAGAGATACCACACACGATTATGACACGACAACGACCAAATCACTGCTACAAGAACAACTGTCTATGGCGGGTCCCTTGGCAGAGATCAACAAAAGACTGATGAACCAGCGGGTGTTTTGGATGTGTTTGGCTGACTCACTTGTTGTCTAGTGCTAAGAGAAAATGACTACACAAACATGACATTTTCAAAGAGTTCTGTTCCTGTGTAAAATATGGATAATACACTTCTAAGTTAATGTTTTATATCTAATAAAGTATGTCTTTTCGTAATAGTTCATTGAAATTATTCTGTCGTCTTGCCCGAAATATACTATTCATAGGATTATTATTGATTGGACTTTGTTGGTCTTGGGGGTATACATGTATTTGGATAGTACTGGATTTGTTAGAGGCTTGGTCGAACTAGGGTGGTCAGAAAGACGGTTGTCGGGAAGGGGAGTTTCGTTCGCCCCCTTTCTCACAAATGCACAATTTATGTTTTGGACAAATTATTGCAAAACGCGACGAAGTGTTGCGATAGGCCAAGTTATTACAAAATGCGACATTATTACTCATTTTGTTGTACGACCAAAGCAACAGCATCGAGATCATTTAACACGTTTCAAGGCAACTGAAATACAAGCAAACAAACACTGAAATAAACAAACCAGAGAAACCGCAACAAACATGGCACACTTCAAGCGTTTATTTCTTTAAATCTTCAGTTTAAATTCGACCGTCTTTTAGAAAGTAACTTTTGTTCACCCTGAAACGTTGTAGTGTTTGAATTTGTGGCTCGTCAAAGTCTATTAACTTTGCTTTGAAACGAGGCTATCGCTGAAAGCACACGTTACCATGAGAATTAGGGCTATTGGTCGATATTAGTAGCTAATTGATGGGTATTAATAGTGACGCTCTCTCTATTTGCTCCTCTCGAGACAACACGATGGAAATTAATAGAAACAATTTCCTGTCCCTTAAGTAGCACTCGGTACTCAAAAGCAATATAAGATTCATTCAATTGTTGTACTTGACCGAAAAACTTCTGGCGAATTTCCTTTTGATCAATTTTAGTTCAAATTACCATAGCAACCAATCATCCAGATGACATCATCGATGACATCGTTCCTTATTACCGAAACAGGAAGAGAGTAAATTCAAAGTGGTGCGAAAGAGTTTTTCAAAGTCCGCGCACTGAATTTGTGACAGTCCGAGGCGCAGCCGAGGACTGGAACTAATTGCAAGGACTTTGAAATACTGTCAAGTCCGAATTGAAGGCCTTTAAACGACTTCTTATAATTAAACTCATTAATTATTCGGGAGGAATCCTCGTCAAGATATTTACCCATGCTATTATAATGAAATTATAACTATTAGTTATGCATGCACGGATAATTTCTACAACAGTTCAAAAAATTCCGTTCTGGTCAACGAATTAGCTTGTGGATTAGTAGTAAGCAAGTTAGAGGTTAAGAGTTCGAGTCTCAGTACTGGTTACCATGGAAATATTCCAAGAGTCTTTAAATGCTTTAGAGTGGTTTTCATACCATGAACCAATTAAGGTGTATTAGTAACGTGTGATAGTCGAATGGCAACAAAAGAACACAATGGAATTAGAGTGTAGGGTAATACACTAAAGTGTGTTTCGCGGGTTAATGAAAAATAAACCATTCTATTAAAATGTAAAGATAGATAAGGTACTATGTTTTTCTGAACTAATATTTCTAAGAGTCACTATAGAAAGGGTTACCAAAGTACATTTTTAATAAAATAAATAGAGTTAAACACCCCAGGATTAGAGACCTTAAGATTGACGTTTACGGGAAACGGCAATCGTCAAACGACAAACTTTAGCCGTCTGTCCTCGGCCGTTTGCACACTAAAATGAATACATTTGCATTAATTGTGAATAAGAGAATTGTTGTTTGTTTGTTTGTGGGATTGATTCAAGGATTAGAGTAAAATATGAAAACAAAATCCCAAAGCAAATTTTTTCCGTTTGTCGTTAGCCGTTTGTCACAAACGTCAAAGAAATCATTCAGTCCAAGTCCAAGGACTTTGAAATCATTTAAGTTCATCACGTGACCTAATTCGAGACACCTGGTTGGCTGATTACCTCATGAATAATTAATGAGTTTGACTCACAGAAACTATAATCCAAACATTTGAAGACCGAACGCGTGTTAAGATCGAGTGTTTTTCAATTGGTTTCCAGTTAGCATTCCTGAATGACTGTTTACATCCTGCTGCTGATCTGCTGATGTGCTAATATGTGCCAAACACGCTAGTCACAGGAGTCGTTCTGAAGTCAAAAACGTGGTAAGATTTATCGATTGCTTTTCCATGGCCCAAGCTTTAACTTTTGTGTTAACCAACTGAAAGCCCGCCATTGTGGAGATCGTTCAGGAATACGAAGAACTACGTTCATCTTTCGATTTGGCGTGCGTTGTCCACGTGATTTCAAACATGTACGAATAACACCTGACTCAACTATTTCGCGACGCTTTGAATTTTAATTCACGCTCTACCTGTTTCGGTAGTATGTTTGTCCAGAAATTAAGAACATACACAATGACGTATTCTGTGTACTATTACATCATCGTCACGTGATTTGATTGACCCACTAACTTATATTCTTTCAGAGTGAATTGGCTTGCACTGCATGACGGGTATATGATGTCAACAAACAGGTTTATAACTGGTATGTGAATGACGTCAATCGTCCGTCTGAGGTGGGCTGAGAGCAGAGATACGTACGCTCATGTCTGGGGAGTTCAGACAGTCTTTTTCGTTTTCTCTCTAACTTGAACGCTATAAAAAACCCTGTTTTCGATTTAACGCATTTGAACTCTCACTCAAACTTAGTATTGTGAATCCAGTTAAGGAAGCTGAAGCGATTTGGTTCAAGACTCCAGTCATGGCAACTCTCCAGTGCATTTCATGTAACTCAGTGGTAAGAAATCCAAATGTTATTTTGAAACAGGGCTGTTTGTTGGTCAGAAATAATCTAGTGCAATATCCGGTGTCATATTTTAAACATAAATCTCTCAAATAGCTTTAGGACGAATTTTCAAAGACGATTTTCAAAAATGAATTGTGATCACTGTCTTTATGTACATCAATATATTAACCCGATGAAAAATAAACGTAGGAATATTTTCAACAAAACACTGTGTTTTAAAAACTCATTCTTTTCCAATAACACTATAAAAAACTAATTTTTGCCACTGCCTAATTAGTAAACGAGAAACTAACACCAAGGAAAAAACCTCATGTTTAAAATAGTTCTATTTTTAACATCTTTGATGCCTGTTTCGTTACATCTGGGAAATTAAGACTTCCTCTTCAGCACTTCCTAATTCATATCCTAAAATAGGATCACAATTTATTCAAGCAGTCATCACTGAATTGATCAATACTAAAAACGATAAATTACTAAGTAGAAAGGAACAGAAAAATTAAACCAAAAGTCAATCAACCTTCAATGTAAATGCGGAAGAAGAAGCAGAAGGTTATGTCAGTTATATCGGAGTTGATAAAGTGAGTGCACTTCTAACGACAGCATTTATCGTATTTACATCGATCCATCGGGATAGTCGTATGATTGTCATTGTATAAAGATCGATTCACACTAAAACAAGATAATCATCGAGCGTTTTGGTTGCCAGGGAAACCTTGGATCATTTTGAAACTTTCAACACAAAAATATAACATCAAACATTGGATACAAAAAATATATGAATTTTGCGCGAATACATATATATTGTTATATATATTTTGCGCGAGTATATACTACATATATTTATTATATATTGCTATATATATATTGCTATATATATATTGCTATATATATAGCAATGTGTCGGTAAGGATCAAGAGGAAATGTTTTACATTATACAATAACAGAGCATCACCGCATGCCATTGAAACAATCCAAACGAAGTTCTTACGAAAAAAAATACGACATCGAAACGAATTGAAGTCTTCACGAAAGAAAAACGATACCAACTCAATATAAAAAGGACTATAGTGAGAAGTCGGTAAAGATTAACTTTAAGTAAGCATAAGTGTAATATGAAACCAAACTTTTGAACTTTCAATATGCCAGCACCGCAACTAGAAACTAGACTTTTTCCTGCGTTCTACAAACTGCGGAAACTTGGGACTCGAGGCAAGCTGTTTTTCTGAACTTTTTTCTTTGTAGTGTATAAGATCCAGATGACACGGGTGAAAAACGCACTGCGCATGATCGAAAATTTGGCGGGAATTCGTGGACGCGTTCGTGTTTTCGTTAGTGTCTACAAATAAAAGTACCGTAGATTCAACTGTCGTGTATTATGCGAATTTCTCGTGTATTATTTGACCAGGGAAAGAGAACAACTAAAGCAATGTTTTAGGAAAGAATAGCGCTAACTTTTCACGGACAGTCTTCAATTTCAAGATTTACTAAACCTCTAATGGTTTTATTTAAAACTTCCGAGTATGCGCAATGCGGTTTTCACCCGTGTCGATCCAGATATTTTTAAGTAATTGTAAACGCATTTTTTTGCTATGGTTATTTGACTGTGTCAATACTTAAGACGGCGTTTTACTAAGTTTGTCAATTTGAGCAAATATGTACCGTTTCAGAGTAGATGGCAAAACCGAGGAAAAAGGTACGGTTTCCAATTGATCCGGTTTAGTGTCAAAGTAGGCTGAGTAATTTAGTAACATAATCCGTATTTTAACTATTTGGTGAGCATATATGCAAATGCTGACCGCAAAAATATACTTTAATTGACCACGAGTAGGCTGGCAACACCCACTTACTTTTTGATAAATGAACTTTTATTACCCCTTGCGTGACATGTTTTTATCCAACGAAGGTTTTTATACAAAAAGCACAAACTTCGGCCACCTATAACTTTGGCGCCATGCATCGAAACTATCTCAAAACTTCAATTTTTGCTCACTTGGATGTGCTGTTTTCAAATATTATATTTTTGTTGCTGCTAGATAAAAAAATTAAAATGTCACGCAAGGGGTGAGAAAAGCTTATTGATTGTGTGCTATTATTATCCGTTGAAATGCGTGGTAACGCTATACCTCTAACTGTATTAGCATCCGTTGAAGCATTTTTATACTAATCCAGGCTTTATCTTAGTATTCTTAAATTAAAAAGGAATTGTGAAATTTTATGAACGATTCTTGAAAAGGATTCTGGTTTTGCGATGTAAAGCGTCATCACACTTTCGTTGTTTACTAATGTTGTATTAGGATCACGCCCAGTTGATCAAAATGTGATGGTTTTCAAAGGGTCCTATTCTAAAACTCATTATCAAAAGGTTTGATTGGAACAGGTATACGGAGGAAGGTGTGTGCTTGTGGATGTAACGAGGTTGAATTTTGAACCTTTCCACAGCAATCATTTCCGGGGAAACATCCTATAAAACATCGGGAATGCTGTGGCGTCGGAAATTTTCAATTATACCCCGCTATAAGATACGGAAAGTCTTTTAGCAATGGGTGTTGCTTAGATATTTTAATCCCTAAAAGATAACGATTATATACAATAGAATAATTTCATCCTCGCGTTTAATTTTGCTCGACCTCATTCCCAGGCCCTTTCCGTTCGCTTGGGGGTTGGGCGAAGTCCTGGGAACGAGGTTGAATTTTGAACCTTTTCTACCAATGAAATTTTTGAAACATTACCTAAGAATTTCTTCCTAAACACCTCAAAAGATATCAGTGTAAAATCGAGATTCCAGATTTTAAATTCACCCGAAAAGATGCCAACTCGTTGATTTTAACCCCGAAAAGATACCACGAGCATCCCCGATGGTTTTATTTGGGAGTCTCCCCAGGATAAACACACTGGTAACACGAGAAATGATCATTAGTTCATTCACTAGGCAATTTTAGAACTCATTTTGAGAAAATGTAATTTTTGAAAGAAAAGACAAACAACTTTGTTTTGTTTTTATAGATTCTTGAGACTGCAGAATCATGCAAATGCGGTCACGTTAATGAAGCCATGCGTACTATCGCCGGGAAACGATTTTCTGGTAAGCTTCATTATCTTCAGTATTTGGTTCTCTTTTATCATAAAAAAATAATTTGAAGTCCTTTATAAGGAGTGAGGTCCGAATTCGATTCCCAGTGACCTCGTATCCTTGTTTCGACTTCTTTCCATTTCCGTGTAGCTTAATTAGCTTTAAATACCCGTAAAACGAAGAGCACTGGATAGATGAGAGGGGGTAAAGGGCGCACCCTTTCGAACGCTTTCCATACACGAGCCCCTGACTCAGGGAGAATTCGGCAACGCCACTCCACCAACGTTTATCGAAGTAAAATAAATTACTTGTAACCATCAGTTGTTTTTACTTTTACCTTTACCTTAAGTAACGTCAGACCCACGTGACTTCGACAACATTCTCAGGGGAGGGGTCTATTGGTCGAGATGTACTCGTGGTAATCACGAATGTCACCTTGTCTGTTCACAGGTTACAGAGAAGAGCTTTATACTCGACGGGTTATCAAAGAGAGTAGAGATGAGTACCGACGAATGAGGCGGGAATCCCGCGGGATGACAACCAGACTACGAGTAAGTTAACTGCAAAGCATTCTTCTTTCAATTTACAGATAACCAGTGATCTTTATTTT
The DNA here is from genome assembly GCA_029948255.1 of Telmatactis stephensoni. Classification (NCBI taxonomy): domain Eukaryota; kingdom Metazoa; phylum Cnidaria; class Anthozoa; order Actiniaria; family Isophelliidae; genus Telmatactis; species Telmatactis stephensoni. The sequence continues at coordinate 302,121 of JALIZF010001607.1, read as the reverse complement.
TGGTGAGCGTATTGCTTTCCTGCGCATGCGTGATAAAGATGTTCTGGTTATCGTTCTTAAAGTGTTATATTTTGTGTTTTCAGCGAAGGTCCAGAGAGTCACCCAGCACGCTTGCGAGAGGAAATAGAAGGGAGCTTGAGGATTTGTCACAACTTACAACCGCTGACGATATTACCCATGTATCACGTCAAACCAACCATTTGACGTCATCTAAATTGACCAATGGTAAACACAACTGGAGTAAAGATTTTGATCACGTGATAGAACCCACTACAAAGACTGAATCACATGACTGTTATCACATGACTAGTCATAACTTCACCATAAATACAACACGTCCTCATTACCGAAAATTAAGTCGACATACAGCACACAATTTTCGTACAACGACCAAATCACTGCTACAAGAGCAAATGTCTATGGCTGGTCCCTTGGCAGAGATTAACAAGCGATTGATGAACCAGCGGATGTTTTGGATGCGTTTGACATCGTAATTTAAAAGAAATCTTAAAAGACTAAGTACGTCCTAGTTTTACAAACGCGATGAAATTTTACATTTCGTGAGAAAAGACAATGAACAGTGCATCACTGAATCTGCGTATGCTACTTTCATCGCTCGATCGTGAAAACCAGGCCTAAAACATGTTAATGAACTATTTGAAATAACTGAGTAAATTCCAGACAAATTATCCAGCAGTTGTATCATTTGTATTGCCAAAACGCGGTACTCTCAGCAGCTTCCCTCCTCTCCCACCAAATATTCTGGTTGTTACCTAGGCCACCAGGAGTAAAACATTTCTTTGACTTGTTTTACTCCTGGAAGCCTCGTTATCGTGCAGAATGTTTTAAAGTGCTACTTGGACGAAAATCCATGAAAATTAAAGAATGGCTTAAAACATTACTTAATTTTTGCTTAATGAATCCAATAGTCACCATGAAGTAACATTTTCTTTGCATTCAAAAGAAACAGGTAGAAACTATCAAGTATTCAAGCTTTCAAATTGTGTATGTATGACGTCATACATACAACCCTATTGTTCTTTAAGATTTTGAATGATAATTTCTCTATAATGAGGGACATTTATCGCAAAACTCAAACGATGATGGCCTAGTTATTCAGCTATGTTCATCTTCAGATAGAAATAATCAGTTTTAATCGGTTTTGAATATAACCGATTTTCGTCCAAGTGGCCCTTTAAATCTCGAACGTTGGTCCATTGCAAAAGGGTGACTTCCCACACCAGTTTAATGTCCTTGTATTCTGTGGCCCATGATTCACTACCTGCTTACGACTAGTCAAACGGCACATGACTAGTAGATGGTAGTTGCTGGTGAGAATTTTGTAGCCTAGGTGAGGGGAAGGGAAAGGGGAGGGGGATTGGGGAGAGGCTCTTTCTTCCTTTCCTTCCCCCTTTTCTTAGAGCCGGCCACGCAAGTTAGGAGTTTTGATTCTGGCCCCCCTCTTCTATCATCATTCATGAGCACTATCAAGTACAGGTGTTTATAATTCAGTTTAGCGTACTCAAAAGTGTTAGACTACGCATGGTTCACGATAGCTGATGAGAGTAAATCTCGATTTCCTTCAGGGTTTCCTATACCCCTTTCGGCAAAATGAAATCACGTTAACTGAATATTTGGTCTTTTCGCGCGTCACAGATAATTCAAAAATTTCTTTCGCGTTCACAAAAACGAAATCGAAAGTTGCTTTCACGTGGACGCAAAAATGATTTTAGATCTAAAATGACGTTTCACGTAAAAATAAATCAGCCATTCACGTTCCACGCAAAAGGTATAGGGGACCCTGTTCCTTATGATCACTGCAATCGCTAAAAAATGTGTTCAATGATCGCAGAGATCATATGGAAATCACTAGTTAGTTGGCGATATGATTGCAATCGTAGGGATAGATTTCAGTGTTCTATCTTGAAGCGTTTCCATATGATGCTAATATCAAGCTGAGAACCAAATTTTAATGATCAAACGGTATTTAAACTACCCAGAGTTATTATCAACTATCATTTGAATGAAGTGTCAAACCATGGATAGCATGGTTGCAAATTGTCACTTATTTAACTGAAGGCTGTTGCTGTTTCTTTCGGGTTTTTCCCGCCGCTATGCCATACATTATGTACAGTTTTGTTTTATATTATGTACCTGTGTAAACATTAAAGAAAAAAGCCAATAAATGATCAAATGTCCCTTAAATTGACAGTTTTGTCATTTTGTCGGAAGAACATCCACAACTCCCCTCCCTCCCCCTGGACCGCAGTGGGCCGTGAACTAAGCGCATTGAGTTTAAATCTTTTAGACAAGAAGATTAAAATGTACAGTCAAACCCTCTTTTACAAAGAAAAGGAAGAAAAACAATTCCTTTTCGTCCTCGAGATTCTCCACTTGTATAAAAACGTGTCTAATATCTAAATTATCTGTTAGGTTTGGAGTATTGACTCAGACCGGAGACCAAGAACAGATGTTGTTTAAGCTATCTAATAAATCGTTTGTGTTGCATGAATGACTACTGTAAACCGGATTTTTTTAATGCCCTACAAGGCACGTAGCAAGGCGATAAGAATCGGCGATGATTTTTGATGGTATAACCTTTAGATCTTACAGAATAGGCAGGAAACGTTTTTGGGTTTTCATGAGACGTCTTTCTTTTGGAGAATATTGACCACGATTCACGGTGCCAAACACATCCAAAACACCCGCTGGTTCATCAATCGCTTGTTAATCTCTGCCAAGGGACCAGCCATAGACATTTGCTCTTGTAGCAGTGAATTGGTCGTTGTCGCGCGATAATCGTGTGTCGTATGTCGACTTAAACCATTACTCTTTCGATGCAGACCACGTCTTTTGCTTGTGACGTTATGATCAATCACGTGATTGCAGTCACGTGATTCTTTGTTTATAGACGTATTGATGTTGGTTTGCATGTAAGATGTTCCCGAGTTCTCAATCAGGTTATCATTATCTTTTAAAGGCTTGGATGACGCCAGAGTGATGCTTGGACGTGATCCACGAATTTTATGGTCAGCAGTTATTAGCTGTGATATATCAACAAGCTTTCTTCTCTTTCTTTTTGTTGGGTTAAGCGGGTCTGGAAATTCATTTTTCTGTTTAAGGATAACATCAAATGTTACTATTTATTTTTATTAAAAAAAAATCGGAAATCAGCAAGTCACAAAAATGAGGGGTATTACTACTTACACGCAGCCTTGCTTTTATCCCGAGGGATTCGCGATTCATACGTTGGAATTCCTCTCGACTTTCTTTGATGATTTTTCTTGTGTAGAGTTCTTCTCTGTAACCTACAAAGTTTTTAGACGAACAACTGTTACTCATTGCACACTCATCTTTGTTCGAACAGATTTGTTTTACTTTTTGTGAAACAAATATCAAAAATACCTGAGAATCGTTTTCCAGCGATAGTACGCATGGCTTCATTAACGTGACCACATTTACATGATTTTGAGGCATCTAGAATCTGTAAAAGGATCGGTAGATAGTTATCTAGGAACACCGAGATAGAAAACTACGTCGAAAATCATCATTTGACGTCTGTGTTACTACCGTTCCAGTCGGGTTGGGTCGGGTCGTAATCGGGAGGGAGGGGGAGAGTGGGAGGGGAGAGTGGGGAGAGTAGAGTAGCTTTGTTAATTGGCTCATATGATGTCGAGATAGACACCAATGAAAATTTTGCTTTCGTCTACTGTAAATCAAACTATGTGTCACTCTACAAGAAGTGAGGTTCATCACACGGACTTGCCGAACAAATCTTTTGAAGAAACGTATCAAAAAATGAAAAAGGTCAAGAAAAGCTCCCTTTTTTCGTAGAATAAAGTAAAAAAGAAATTAAACTTTCGGAAGGCAATAATGAAAGGATGGTAGTGACTGATTTAAGAACCTTGTCCTTTCACCCAAGAGTGGTGCTCTTCCATGCTAAACTAAGTTACATAGATCAGAGGGAAGTCGAAACAAGGGTGACGGAAGGAGTCGCGCGTCAAACTCTGACTTTTGGCAGGCCCCACCCTTCTTGGTAACTGGTAGACGAGTTAAACGTCTTACAACAAGGAATTTCGTACGTGCTTTGCATCGGTTGGGACAACTGACGTCAAGCTCTAATTGTTGTTGGAGTAGCCTCTTGTTTGAATCAATAATTTCTATTTGTTGTCCTTTTATCTTGAGGTATTGATTGAGAAATTCAAGAGACCAGAAAAACCCAGACAGTTGATGTTAGAGATTTGTTAAATAATTTAGTGGGTTTTCTTTTGTTTTATTATAATTGAAACTTAATTTGCAAAACCGGATTAAAAATCAGAGGACGGAGTGAGAAAAAGATGAGTTAGAAATCTAGAGAAAATCTTGGTTAGACAGTGTTACATTTATCAGTATTTGAAAATGAATTTAGGGTTATTTCGACCACTGAATTATTAAGCCACGTCGTATTATTATATTAAATGAACAATCTGTATTTGACACACAGTCATAAATCAACCTCAATATTTCATGGGATTATTTCCATAAAGAACCTTATAATTTCTTACCAATGAATTACATGAAATGCACTGAAGACTCGCCATGATTGAAGTCTTGATCCAAATGGCTTTTTCACTTAAATAGACAACACCAGTGGCGTACTGAATTTCAATCGAACTTGAAAGATTGAAATCGAAAACGATGTATAACGTTCAAGGCAGTCCGTGATCGAACGAACAAAAGTAGCTGAAACGTATCTATTGTGTCAGCCACCCTGAGTCAATTGACGTCATACACATACCTGTTATCGAGGCTGTCATAATAAATATCAACACCATATTTGGTCATGGCTACCCGTCATGCATCGCGACAAGATCTATTACCACCGCTAAACAGTAATTTCAAATAGCTTTCAAAGATTTATTTTAATTTTTAGAGCTAGGAAAAGCGGAAATTGATGTCTTCGATAAAAATAGATGAGTGTTTTTCTTATACGAGATAATAGTTTCCGAGGCGTTTGTTTTTGGAGAAGAATACAATTCCATCCCGTCCTCTTATTAGTAAAAAAAGCATACCAAAGAAATTAGATGCATGCTAGCCATGAAAGAAACATGAAAAACTTTCTCATATCGTCAAAATGAGATTTTCTCATATTTGTACGTGAATTAACTTAGCAACAAAGTACTGGACTGTCATTTTTGGCTATTTTAAGTCGAACTGTAGTCTAATTGTCTTAGATCGCCTCAGGGCCTCAAAGGAAATTAAATATATTGATTTGGATTTTTTTACGACGGGATAACTGCGCAGCTGGTATTTAGACTTAAACGCCCAATGACGTCATCGCGGGGGTGGGATTACTTAGCTGGTTGTCATGGTGACGGATATCGTCCACGGAAATGGTTTCTGCTCAATGTCTTTTGATAAGGTATTAACTATCATATGTAAAAACATTCATTATCTTAATTTCCAACAGTTAAGTATGTGCCTTTAGATATTTGAAGAGCATCTTTGGACAATTTAAGCCTGATGTATTCCTCTTGCTAAAGTAATAAACACAAGATAAAATATGCCAGACTTTGAAACACCTTTCCCCACCCTACCCCACTCAGGTTTGCATGGACTTCACTTTTCAGTTTTGGTTCACCGATATGCAATCGAATCATGCTGAGTCTTTGATAGACCGAACTTTGTTACTAACAGACAAACGAACGTTAGAGTGATTTTCATCGGACTGTGAAATAGTTACTAAACTAATACACACCAGTAGATCCCAATTCCATTGTTTCCGACAGGGACGCTCCCTTTCCCCCTCCCCTTTTTTCCTCTTGACGCTTGGTGCACTTTTCACTTCCCTCCAGCTACGCAGAGTATTTTGAAATTTTAGTCACATCAAGAATTTTATATTACATGATACTTCTTTGGGTTCCATGTCAAGTTTATCGTTGTCTTTAAATATCCAATATATCAGTCTATAGCTCAAAAGTCAGACAATCAGATAGCCTTGCACAGAGAATTGGTTCAATCAGTTGATCGATTTCCGAGCTCAATCGAAGTCGAGTCTACGACGGTTTTTCATTGATCTGAAACACTAGCAGTAAGGTTACAGCTCAACGCAGTACCGTGAGATCAGGAGATAGGCTGCTAAGTTTTCTTCATCATTCAAGGATTCATCCATTTTACGTATTGGGGATTCAACAAGCCGTTCCAACCCCTCGGCTGCGCATGCGCTATAGAAACCTGTTTCCAATATTTGTGATGGACGCAAAAAATGCATACTGTGACTCGGCTGGGCACACCCGCCTAGTACATGGTTGTTCACAAAATTTTCGGACTATTAAAATGATTATTTCCCTTGGCTTGCGAGTTCGGAGCTGATGACAATGATGTAAAACCGTCAAACCATCTGGGAGGGCCCTTACATTTTCAAATACTGCGTTAACACAAGAGACCATAATACTAAGAGAGCGAAGCTCAGTATTGATGTCTGTGCCATGTTCGTGGCGGCTAAGGCTATTTTTAGTAACTTCGCCAGTCGCGCGCGCAAGGCCCTCAACCAATAGAATTTGCTTTTTGGCGTGCGCGCGGAAGGGACCGTTTGAATTCTATTGTTTAAGTGCCTTTCGCGCGCGATGGCGAAGTTACTAAAAATAGCCTTAGCCGCCACGAACATGGCACAGACATCAATACTGAGCTTCGCTCTCTTAGTATTATGGTCTCTTGGTGATGCCTGGTTATCTGGATAAGAGTGAATTTTGTTTTAGAGTGCATTTCATATGTCTGTGAAATAAGATCAAAGTTATTTGTGCTTATTTAGTTGCTATTTAGTCACTAGCATTGAACCAGAACTTTCTTGAAATAGCAATACACTAGAGACATCAAATACACAAGAGAATTGAGACAAATGACTTTGCATAATAGCTTTTAATTACTTTATTACTTCAAATGAACCTTCATTGTTTCTTTCAATGAAGGTTCATTTGAAGTAGAGTACTTACAATATATCCATGAAAACCTTTGTAAGAAATTGCACAAATTTGCACAATTTTGTCACTAGACTATTTAGTGTTAAGAAGTAAGCGAGCCGTGAAGGTACCTCTTGCACGTGCAAATGTACAAGAGCAACAAGTTTGTCAGGTCTAGTACTAGGCTAGACTAAGTCGTGAAGCAAGTCATGGATGCATCTCGGTTACTTTCAAGAGCGTATCACTTTTGGTTAGTTTTGTTAATGTCCTTGCGTTTGACTCATCTCTTGTCTCTGTTGTCGTTGTTGTATTTTTGCAGTGTTTGACTCATTTTGTTTGGAAGAAAGCGGGATTTGTGAATAAAGCTAAGGGTGCGTTTGACTCGTTTCTTGTGTCTGTTGTCGTTATTTCAATTTTTCTGTGTTTGACTCGTCTCTTGTGGGAGAAACGGCGGGAGTTTTGAATAAAGCTAAGGGTGCATTTGACTCGTTTCTTATGTCTGTTGTCGTTATTTTAATTCAGCTGTGTTTGACTCGTTTCTTGTGGAAGAAAGTTGGAATTATTAAATTAAGCTAAGGATACGTTGAGCCATTTCTGGTGTGTGTTGTCGTTACCTTAATTTAGCGCACTGACGTGTTTGACTCGTTTCTTGTGGAAGAAAGCGGGAATTATTAATAAAGTTAAGGTGCGTTGAGCCATTTCTGGTGTCTGTTGTCGTGACTTACATTTAGCTGTGTTTGACTCGTTTCTTTTGGGAGAAACAGCGGGATTTTATGAATAAAGCTAAGGGTGCGTTGAGCCATTTTTGATGTTTATTGTCATTCTTACAATTCGCTTATTTCTAAGTTTTGTAATTTGTACTAAATTGCACAATTTTGTTTGCAAAGTTTTTCACGGATATATTATATTGTAAGCACTCTAATAGAGTGCATTTCATATGTCTGTGAAATAAGATCAAGTTATTTGTGCCTATTTAGTTGCTATTTAGTTGTTATTTAGTTACTACCATTGAACCAGAACTTTCTTATAATAGCAATACACTGGAGACATCAAATACACAAGAGAATTGAGACAAATGACTTTGCATAATAGCTTTTAATTACTTTATTACTTCAAATGAACCTTCATTGTTTCTTTCAATGAAGGTTCATTTGAAGTAGAGTACTTACAATATATCCATGAAAACCTTTGTAAGAAATTGCACAAATTTGCACAATTTTGTCACTAGACTATTTAGTGTTAAGAAGTAAGCGAGCCGTGAAGGTACCTCTTGCACGTGCAAATGTACAAGAGCAACAAGTTTGTCAGGTCTAGTACTAGGCTAGACTAAGTCGTGAAGCAAGTCATGGATGCATCTCGGTTACTTTCAAGAGCGTATCACTTTTGGTTAGTTTTGTTAATGTCCTTGCGTTTGACTCATCTCTTGTCTCTGTTGTCGTTGTTGTATTTTTGCAGTGTTTGACTCATTTTGTTTGGAAGAAAGCGGGATTTGTGAATAAAGCTAAGGGTGCGTTTGACTCGTTTCTTGTGTCTGTTGTCGTTATTTCAATTTTTCTGTGTTTGACTCGTCTCTTGTGGGAGAAACGGCGGGAGTTTTGAATAAAGCTAAGGGTGCATTTGACTCGTTTCTTATGTCTGTTGTCGTTATTTTAATTCAGCTGTGTTTGACTCGTTTCTTGTGGAAGAAAGTTGGAATTATTAAATTAAGCTAAGGATACGTTGAGCCATTTCTGGTGTGTGTTGTCGTTACCTTAATTTAGCGCACTGACGTGTTTGACTCGTTTCTTGTGGAAGAAAGCGGGAATTATTAATAAAGTTAAGGTGCGTTGAGCCATTTCTGGTGTCTGTTGTCGTGACTTACATTTAGCTGTGTTTGACTCGTTTCTTTTGGGAGAAACAGCGGGATTTTATGAATAAAGCTAAGGGTGCGTTGAGCCATTTTTGATGTTTATTGTCATTCTTACAATTCGCTTATTTCTAAGTTTTGTAATTTGTACTAAATTGCACAATTTTGTTTGCAAAGTTTTTCACGGATATATTATATTGTAAGCACTCTAATAGAGTGCATTTCATATGTCTGTGAAATAAGATCAAGTTATTTGTGCCTATTTAGTTGCTATTTAGTTGTTATTTAGTTACTACCATTGAACCAGAACTTTCTTATAATAGCAATACACTGGAGACATCAAATACACAAGAGAATTGAGACAAATGACTTTGCATAATAGCTTTTAATTACTTTATTAGAGTGCTTACAATATAATATATCCGTGAAAAACTTTGCAAAAAAAATTGTGCAATTTAGTACAAATTACAAAACTTAGAAATAAGCGAATTGTAAGAATGACAATAAACATCAAAAATGGCTCAACGCACCCTTAGCTTTATTCATAAAATCCCGCTGTTTCTCCCAAAAGAAACGAGTCAAACACAGCTGAATTAAAATAACGACAACAGACACAAGAAACGATTCAAATGCACCCTTAGCTTTATTCAAAACTCCCGCCGTTTCTCCCACAAGAGACGAGTCAAACACAGAAAAATTGAAATAACGACAACAGACACAAGAAACGAGTCAAACGCAGCCTTAGCTTTATTCACAAATCCCGCTTTCTTCCTAACAAAATGAGTCAAACACTGCAAAAATACAACAACGACAACAGAGACAAGAGATGAGTCAAACGCAAGGACATTAACAAAACTAACCAAAAGTGATACGCTCTTGAAAGTAACTAGATGCATCCATGACTTGCTTCACGACTTAGTCTAGCCTAGTACTAGACCTGACAAACTTGTTGCTCTTGTACATTTGCACGTGCAAGAGGTACCTTCACGGCTCGCTTACTTCTTAACACTAAATAGTCTAGTGACAAAATTGTGCAAATTTGTGCAATTTCTTACAAAGGTTTTCATGGATATATTGTAAGCACTCTACTTCAAATGAACCTTCATTGAAAGAAACAACGAAGGTTCATTTGAAGTAATAAAGTAATTAAAAGCTATTATGCAAAGTCATTTGTCTCAATTCTCTTGTGTATTTGATGTCTCTAGTGTATTGCTATTATAAGAAAGTTCTGGTTCAATGCTAGTGACTAAATAGCAACTAAATAAGCACAAATAGACCTTTTTGCGATAACAAACATTCTCGACATCTCGTGCAGATAAAACAAAAGACTGAACTTTTTATTAATTATGACATCTTGAATATTGCATTGATCAAGGCTCGTGGAATGTTTGTACCTAGTTGAGCGTTGAACATATAATTTTAAATGTAAGCACAAAATAAACTAAAAGGGATTTGTTTTCACTCCATGTTATATGTTATGCGTATTGCGTTTAGACATGTACTCACGGTTCTGACTATACCGAGTATTCGATTTTTTTTTTTTTTTTTTTCTTTTTAATACGTTTATTTCACACATAAATAAATTTTTACATTTTAACACTATAGATTTTTACAATAAATTTTTTTTTACATATATAACAGAAAATTTCCTTTTTTTTACAATAATTTCTTTTTTTTTTTTTTTTAAATTACAATTTTGGACAATTAACAGAACTTTTTTGTTGTTGTTGTTGTTGTTGTTGTTGTTGTTGTTGTTGTTGTTGTTTTTTTAAAGCTTTCAGTATACAAAAAACAAAAAAAAGAGACAGTTGTTTTTTTTATTTTTTTTATTTTGGTGTATAAGGTGTAGCAAATAGTAGAAGAGGAAAACGAGGAGAACAATGTGAACAAGAAACAATCAAGGAAGATAGAAGAGATTAGGGAAACTGAGGTATTAGTTAGATTGCAATGTTATGCAGTTTTTGAAGAAAATTGATAAAAGGAGCCCATTTTTTTCCGAAAAATACCGACGATTGTTCATTAATTTGAGCTAGAGCGATTCTTTTTTCGAGATGGTACTTATTGGTTGCATATTTCAAAAATTGTTCAAATGAATATTTTTCTTCTTTTATGAAACTATAATACATATGTTGTTTTGCGATTAAAATCAGGTGGTTTAAGAGAAGAGAAAAACTAGAGTTTGATAACTGGCCATATAATACTGTTTTAGTGTCAAGAGTGATTTGTGACTTGGGATCAATGTGCACCGACCACCAATTTTGAAATTCTTTCCAAAAACATTGCGCTTGTTTACAAAGGTAAAAAAAGTGTTCACATGTGTGTCGTTTTGAGTCGATATGCTAATTTAGGCCCCGTAAACACATAGGACTATTGAAGTCCACACGAAAACGATGAACGTTACACAAAAACGATGAACGTTTTCGAATCCTTTTAGAGTCGTCAATACATATGCGGTTTCGTTTGTAAACGTATACTTTTTAATTAACTGTTTAGTTCCGTCCACACGCGAACGCTTTGTGAATGTTCCATTGATAATTCGTCAGCGCTCTCCACACGAAAACGGAGTTTTCGAAAGTATCCACTTTAGAGAACGCCTTCGAAAATGTTCCTTTATGGTGAGCGTTTTCATCGCTTTCGTGTGGATGGAAGACCTAAACGCATAAAAAAGTATATGTTTTGGAACTATGAAAACGCATACGTGTGTACGGAGCCTTAAAATTCAACAGTTACCCCTCCGGCACACTGATGTTTCACAGTGACAATTATTTGGTTCTATTGTTTTTGTTGAAAACGTAAAAATATTCGCAGGATTTTTGTTCTATGAGCACGAGCGAGGCCAGAAAGTTCGTTATAGCAAAAAAGTTTAATGAGAAAAGATTTGATTTCCCTTGAGTGAAAAACGCTATTATTTTGATCATAAAGATAGCTGCCAGGAAATCCCTTTATACCTTTGCTTTCAATAAATTCACATAAGCTTTGGCACTCCCGTCTCACTGTTTAGCATACTAACCAGTACTTGCGGTCACTTCATATTGGTGTGTGTGTGTACAGACCTGTATACATATCAGGGGATATCTCACACATTGAAAATTCCATCTTGAACAACGAATCCTCGAAAAAGTAAAATGATAATATTGCATGGGGTTCGGGGATCGATCATAAATGTCAGTGTAATTACAGCATTAAATAATATATGAGTATATACGGCGCGCGGAATCGTCCAAAATTATGACACTAAGTTTAAACAGATACATGTTGGTTGACTGCGTTACATCGCGTTAGATGATATTGTTTTCTCTTCTCAACACAAAAAACTGGGTCAAAGACTACACAAATCGTTTGAAGACCAAAAACCCAGTCGAAGACTAAAAAAAAAACTTGTTAAAAGGCAGAAAAAACTCGATCGAAGACAAAAACTTGGTCCAAGACAAAAACTTAGTCCACGACTAATAGCTCGGTCGATGTCAAAAAACTCGGTCCAAAACTAAAAACTCGATCGGAAACTAAAAAAAATCTAAATTAGGTCTGAACAAAGATCTAATAGTCAAAGGTATCATTTTTTTACTCTGTTTAGAGCAGCATTTGTATGATGTAAAAGAGACCTTGATCACCATGCAATGATCGTATTAAAGTCCCTTGATGCGTTCCTTGCCGTGACCGTGCCGTTTTCACAGTCTTACAAAAATTGCTCTAAATCGTCTTTTCTCCTGTGAGGACGTGTATAAAATTGTAACTAAAGATCATGCTTTTAGAGTAGTTTTTGTCTAGCTGTGGAAAACTCACGACACGCGAGTAACAGTTAATTCTTCAATGGTGCACTGTTCCCTTTTCAGTCTTACCACATTTCAAACTCTTCTTCTCTTTCTTCTATCTTTAGCATACCAAAATATTCTGAGGATCGCCGGCTACAAGTACGACGATCTCTTTAATTTTCCCGCCATTATTGCGATCGCAATTATGGTCGAGATTCGCAAAACACTGTGGATTTCTTTCTTTCAGACCAGTTATGGTAAAATTTGCCAACAGCATAAATTGATTCGAATAACTAAACAAAAAGGGAAATAAGTGATCTTTTACTAATTACAATATATGCAACGTGGATCGACATTCCATCAGAAACACTTTCACGATTGTTCAGTTGATTGCATCACCCTATCTCTTCCTGACTCCTTTAGTAGAGATGAATACAGGCAAAGGCGAAGTGAAAGCAATCGTGTAGATGAATCGAAGAGCTGTTTAGTTGTTTATATTTACATTTACGTTTAGGCCTTCGACACGAAAGCGATGGAAACGCTCACCGTAAAGGAATATTTTCGAAAACTTCTCCAAAGTGGATACTTTCGAAAACTCGATCCGTTTTCGTGTGGAGAGCGCTGACATTGATTAATTATCAATGGAACTAAACAGTTAAAAAGTATACGTTAACAAATGAAACCGCATATGTATTGACGACTCTAAAAGGATTCGAAAACGTTCATCGTTTTCGTGTAACGGTCATCGTTTTCGTGTGGACTTCAATAGTCCTATGTGTTTACGGGGCCTAAATTAGCATATCGAATACTCGGTATAGTCAGAACCGTGAGTACATGTCTAAACGCAGTACGCATAACATATAACATGGAGTGAAAACAAATCCCTTTTAGTTTATTTTGTGCTTACATTTAAAATTATATGTTCAACGCTCAACTAGGTACAAACATTCCACGAGCCTTGAACAATGAATATTCAAGATGTCATGATTAATGAAAAGTTCTTTTGTTTTATCTGCACGAGATGTCGAGAATGTTTGTTATCGCAAAAAGGTCTAATAACTTTGATCTTATTTCACAGACATATGAAATGCACTCTAAAGTAATTAAAAGCTATTATGCAAAGTCATTTGTCTCGATTCTCTTGTGTATTTGATGTCTCCAGTGTATTACTATTATAAGAAAGTTCTGGTTCAATGCTAGTGACTAGATAGCAACTAAATAAGCACAAATAACTTTGATCTTATTTCACAGACATATGAAATGCACTCTAATTATATGGTTAGTGCCCGAATTTTATATTTTAGGTGTTGAACAAGAGATATTTTTTGCTAGTCTCGAGGTTCAGTGTTGTCCATTATGGATGAAAAACAATCTTTTGCGATAAATGATCTTCACTCTTCAGGCTCAAAGAAAACAATTCAGAACCGTAAACAACTGTTTCTCCTCATTTCCTGTAATTTTCTTGAATTGATTGTAAATATGATAATCCTTTATTAAATCAAATGAAGAAAATTATTTGTTTTGAAAACGTTTTACAGCTCGCTAGCTAGTTTCCTTATTGAGGTAGCACAGCTTTTTTATTTCTGTTCGCTTTCTTTAGGAAAAGGGACATAGAGGATATTACATGGGCGCGCGGAGATACGGATTTTATCTTCGAGTGTTGAAAAGATCTCACGAGTGAGCGCAGCGAACGAGTGAGAGATCTTTTCAACAAGAGAAGATAGCAGTTTATTAAAACTGAATCAATTTCAAATCAAAAAAGATTCTAGTTTGCTTTGTTTTATCATTTTTTTTCTCATACAATACATGAATGTTGTATTTTTAAGTTTTTGCAATGGTCAACTTCAGTTTTCAAATCCAAATTGTGCCGTAAAACACAAAGATGGTGACGTCATAACCGTGTTTACATGCAAACACAGCTGTCAGCCAATCAGAGTGCACGTAGTATCTTAGTTATTTTACAAACCCAGATACTACCTATGGGTAGCTAGTAGAATATATATCTACAGCTGTCCTTCAACTTTTGATATCTTTTTATGAAAGTGTACGACTAGTGTGTATTTGTAGAATTGAATGAAGCATATACTATTTCATATATTTGTTTTTTTTCTTATTTGTTTACTTCTTTTGTTCAAGTTTGAGGAAGTGTGCCATGTTTTCGGTAAAATGTTTATTACGCATACTGGAAAAAGCGTGTTAACACAAGCTCGGTGCATATAAGTCATAGTGCCAGAGGCTGTAGCTTGATATGAATTCTATTGCTGGGTGATGCAAAAGTTTCTGAATAATACTAGACAAACGTTTTCGATCGATTGATCATCATCAGGTAAAGAAATGTGGAATGATGTGGAACTATGACCTTATTTGAAATATTAATATAATAAAAATTTATCTGTACTCTTTCATGACCCTCTCTTGCCTCAGCGTATAAATCAACCCCAGACTTGTAAAATGTGGAAAATATGTCAGAGTAAACAATTGAACGATTTTGTTATCAATTTACAGTGATATGTCCGTAGCTGTCAAATAACATATTTGGCCAGAATTTCCCAAGCTAGATCATTTTTGGCTGTGAGAGAATCCAAGTTTCAGTCTATGTAATTTAGAAAAAAAATATTTATCTGATATAAAGATCTACGGTACGGTACGGTACGGTACGGTACGGTAGTGATCTCCATTGTGTTTTTCTAATGATTATTAATGAACTTGTTAAAATGTCACAAAAACGTTTTTGCGGAACAAAACAATAGTTCTCTTTTCCCTCGAGTATTGAAAACTTTCCTTATGCAACTAGTGTTTTCCTTGTTTAGATACTGGGAAGTACTACAAGGGGCGTCTATAGGATAACTATTATAAGGTCTTATTAGGATGACCTATTCATTGAATGTGATATGGTTTTTAAAGGCTGATCTTAAAACATAAAATTAATATATAACATAAATAAAGGTCTTCAAGAATAGTAATTTTTCTTTAAAATAATCAGTTTTAATTAAAGGTGCTTTTTGTCTCCGGCCCTCTCTTGTTTTCTTTTATTCAATAAAAATATACCCCGCTGCTTGTTCAGCGAAGTTACCAGTGGGGTGAAAATATTATTTAAGATTATTTATATCTGTTGATGAATAAAATGTGTGTAAAGTGTAAAAGGATCGTGAATTTATGATTAACAAAAGTCATTTTTAGCAATGTTCTTCAGTTCAGAATAGGCCATTTGCACGATGGCATCATTTTACTACAACAAATAGCACTAATTACTTTACAAAGGAAAGTGGGCAAAGCATTCTGGTAGTTGTAGTATATGATCATGACGCCATCATGCAAATTAATGAGCTATTACAGTCGTTCGATTTCCTGAAAAGAAATTGCCTCTCATATAGCAAACACACATAATTTTATCAGAAAGAAACTGCAGAAATTGCAAAGTTTACAAAGGCAGAATGGTGTTATATAAGTACATAGAACCTAGAGAGAGGATAAAATAGAATAAACATAAAAATATCCGATTTTACGGCACTTTTCTAGAAAATTCATACGTAATTTTGTGAGCATAATACTGACATATTTTAGGATAAAAATAATTATTTTAGCTGCAAACCCCTCATACATTATAAAACTTGAAACGCGCAAAGCGGAAATGGAGCTTCTGGCGCTGCTTGTCTTTTCCTTTTTACAACATTTTTTCTGGCTTTACGCCGAAATTTTCGAAAACTGGCAAGATAAAGCCCAACTCACAAATCTAAACACCGTTCCAAGAAATGCTTATATTATTCGGATATTTCCAGTTCAAACTACTGTAGAAATAGAAAACGAGGCAGCGTGCTATGTTGAGCCTCGAGAGAAGTGTTAGGAGAAGCACGAGGCGTAGCCGAAAATACAAATTGAAGTTTTATCAGTTTCTTTTTTCGTTGGGAAAAGTTTGAAAATGTGCGCGCGCGTGCTGTGTGTTCTCATAGAGAACGCGTGACACGCGTCCTTTGGCCAATCAGAGCGCGCGTTATATCATAGTTATTTTGTAAAAATAGGTAAAACAACAGGAGCCCGTTTCTCAAAAGACTCGATAACTTTACGGACACGTTAAATGGAATAAGTTAACGGGTCCGTAAAGTTTTCGGGTCTTTTGAAAAACGGGCTCTAGTTTGTTTACGGCATTAACGTATTACTTCTAAATCCGGAAATAACAATATTCCCGTCGAAATGACGGCGCGCGCGCCGTCACCCACGGCGTGCATAGCACGCAACCGTGTCACTCAGCAACGAAATACGTCCCAGCACCCTTATAATATTTTTTAGACTTATTTTAAGCATTCATAATTTCGCAACCATGACCACTTTAATTATAGAATGTGTATGTATAGTTTCTTGCGTGATACACCCAAACGTACTTTGACCAACGTAGGGTCTCGCTTTGACTTTTGGAAATGGGATGTAAACAGGAAATTAGATTTAGCTTAATTAGCATATGCATATTGTTTAAGGACTGTCACTCTCATGCTCGCTAATTCTTGTATACCTAACATTTTTGTACGAAACATGTTAGCTAGGTAAGTTTGGGGTACGGTACGATTCTTCGAAGTGAGGAAAGTGCTCGAGTATACCGTAATAAAGAATGTTCACCTGAGCTTCCTGTCGGGACCCAGAATATATGACATGATTTAGGTTACGTTCACTCCCCATCCTCTCCTTTCCCGATCCTCTCCTCCCCTCCCCTCTCCCTCCTTTCCCGTCCTTCGCCTCCTTCCCCATCCTTCCCCTCTCCTCCCCCTTGCCCTCCCCCTCTGGGTCCCCGAGGATGCGAGTTTTGTACAGGAAAGGGTAGTGAGATTACTTATCGTCGGTAATTATTAAAGTCTTGAATATTCACGTAGTAATTCTGAGCTTGTAAAGCAGGTGAGGATTAGGGGACTTTGTGGAGACCTTGAAATTATTGACTTCAAAAGCTCGCAAAAATAACTGTAATGTTGAGGCTGAAATGTGGCCTTGAATATTGTTTTGCCTGCTTGTTTACGCATTTTCATACGAGTAGTTGTAGCACAGTGTACTGTTTATTTCTTTATATGCCTTTTCTTAGTTTGCATTTTGTTGTCTGATTAATTAACATTTTATCATTTACTTAGATTTATTTGAACTTTTGGCAACATTAACTTTTATTCATCTAGTTTATAATCAGCTCTTGGTGTCCGGTTTAATCTACTTTTTTGTAGTTTGACGGCTGCTGAAACCAAACAAGAGAAACGTTATATCACGTGATCTACAATGGAACCTCTTTAAAGCGAACACCGCAGGGCAGAAAACTACAGTGTCCGTAATATAGAGGTGTCTGTTTTATAGAGGTTTCATTGACGATGTATGCATGGAGATTGCATCTGTTGGGACATAGAGACCATTGTAAAACCCTCCCTAGAAATTTTCCGTGTATGGGTCGACGCAGTTGATCTAATTTAATAGATAAGTTACTACTGTATACTCTGCATACGTGCAAGAGGAATGAACATTCTGTTTTCATTTTCCTGACAAAATAGTACCAGAAGTATTTGACTCATAATTTTTAATGTACTCACGTCTATCATGATATCATCATTTGCACCACTTGGTTCGTCTCTTTTTTTACCACAGAGGCTTCTGCAGGAATAGTGGCAAGGGACTGTATGGCCAGTTTTAGACGAACATGTGTACGTACATATAGGTCTGCAAATCTTTCGAATTCGCCTTTTAAACCGGCGCCAGCGGCCGCCTCGTCTCCTACGCCACGCTTCAGTTTCGGGCATGAGGAGAACACAGATAAGCAAGATGACGAAAAGGATCTTGACATTCATTGTAGAATTGGGCAATCTAATAAGAATGAGAAGTGAAATTAGTGAATCGAGTAATAGCTCTGTCCACTTCTATTTGACTAAACTAATCATTACCTTCAGTGTAGCAGCTTTCCTTTCTAGTCTTGTCAATTGAATGGCTGTGAATGAATGAATGATTGTAGGGCGATGGAGGAGCGTATTTATGGGTTTTGATGACTAGGTTGCATAGCCCAGCATGCAATAGCCGTTCATATTATCAAGCTCAGGCGGTTTCCGGCACCATGACGCACGTGTACTGGACACATCCGTTTAAGCACTGAACTTGTGTCTACACGCTTTTTCCAGTAACGTTTTATACAGTTAGTTTTAGGATATGTTTATGCGGAAGACTGTTAGGAATAAACATTTTACAAAAGACTAGCGACTTCCTCAAACTCATTGAACAAAAGAGTAAAAAAATATGGAAAGAAAATGAAATGATATGCTTCAGTCAATTCTACAATTGCACAGTCATACACTTTCAAAAGTTCAAGTTCGTTCAGGGGCGGATCCATGGCTCAAACTGAAGGGGTTTGCTTTACATTTTATATTGTACAAAGGTACAGATTATTAATCGGGTAAGCGATATTATATATATATTATATTATATATATACGTAAAAATGTTCTATTTTTAGAATGAGAAAGGGGGTTCCTGCACACCCAAGGAACCCCACTGGATCCTCCCCTGTCGTTTGTACACTTTCAAAAACGATATGAAAATTTAAAGGACAGCTGGAGATATCTATTCTACTGGTTACCCATAGCAACCGGATATGATTAGTGAAAACATATCCTATGTTTTTTTATGATCTTTGTATCTCTAGGCTCTCTAGGCATAAAGTCAATCTCATGAAAGTTTGCCTTTACCAACACTGACATTTTTGCCTAAGTTTCTTCCTAAAACACCACTGAGCGTTAACTCGCTACCAGTAAACGGCTGTTGCTAAATCTGGCATTGTTTGAGGCCGTTCCCTCCTTTTTCCTTCTTCGTAGAGGACGCCATATGAGGCAGCCATCGCACGATTGTCAATTAGAGATAGGCCGAACTTGATGTGGAACTGACAAATAAATGATGCAAAAGTTTCTGAATAATACTATAGACAAACCTTTTCGATCGATTGATCATCATCAGGTAAAGAAATGTGGAATGATGTGGAACTATGACCTTATTTGGCATATTAATACTAATATAATAAACCGATTTTATCTGTATTCTTTCATGACCCTCTCTTGCCTCAGCGTATAAATCAACCCCAGACTTGTAAAATGTGGAAAATATGTCAGAGTAAACAATTTAACGATTTTGTTATTACGTTGGGGAAAACGGTTACAAACTGGACACGGCGGCAGAAAAACTTTTATTTCTTTCGTTATAAGGACATCTATCCGTATTTAAGCTCAATATTTTGTAAACACGCTCTTTGGGGCCAAAGAACAAAATATCAAATGTGACCAATATTCAGTGAATACGATTTATGAGATATAATGCCTTGTACTTTGGGAGAGGTGATATTTTGATCAGCAGAAAAACTGACATTTTCGTGAATATCTCCAAGTAGCTTTACTCTAGTTCGACAAGATTTTGTGAAACGTTTTTTCTTAAGCCACTGAGTAAAAGTGTAGCAGTTACTGTTTTTCATGCTTCATTATCAGTTTATGAACTGAACACTATATATGAAAACAGCCGCTTAGCTGTTTTTCCGCTATGTCTACAAACTGATAATTTAGGCATTTCACTGATTGGCTTGGATAACACTGGCAGAAGGGATAACTTTTTGTTTCAGCGGGGCAAAAATTAAGACAAAAGAGCCTAGTGATAAGATTACTTAGGAGCATCTAAACTATGAAAATAAAACTTGTTAATTAATGTTGAAAACGTGTCGGTAAATAACAATTTCACGACCTTGTTTGTGGAAAATGCTTAAATTTACTTCAATTGGAAGTTGAGCGTTGTTTGGTTATGTGCTTTTACATTGTGCGCTAGCTAATCACGATAGGGGGCCGGGAAGTGTGAATATCAGAAAAATGATATTATTAATTATTATTCAAATAATGATAAGGTACCATGACTACGGTATGTGTATCACATCCGTTTAAGCACTGAGCTTGTAATTACATGCTTTTGATTTCAAAAAACTTTTTGTACAGTTAGTTTAAATTACGGTCAGTGAGGAAGCTAACCTCATCCTGAGAACTGATTTCTAGAAACTTTTTAATTAGCATTTTACACGGAAAAAATAGCGCACTTCCTCAAACTTGAACAAAAGAGTAAACAAGAAAACTAAAGATACATAATATCAGTATGGTAATGCTTTAGTCAATTCTACAAATACACAGTCGTATACTTTCATAAAAGATATCTAAAGTTGTGAGAGTTACTCGTAGTTTTTATGCCATAAAATAGCAAAGTTATGAGCAAAGATGTTTTTACGGGAACGAAAAAACAGAACGAACGAAATAAAAAAACATATCAGTAAACGTCAACTTTGTGCACCTTGGAGAGTAAAAGCATACTATGAAGGAATTGAATAAAAATGCCGTTTTGAAATGACAAAAATTATAAGAATTTATTGTCCCAGTGACGTCATTTGATGAAGTCACGCGCGATGACGTTATCAAACGCAAAAAAATCGTGATTGTTTGTTAGACTGATTCCATAAGTCGGTCCCAGTTCTCTCTCTGACGATTTTTTTTTTTCGCTCGCGGGTCCGTCGGACCGTTCAAACGAACCAGAAGTTGCATCAACTTCCGATCAAATCTGGCTCGCTCAAACTGCTCGCAAGTCGATGCAAGTGAGCGGTCAAAACGAAGGCGCAGGTTAAAACCAATTTTCAAAGGTAAATAAAAAACCCGCCCAAAAATTGCATTATATTCCAATTCATTCGAAAAATGGAATCCGTACTTAAACAGCACGTAAAAACCATGTGAAAATTTGATTTTTCAAGATTTGATTTGACATTTTTCTTTAAAATAAGTGCTTTTTTGTCTTCCTCTCTTTTCATTCATATATCAAAAAAAAATAATAATAAAATGAAATACACCCCGCTGTTAGCTCAGCTAAACTACCTGTGGACCCTGTGGGTTGTGTATATTCTTTGCGAATATTCAAATCAACTCTTTCATTTTGCAAACTTACATGGGACTTTTATAAAGTGTGTAAAGTGTAAAAGCGTTGTGAGATTTATGACTAATGAAAGACACTCTTAACAATGTTGAACATTCAGTTGATATCTACAGTCATTCGATTCCAGTCGCCCTTAAATGGTTGTCCGTGGAGCAGTAATGATGAAAATGATTTTCACGTGAGTAAAAAGAAATTGCTCCTCAGCAAACACTGATAATTTTTTTATTGACAATGATATGGATGTTGCAGAAAGAAACTGCAGAAAGTTTTACTTAGTATATAGAGCCTAGAGAGAGAGAAATAAATAAATAGAAAATATAATAAAAAAAACATAAGGCAAACTGTTTTTTGCATGATATCCTGGTGCTATGAGGAACTCTCACAACTTTAGATATCTTTTTTGAAAGTATACGACTGTGTATTTGTGGAATGGACTGAAGTATAATATTTCATATATTTTTCTTTTTCTTTACTCTTTTGTTCAAGTTTAGGAAGTGCGCTAGTTTTTCCGTGTAAAATGCTAATTGCTAACAGTTCTCAGGATGTCAACATTTCCTAAAACTAACTGTATAAAATGTTACTTGAAAAAGCGTGTAAACACAAGCTCAGTGCTTAAGCGGATGTGATACACATACCGTAGTCATGGTACCCCGCCACGTATATAGTTTATCATTGTTTGAATAATAATTATAATAATATCATTTTTCTGATATTCATACTTCCCGGCCCCCTACCGTGATTAGCTACCACATAATGTAAAAGCACACAACAAAACAATGCTCTGAGCAATGCCAATTGAAGTAAATTTAAACATTTTCCACAAACAAGATCGTGAAATTGTTATTTACAGACAAGTTTTCAACAATAAACAAGTATTATTTTTATAGTTTAGATCCTACTAAGTAATCTTATCACTAGGGCTCTTTTGTCTTTTTTCCCTGGGGACACTTAAACAAAGAGTTAGAGTAGATTTCGTATGACTGTGAAAACGGCACCGCACGGTCACGACACGGTTACGGCAGGAATTTCGAATGTTTTTACAGACATCACGGTACTGACACGGTCACGGCACGGCGCGGTCCGTTTCACACTCGTTAGAAACTGCTCTATCGCTTCTGCCAGTGTTACCCTAGTTAATGAAACCATGAATTCATCAGTTTGTAACATTCTACCCGCAGAAATAACAAAATCGCTAAAGATATTTCACATTTAGCAACAGTTACCTTCTAGTAGCCCGAGTTAACCTGTTAACGTCCAGTGTAATGTTTGTCAACTGACAAGGCAAACCTTCCTGAGATAAATATATGAAACCTAGAGATAACAAGATAATAAAGAAATATAGGATATTGTGCATCACACCCAGATACTATGGGTAACTAGTAGAATATATATCTAAAGCTGTCCTTCAACTTTTGATATCTTTTTAAGTGTACGACTAGTGTGTATTTGTAGAATTGAATGAAGCATATACTATTTCATATATTTGTTTTTTTCTTATTTGTTTACTTTTTTTGTTCAAGTTTGAGGAAGTGTGCCATGTTTTCGGTAAAATGTTTATTACGCATACTGGAAAAAACGTGTTAACACAAGCTCGGTACATATAAGTCATAGTGCCAGAGGCTGTAGCTTGATATGAATTCTATTGCTGGGTGATGCAACATAGTCATCAAAACCCATAAATACGCTCCTCCGCCGACCTTACAATCATTCATTCATCCATTCATTCATTCACACACATTCAATTCACAAGAGAAACGGGAAAGCTGCTACAGTGAAGGTAACTAGTTAGTCAAACAAAAGTGGACAGAGGAAAGGAAATAGACCAATCTGCTTCTCTTACTCGATTCACTAATTTCACATCTCATTCTTTATAGACTGCCCAATTCTACAATGAATGCCAAGATCCTTTTCGTCGTCTTGCTTGCTACCTTTGTTCTCCTCATGCCCGAAACCAGTGAAGCGTGGATTTTTGGAAGGCGGAGACGACGCGTCAGGTGCAAACTTAAATGTCGCGGTGGATCTTGCCATCTAGTTTGCCACGGTAAAAGACGAGACGAACCAAAAGGTGCAAATGATGATATCATGATAGACGTGAGTACATTTATCAATTAGTCAAGTACTTTCGGTACTTTATTGTCAGGAAAATCAAAACAACACTTTCGTTCTTTAAGCAGTTATTTACCTCTTTGAAGATAATAAGATAATTCTTGTTGCATTTGCTTTGAAAATGATGCTGGAACGGCATCGAAACGGCGTTAGCCTAATCCGGCACACTTGTCTTTTTAGTAAAAACTACTAGTAAGTGTACTTTAATCAGAAGAGAATCAAAACAGACAAAAACGAAAAGAGCGAACCCAAGAGAAGCGCAAGAAATATTTTAGGAACAAACGTACTTCATGAACAGAAGTGGTATTATGTCATTTATTTGGAGTGTAGGTTTAAGCAATTGTTCGTATCTTGTTCTCCTTAATTGTAGCCACGAAGTGATTTCCCTTTTTTTCTAATCATGACACACAAAAGTTGACAGTCAAATTGCTCTAGTTTATAGCTTGGGTTGCCTGTGCTTCAACTGAGTACACGAGAAACGACAGACAACAAGAAGGGTTAAATTAAATGGTGTGACAGACAAACCTCTTTCACCCATGCAGCTCATGCAGGGTAACAGTGGTAATTTATCTATGTCCGTACACGGAAAATTGCTGATGTCAGTGAAATCTTGCTTTGCGTTTAATTTGTAACGATACAGTAGATTCTAAGAACCTCTCCTCACTGACTACTTCCATATTACGGACATTTCTATACGTACAAGTCTCTATGTCCCTACAGATGTAATCTCCATGCATACATCGTAAATGAAACCTCTATAAAACGGACACCTCCATATTACGGACACTTCTATATAACAGACAAGTCTCTATGTCCCAACAGATGCAATCTGCATACATTTCCTTGTAAATAAAACCTCTATAAAACAGACACCTCTATATTACGAACACTCTAGTTTTCTTCTGCCCTGCGGTGTCCGCTTTAAAAAGGTTTCATTGTAGATCATGTGACATAACGTTTCTCTTGTTGGGTTTCAGCAGCCGTCAAACTACAAAGAACTAGGAGAAGATTAACCTGACACCCAGAGCTGATTACTGATAAACCAGATGATTAAAAGTTAATGTTGATAAAAGTTTAAATAAACTGATCTAAGTAAATGGTTAAATGTTAATTAATCAGACAACAAAATGCAAACTATAAAGAAAAGGCATATAAAGAAATAAACCGTACACTGTGCTACAACTACTCGTATGAAAATGCATAAACAAGTACTGGGGAAAAACAATAGTTGAGGCCACATTTCAGCCTTTACATTAGTTGGTTTTGCATGCGAGCTTTTGAAGTCAATAATTTCAAGGTCCTCCGCACAAACTCCCCTAATCCTCACCTGCTTTACATGCTCAGAATTACTCCGTGAATATTCAAGTACGATAAATAATCTCACTGCCCTTTCCTGCACAAAACTCGCATCCTCGGGGACCCAGAGGGGGAGGGCGAGGGGGAGGAGAGGGGAAGGATGGGGAGGGAGAGCGAGGGGAGGGAAAACACGTAACCTGAATCATGTCATTTATTCTGGGTCCTGACAGGAAGCTCAGGTGAACATTCTTTACGGTCTACTCGAGCACTTTCCTTACTTCGAACTTCCTTTCCAATTGAACTAGAATCGTACCGTACCCCAAACTTGCCATGTTTTCTAACATTTTTCGTACAAAAAGATTAGGTATGCAAGAATTAGCGAGCATGAGAGAGACAATGCATATGCTGATTAAGCTAAATCAAATTTCCTGTTTACATCCCATTTCCAGTAGTCAAAGCGAGACCATGCGTTGGTCGAAGTTTGGGTTATTGTCAAAGAGGTTGTATCACGCAAGAAACTATATACACTTTCTATAATTAAAGCGGTCACGGTTACAAAATTACGAATGCTTAAACTGATAACTCTAAAACTGAATATAAAGGGTGCTGGGACGTATTTCGTTGCTGAGTGACACGGTTGCTATGCTGGCCGTGACGGCGCCAGCGCCGTAATTTTAGCGGGAAAAATGTTTACTTCCGGATTTAGAAGTAACACGTTACGTAAACAAACTGTTTTTTCCTATTTGTAATGCTGCATTCACATCAACCAGTTAAACTAGTTGCCAGTTTTCGAAAATTTCGGCGTAAAGAGTAGAAAAAAATGTTGTAAAAAGGAAAAGACAACTAGCAGCGCCAGAAGCTCTATTTCCGGTTCGCGTTTCAAGTTCTATAATCTTTGAGGGGTTTGCAGCTAAAACAAGAGACCATAATACTAAGAGAGCGAAACTCAGTATTGATGTCTGTGCGATGTTCGTGGCGACTACGACTACTTTTAGTAACTTCGCCATCGCGCGCGCAAGGCTCTCAAACAATAGAATTTGATTTTTGACGTGCGCGCGAATGGGACCGTATGCTTTCGGCTTTTTTTCCTACAATATTGAACAAAAAAAAAGAAGGAAAGAAAGTCTTCTTCAAGAAATCAACACAATTAGCCCATATTTCTCCTCCCATACACTCAATCTCAGGATTACCAAACCATCCACTGCTTGATGTTAGAGATTTGTTAAATAATTTAGTGGGTTTTCTTTTGTTTTATTATAATTGAAACTTTGCACTGAAACCGGATTAAAAATCGGAGGACGGAGTGAGAAATAAATGAGTTAAAAATCTAGAGAAAATCTTGGTTGGACAGTGTTAAATTTATCAGTATTTAAGCCAAATGAATTTAATTTCGAGCACTGAATTATTAAGCCACGTCGTATTATTATATTAAATGAACAATCTGTATTTGACACACAGTCATAAATCAACCTCAATATTTCATGGGATTATTTCCATAAAGAACCTTATAATTTCTTACCAATGAATTACATGAAATGCACTGAAGACTCGCCATGATTGAAGTCTTGAACCAAATGGCTTTTTCACTTAAATAGACAACACCAGTGGCGTACTGAATTTCAATCGAACTTGAAAGATTGAAATCGAAAACGATGTATAACGTTCAAGGCAGTCCGTGATCGAACGAACAAAAGTAGCTGAAACGTATCTATTGTCAGCCACCCTGAGTCAATTGACGTCATACACATACCTGTTATCGAGGCTGTCATAATAAATATCAACACCATATTTGGTCATAACTACCCGTCATGCATCGCGACAAGATCTATTACCACCGCTAAACAGTAATTTCAAATAGCTTTCAAAGATTGATTTTAATTTTTAGAGCTAGGAAAAGCGGAAATTGATGTCTTCGATAAAAATAGATGAGTGTTTTTCTTATACGAGATAATAGTTTCCGAGGCGTTTGTTTTTGAAGAATACAATTCCATCCCGTCCTCTTATTAGTAAAAAAAGCATACCAAAGAAATTAGATGCATGCTAGTCATGAAAGAAACATGAAAAACTTTCTCATATCGTCAAAATGAGATTTTCTCATATTTGTACGTGAATTAACTTAGCAACAAAGTACTGGCTGTCATTTTTGGCTATTTTAAGTCGAACTGTAGTCTAATTGTCTTAGATCGCCTCAGGGCCTCAAAGGAAATTAAATATATTGATTTGGATTTTTTTACGACGGGATAACTGCGCAGCTGGTATTTAGACTTAAACGCCCGATGACGTCATCGCGGGGGTGGGATTACTTAGCTGGTTGTCATGGTGACGGATATCGTCCACGGAAATGGATGCAGCTCAATGTCTTTTGATAAGGTATTAACTATCATACGTAAAAACATTCATTATCTTAATTTCCAACAGTTAAGTAGGTGCCTTTAGATATTTGAAGAGGAATTTTCATCTTTGGACAATTTAAGCCTGATGTATTCCTCTTGCTAAAGTAATAAACACAAGATAAAATATGCCAGACTTTGAAACACCTTTATCCACCCTACCCCACTCAGGTTTGCATGGATTTCACTTTTCAGTTTTGGTTCACCGATATGCAATCGAATCATGCTGAGTCTTTGATAGACTGAACTTTGTTACTAACAGACAAACGAACGTTAGAGTGATTTTCATCGGACTGTGAAATAGTTACTAAACTAATACACACCAGTAGATCCCAATTCCATTGTTTCCGACAGGGACGCTCCCTTTCCCCCTCCCCTTTTTTCCTCTTGACGCTTGGTGCACATTTCACTTCCCTCCACCTACGCAGAGTATTTTGAAATTTTAGTCACATCAAGAATTTTATATTACATGATACTTCTTTGGATTCCATGTCAAGTTTATCGTTGTCTTTAAATATCCAATATATCAGTCTATAGCTCAAAAGTCAGACAATCAGATAGCCTCGCACAGAGAATTCTGGTCCAATCAGTTGATCGATTTCCGAGCTCAATCGAAGTCGAGTCTACGACGGTTTTTCATTGATCTGAAACACTAGCAGTAAGGTTACAGCTCAACGCAATACCGTGAGATCAGGAGATAGGCTGCTCAGTTTTCTTCATCATTCAAGGATTCATCCATTTTACGTATTGGGGACTCAATAAGACGTTCCAACCCCCTCGGCTGCGCATGCGCTATAGAAACCTGTTTCCAATTTGTGATGGACGCAAAAAATGCATACTGTGACTCGGCTGGGCACACCCGCCTAGTACATGGTTGTTCACAAAATTTTCTGACTATTAAAACGATTATTCCCCTTGCCTTGCGATTTCGGAGCAGATGACAATGATATAAAACCGTCAAACCATCTGGGAGGGCCCTTACATTTTCAAATACTGCGTTAACAATAACTGAATCCCTTTTCCACCATACTTTTGCTTAAAATCTAATTTTTCCCGACTGAAAGTAGAACTCCCTGACTTTTGCTCAAAATCTAGCTAGTTTTTTTCCTGACTGAAAGTGGAATTAGTTCCCAACTTTTCCCTGACTTTGAAAAATATTTTTTTCCTGGCGTTTCCCTGACCCGCTGTATGCAAAGCATGGAGTAAATATCACAAAAAGTCAAACTAAAAATTATAAATTAAATTATTGTATTTTCTCTGATATTCTTGGAACATAGTTTTAATGGGATGTGTCCAGAAGTGGAGTCAGGAGTTTTCTTTGGGGCTCCAAAGAAAGTCAGTTTTACTGACTTTAGCTTTGTCAGCCATTTCATTATCTGTATTAAGAGTACTCATATTTTCAGTATTCAAATTCCCTCTTACTTTTTCACTTTTCTAGACATTATCACAGGAAATAAGCTGACAAAACGACATATAATCAAGAGGATTAAACTATATAAGTAGCATAAATCGGAATGCGTGGAAGACGAAAAAGCAAATAAAAAACAATTCAGTTTATTTTTTTTGAGACAAATTCTTCCGGAAATTTTTTGTAGTTTCGACGCCCAGTATCGGTTGCCTTCACGAATTCTCAGCCCAACAATTTTCAGATTTTCAGCTCAGACGTTAGTGAAGTCTTTCTTACAGCTGAATAGACTAGTTTTAATAAGAAAATGCTTGTATTGCTTATATTTCTAAAGCTTGAGAGGAGTTTAGTTATAGTCAAGCTTCAACTAATGAAGGACCCGACAGTCACTGATAACACCGAAATTCAGCGGCTCGCAGTCTTGTATATAGCTCAGTAATCTGTAAACATTTGTATTCTCTCGATAGAGCAAGTGACACTTCAAACACAGTGAAATATAACATTGAGTTTTAACTGTGAAGTTGCAGCTGCACGTCCAACCCGCTGTGGTAGCAGACACACATGACATACAAGGCAAACTTCGTCCTTATGCCAGCGAGTCCATTTTCTGACCAGTAACTAACATTTTCCGATCTTTAAACATTGTAAACCAGTGTAGAATTGTATTTACTCACCTCTCTGTTACAAGCAACACAACGTTGCTTTGTTTCGCTAGTATTTTGATCCATGTTTTATGACGGCTTCTTCAGTTTGTTTGCCTTCAGCTAGTCAAGCAAATCTTCGTCTGACCGCGTGACTATCACGTGACCTTCACATTGTCCTGGCGACGCATCCAATATATGATTACTAAATTTTTGTAGGTAAAGACTTTAACAATTTGTTCTTGTTTTAGCTAATATGAAAAACTTGCCGGTGATAATTGACGTTTTTGTTTTGAAAGAAAGTAATTCCGCAGGCTGATAGCCGTACAAATGTACACCGAATACCGTATTTTTAAGCAATTAACGCCTCCTATCTAAACAAAAAACAAAGCAAAAAACCGCCTCTCTACGCTGTTCTCGCAGAGAGACGACTCTCTGATATTTATTTCTAAGTTGAAATATTAAATTCAGTTGAAATAAGCGCCCCTCACTAACAAAGGCCTCTTTCTAATAAACACCCGGGTCGGTCTATTGAACCACTGTCAAATAATGCCTTGAGTTTCGAAAGTGATGACACGGTGGTCACCTCTGTCCAGTCAGGCTGATTATCGTATCAAAAGGGAACCCGAGTGGCACTTCAGAATGCCAAAAAGAAATCATCAGTTCATAGTTTGAAACCTCTTCATATAATACTTGAATACCAAACAGTTTTCAATACCCTTCTTTATACTTTAACTCGTGAAATTCCCAGCCTTTCATACCCGAAAAACGATACCCATTCCGGGCATTGACTCCCCGGCGTATAGTACGATCAATAATAGGAAATTCCCCCAGGGAAGGAGTGGGGTGTGGAAGTTGGCAAACGGATGACCCGTGACCGTCTAAAATTCAGTCTGGGTCGATGCAAAAGCCGTGAAAAGTCATCTCAGTTTGCAGTTCAGTCGAGACGCAAGTTCGGAATATGCGTTAACGTGTACGGGTCTCACTTGTAGCGACATTACGTACAGCAAAATAGTGGGAAGGCGGCGTGGGAAGACCAATATGTGAGAATGGAAGATGATATAATAAAGTAAACGTAACCGATTGAATCGGATAGTAAGTCGTTTGTAATGAGAAAAACCAATTAAAGTATTTACAAATGCTGATACGATACACTAATAGAGCGTTCCGGCTTTCTTTATTGTCTCAAAAGCGAGTAGTAAATGTGCTTCGCGACAGAGCGGCCAAAGATAAAAGTAGCGAAAGCAGATAAAGTCGTCGAAAACATAGTTTTATCTACATTTTAGTGTGCCATAAAACAGCACTACTCACAAAATCTAATGACTAAGGAATAAAGTTTTAAATATGGCCCTATTTTCAAGATACAGTGACTCGGATATATCAAGTTAGCAGATCAGAATAGATATATCAGAATTATTTCTACTATTAAAAACTATAAAAAATAAAAGCAATAACTTAAAATCTACAAATATGTATTTTTGGAACATTTCTTCGTGCTTGACTGTAAAACAGCCTCAATAGAATCTGAACTTCAGCGAAACGATTCTATGCCGCTCGACTTTTGCCTCGATAGAATACACAAATATGGGAGAAAAAAGAATATTGACCGAAATAAACAACCACTTTTTTCAACGGACCGGTTTTTTGAAAGAGACCGCAAATAGATTCTAGTCAATGTGCCTGTATTAATTATTCTCGACATTCGGTTCGTAAACTGGAAGATCTTTCCAAGGTTCCCAGTTCGAGTCATCTTCGTCTAAAAATGGCGCGAAATGACTTTCAAACAAGTCCGAAGCATCTTTTTGTTGACATTCGTTTTCAGTGAAACTTTCGTTATTTTCTGCTTCTTCTGCCACCTGACACAGAATATCATCGTCTTCCTCATCTTCCCAGACACCCTAGTGAAAGAATTATCGGTAAAAAGACAAAAAATGGTCAATTAAAAAAAAAAAAAAAAAAATTAAAGAGAGACAGACAACAATAACATTCAAATGGTTTCCTTCAGCACTGAAATGAATACTTCATCAATGACTGAAAACAAACAAATAAAAATGCCAACAAAGAAACAAAGAAACAATAAACAAATAAGGAATAAAACAATTAACTGAGAAACAATCAAAGAAACCTAAAGAAACAAACAAAAAGCAAACAAGCAAGCAAACAAACAAGCAAGCAAACAAGCAAGCAAGCAAGCAAACAAGCAAGCAAAAAAAACAACAACAACAACAACAAACAAACAAGTGAGCAAGTTAATTATTACATAAAGAAAACAATTTACCGAATCCAAGAAAGCTTTCTCCTGCAAAAATGGATTTATATCTTCTGGGATTGATTTCTCTGAAAACAGCGACATCGAAATCAAATCATTAAATATTCCTTTACTGTGGATTAATTAATTCTGTAATATAAAATGAAATAAATATGGCGTACAGTTTGGACGATTCCGTGTATTAATTGCTGCTAGGCTGACTATTTAACTAACTGTTGGCGTAATTCTCAAATTCCTGCCTAAACGCTTTTTTTACCCATGCATTTTCTAATTTTCATCATACTGGATTGTTGCGGCAAACTACTGTGTAGTAACTTGCAGCAAGAGAAGATTAGGTAGGAGAAGGAATCGCGCGTATTAGGTCTTTGGGCAATCATATGCCCCGTTTGATGCTATTTTTTATAGTGAATCTGATTGGTCGAGAGCGCGCGAGCTTTCGCATTGCCTAAAGATCACAATGGCGGAAAAAGGGTGCATAACGTTTGTCGATGAAAAAGAGTAATACAAAAAAAAAAAAAAAAAAAAATCGAGGTCATGGTGACGAGGTTCTAAAAATAGCATCAAACGGGGCATATGATGGGTGACGTGGATTCCTTCTCTTACCTCATTTTCTCTTGCTTGCAGTGCCATATTGGACAAACGTTTTTTCTGTGAGTGATAACTCTTGAAACAAACTTGAATTTTGTGTAAAAAGTAAACGTCTGAAAATGTGAGTGCGGGTCCGATCAATACACGCATGCGCTGTTGCCCAAAATAAACGAGAAATCGGCCAAAAACGGGATCATAATGCATGAAAATAAATAAATTAAATAAATAAACAAACAAACAAACAAACAAATAAACAAACAAACAAACAAACAAACAAACAAACAAACAAACAAACAAACAAACACTCACTACCTCTACATTCGACATATATGTTGATTTTTGCCGAGGTAGGAAAAACCGGAGTGCCCGAATAAAAACCCTCGTGGCAAGGGCGAGAACAACACATCACACAAACTCAATTCACGTACGGCTCACCCGGACCCAGCGGTAAAAGGCAAGCGGTGAACCGCTACGCCACCCTTGCCACCCAATCGTGTGTTAGAGTAGATTTCGTATGACTGTGAAAACGGCACCGCACGGTCACGGCACGGTTACGGCAGGAATTTCGAATGTTTTTAAAGACATCACGGCACTGACACGATCACGGCACGGCGCGGTCCGTTTCACACTCATACAAAATCTACTCTATTGGCCAATACCGTATTCCCAGTGAGCCATCGTACTTCTAGAATTTTGTACAATGCAGATTGTCAACTTACGCAGTAATACCAACAAACCGCACTACAATTTGAAATGTAACAATATTGCGAGACAAGTTGCACGGGAAGATACGGACACGGTTTCGACCCCACGTACCCCCGCTATCTCGGATGTTTTATCTTTGGCTTAAGTTCAGTTCGAAATACCCCGAGGTTTTGCTATATATTACTTACCTTGTGATCGATAATTGATTCTTCTACATTCTGGATCGTGACATTTCTGATAGTATACACCCTGCCTCATATCAGCTACCATTCTAAAAGAATAAAGCTGAATAAGAACTGTGATTGACCGAACATCTCCCTATAGTGAATAGGGCAAAGGGCAGGGGTTCCCCTCCCCCCCCCCTTGTCTCCTCTTAGAACAAGGCATGGTCACGGTACAGAAAATAGGCCTATCGAAGGTGCGCTTTTTAATAGTTAGGGACTTGTCAGATATTAGCAGGAGGAGGGGGTGGAGATTTTAAATTGAGTGATGAATGTGATGTGACCCTACCTAGCAATGGGAATGAAATTTCCTGACCCTCCCTTGGGATTTGGCCTAAAATAGCAAAATACTCCCTTTTTAACTGCCCATTTTTTCATGACCCTCCCTTTTTACGAGCTCAAAAAGTTATGACTCTCCCCCATTCCCCCCCCCCCCCGCTAATTTCTGACAAGTCACTTACAAGGCGATGACACGAGTATAGGGGCGTACTAGGAAAAGGTTACAGGGGTTGCGCAACCTCTCCTGAAACGACTTTGGCCCTTTTCTTCTCAACACTTTTCCAAAATATCCTCTGGATCCCCTGGACGGTTTCAAATTTCTATAACGCTGCACCCCCCTGATTGATAATCCTGGATCCACCCCTGAGACGCCTTCATTACAATGTAACTCCAAGAAATGTTTGTACCAGTGTACTGTGCTTACATGATGTGATTACTCTTATGTGCTCTGCCAATGTTTTCACACCATCTATTTTTGTCGATGTCATACATCAGTATTTTTCCTGTTAAGATGAGACAGTATTTTGAATCACCCACAAACACGTTTCGTGACCTACACAGCTGTTACTAAGGCACGGAGCATTAGAACCGAAAGTAAGTTTTTTTGAGGGGGGAGGAGAGGCGGGTGATTTGATGACCCAACAATTTTTTTTGGGGGGGTGGGGGGTGGGGGGTTATCTGGTGTGGGAAGACTAATATCTTTACTGGAAATAAGTTTTTAATTATGCCTCCCAACCGCCAATTTATTGGAAATATATATATTTAGTAATTTCCCCACTCCAATCACATTTCTAATGGTCCGTCCCTCAACAGATTATCCTGGAAAAATAGATACAGTATGGACCGGTACGTCCTTAGCGAAATGGAGTATGCAAAATTTCGCGAAATTGACTCAATAACGACATTCATGTCTATCATATTCAAAAGATAGTAAAGGAGGAATTTACCGTTAATAATAATAATAACTTTATTAAAACACCTTTGAAGAAAAATACGGTGATTTTAACAATTATAAAAAATACATATAATAATAACCGTTGGTCGGACTGTACGCTCCGAGAGAAAAATAAAAATAAAAATAAAAAATACAATCCATGCAACAGTAGTGTGCAAGTTTATATAACTTCCAGTATTCAAATTTTCAAACATGCAAATGAAGTTAGTGACGTCACCGACCATTTGCATGCGTAAAGTTACGTGTGCTTCCAGCGATCGCTCGCCAAAAAGCCATGCGCATTGGCATCACACCACTGGAGCGTTCGCTCGCCTCCCCGACCGGCCCCCGTACACACAAAGAAAGTGACACGCGTGTCGGCACAAATGAGATTTATTGGGAACTAGACCGTTGTACCAAAGGTTACTCATGCCCAGGTGGGATTGAGCTAGTACTTGGATGCAGTGTATATGAAATCACACTGGTTATGTTATGCAGTTAAAATGGTATATTTGGCATCCTAAATAATAACAAAATAAAAAGCAAAAGAGCAACATTCAAAATGGACATTGAAAAGTTGGTGTGGGGTTCCTGTGTTTATTCAAAATAATACGAATGTGCTTGATTGCACGGATAGTATAAAACTTCAAGAAGTCATCCACGTGAAAAAAGAATATCGAAGAGAAATAACTCCCACAATCGTATTTGCAAAATGTAATATTACTGAATTCTGATTCAGACGTCGAACTTTTGCCGCGTCGAATCTAAGCTGCATTTTGTAGATAAGAGGTGCGGCGTATGAACCAAATGAATTTGACAGATTTAATTCAAACTGAATTTTTCAATTTAACACTTAATCAAATCTGTCGAATTCATTTGGTTAAGACGCCGCACTTCTCATTTACAAAATGCAAGTATTAGATTCGACGCGGCAAAAATGAACTGGTGTGAATGGGTTCATTAACGCAAATTTCTCGTCCCGTGCACCTGTGATTCCCAAAGGATTTTCAGACTGGACTACTATAAGTACCAAAATTTTGCTGCTACGTCATCCGTAGGACGCAGTGGCGCAACGCGTGGAATATATGAGCTACAAATGGACTAGGACCCGGCTAATTTCTCCCTCACTGGCCCGGCTTGCCGGGTTAGCGCTGTAACTTGTGTTCTGCCGAAGGATAACGGGGTTGGGGCCGAAATCTTCAGTCGTACCGTACATCAATGCGATGATTCAGCTCCTCTGGTGTCTGGATGTATTGTCCGGGATTGTTTGCTTTTTTGGGGTCGCGGGTTCGAGCCTCGGGAGAAGCAAATTGATTTTTCTTTATTTCACTCCAAATATTTCCTTGATTTTTTCTTCTCCCTTTTTTTTCTCTTTCAGGCCTTCCTAAAATGTTTTCCTCTGAATTTTTGCGCATGGGCTGACTGTCGCAATAATAAAACCACAGGTAGCCCAAGCACGAATCATTACATTCAAACGAAATAAAATTTAAGAGGACTACCTTCCTAATCACGCAGACCAGCAGCTTGCTTATTGACACGCGCGGTTCTGATAATTGAAACGGTTAGTTTAAGGAAGCACGCAAACACAGTAAACTTTACCCATGAATTGAATTTGCACGAGTAAGTCACGCTAGTTTGTCAAACGTGCGCTCTCGGAACCCATACAACGCCTTCTCCAGGGCGTCTTCCATTCGTTCCAGGAGTTCCTGAAACTGTATCAAGTGGGTCAGGAGGGGGGGCGATGCCGGAGTTGGTGACGTCACTAACTCCACTTGCATGCGTGAAAATTTGACTACTAGAAGTTATTATATATGCTTGCACACTACTTGCAACCACGACCAGTTAGGTTTCCCCAGCATATGGGTGTCCACTTTGAAAGAGTGCATTGAATGTGGATACCAATATAATCCTACCTTGAGGGAAGTACACCCATCGCCGTATTTTACCAGCCACGTCTCCCTTATTGATAACTGTTGAGATGAAGTCATCGATTTGTGGATAAGGAGAATGTTCGTAACCTGATGGGGTTAATTCTTGTGAGCCTAAAGATATACAAGTTAAATTATATTAGATATATATTGACTATAATAATTGAATAATTGGTATATTACGTGCGTTCTGATTGGTCGACAGCCGTGTAGGATTACAAAACATGCATAGATGACGTCAAAGAATCTTACGCACACTCTGATTTGTTGAAATGGTTTGATAAATACAGGGTGTCTCAAAATTTTGTGTCCTTGATTTTTCATTGTCGTATTTTGGCTGAATGGAAATGCATTTTCTGGACATTTCATTAAAAATCTTGTAATAAAAATAAAATAATAAATAAATAAATTTGTCAGCTTCTAGAGCGCATTTTCCATGGCAAAATGATAAAATGCGCTATAACTAAATCATATAAATCAAACATAAATGGATTAAGAACCCCAACTGGCAAGGAGGCAAACCAGTTGGCTATATTACAAGCATGGCCGAGAAACTGAATTTGAACTAATCGAAATCGGAACAAATTCAGTCTCAGCTAGTGGCCAGAGCGGGAATCGAACCTGGGACCGCCAGATTACGAGACCAACGCTCTGACCACTCGGCCATGCTGCCTCCTATATGTTCTTAGTTTTAATGGCCTTATAATTTCAACGTTATTCACTTGAATTTCTATCTCAAAACGGGCTCTTTTGAACTTTTTGTATATTGTCAACTGCAAAATGTTTTATCTAATAAACGATTATCTATCTACGACTTATCTCTATCCTTACTAGTAAAAGAACTTGTGTTGTACAATCTTGGTCGTTTGCCAGGTTTAGTTTCAGACTCGAACGTTAGGATTCTGACATCACGATTGTTACCGTCACTGTGGCTAATAAAAAGAAAACGAGTAAAAGCAAAGATAACGTAACAAGTACACTGTATTTCATAGGGAATTTCATTTTCTTTCTTTTTATTTCTTCTCCTCATTTTCCCATTTCATTCTTTCCTCTTTACTCGGCGGTCGTATAATAAAATGCAGTTAATGAGTGTCTTGATTTAAAAGTTTCTACGTAGTCACTTATTCATCTATTTGTCTGTCCTCCCTTTCTGCTCTCCCTTTCTACCGTCCCTTCCCATCCATCCTCCCTCTATCAATTCATGTATTATATTACATTTATCATCTCTCTACTCGCCCTGGCGCATACATCCAACCAACTATTCATGAGATCATTCACTATAGAAAATTCGTATATTACGCGAGCTCTGATTGGTCGAGAACCGTGTATGATAATACTACACACGCACGAATGACGTCACAGAATCTTACGCGCGCTCTGATTGGTTGAAATATTTCGATAAATATATAAAACAAATAGATTCCATTCATCTTTGGATCTGTGCTCAAGTAGATGCACAAAAGGCGGCAAAATGTGGTGCGAAGAAAAGTCATGCAACTCAAGTATACGACTCGCGGCGTACTTTTTTCTTACCACATTTGACGTCATCTGTGCGTCTATTGAAGTATAGACGTAGAGAAAAATGGAATCCACGGATTTGTTAAATATATCGTTTATTGCACTAGTTTTTAGAGTGCTTTTTTCATCATTATTTTTACCTAACATTACATATCATGGAGTCCAGGAATAGTACATAGTTGTGATCTCGACTGAAACTTCCGGTTCTACTTTTCATTATAGGCTAAAGAAAAACAAGAAAATATAACAAATCAGTGACTAGACTTCCATACAGGACAGTGTAACCACTTCTCCTTCTTCGCCACTAATTTTAAGGTGGCTCGATGAAAATGGATGACACGTTTGATGACATTAAAAAAACTACTCATAATTCTGTGTGCTTTTCGTCGATTACAACAAAATCGTCACAAACGTCGTCGTCTTGCAAACTACAAAATTTACGGGCGGATTTAGGGGAGGGGTGCAGGGGGTACGCACCCCCTCCTGAGACGACCTTGATTCCTTTTTTCTCAACATTTTTCCAAAATGTCCCATCGGCAGTTTCCAACTTTATATGATGGTGCACCCCCTCCCGAAGACGGTGCACCCCCTCCTGAAGATAATCCTGGATCCGCCCCTGAAAATTTATCCAGAAATATGTTGTGTCATCTATTTTGATCGAGCCACAGCTGGACGTTGATATTCTTCAGTCTAGTTACCTTAAATGCGTTCTCTTTGGAAAGTTCAAGTGTAGACATTTTTCCATATTTTGTAGACTTGAAAAGTCGAAAATTCCTATTCTTGGTGTATACTCCTAGACACAAATGTGAAAAATAAAAGAAAGAAAGAAAGATTGATTGATTGTTTGATTGATTGATTGATTGATTGATTGATTGATTGATTGATTGATTGATTGATTGATTGATTGATTGATTGATTGATTGCTGGAGTAAATAGACGGACGGACGGACGGACGGATGGATGGATGGATGGACGGATGGATAGACGAATGAATGAATAAAACAACAAACAAGTTCAGATTTACGTAGTTTCGTTATCCTTACTTACTGACCTTGATCACAAAAGGTTACTGTTTCTCCTTTGTTATTGTTTACCAGCAATTTCCTCAAATCCTCAAGTAAAACTACAAAAGAATGTCACGTAAATTATTCATTGCATAAAAATACAGTTTGAGTAGTAATACAAAGAAGAGCGTTGTTGTTGTTAAATTATAATACATAGACTGATATTTTGACGTGATATTTCGTATGACTGTGAAAACAGCACCGCACGGTCACGGCACGGTTACGGCAGGAATTTCGAATGTTTTTATAGTCTAGACATCACGGCACTGACACGGTCACGGCACGGCGCGGTCCGTTTCACACCCATACGAAATCTGCTCTAGCAAGAAATATACGGTACGGAATTACATACATGTATGGTACAAGTACGATCGCTGTTAACACTTTATTGAAGTTGCGTTTTACGGCAGTTTACACGTAAGGCTTGACACATGATGAAGCTTTTCTTGCAAAATTGCGCACGAAATCATATTTTTTGGGGCAGTAACAGGATGTAACTTTTTCTGAAACGTTCCACGCAACTGACATACCAAGAAAAAATAAAGTAAATCCATTCCGGTACGCAATCTGATGTTGCAAAAGTAAAAATAGACCTATAGACCTTAATTCTACATTAGTGTGGGCATAAAGTGCAATTCCGCCATTGTGCGCTACGCTGTAAGGAAAGTTGAATCAATAATTTTCATGTGTTACCTCCTGTTGTCTTCTTTGAATTATCTGTAAGTATTTCATCTGGTTTACAAGGTCGTTTTGCTTGTGGGTCTTCCATTGCTTGTTCTTCTGTCTCGATATTGTTTTTAGTTGCAGTATTGCAGTTATGGACAAGATTGAGAAGGACTAGCGCAAATATGGTTCACAAAATTACCTAAAGATAATTTAACAACAAACAAGCTTAGCCTTCAGAATTTTATGGCTTACTAAAGCCCTGTGAGGTTACTTTAGAAGGGGGTTGAGGAAGTTACGCTCTCACCAATGTGTTTTGTAAAATGGTGCCCCCCCCCAACTCATGTTGATTAAAGGGTTGTTAGGGGGTGTTTACATGACACTAGAATCATCCTAGCACTAGCATCATCCTAGCAGGCAAATCATCCTACCTGCTACATGGAAATTTGTGGCTTCACTTCGGGTACTAGGATCATCCTACTAAACAGAATGCAGTAAATGTATAGCAGGTAGGATGATTCACCTGCTAGGATGATCCTAGTGCTAGGATCGATGATCCTAGTGTCATGTAACACCCCCTTAGAATATACTGTAGGTAGTTGTACTCACCAACATGAATGTTATCTTTGAATACAGCACCAGGCAAGCAGAATATCAGGTGTCTTGAAAACTTTATTTCTGTACTAAAAGGGAGGACAAATTTCATATACCTCATAGGAAAACACACTGTATTTGGACTGATTTGGTTAGTCATAGTTTCACTTCTTTGCATCTGTAGGTCACTCAGGTAAAGGTAACCCAAAGAACATATGGGATTGTGAAATGATTATTCCAATTTGTACCCTGAAGCCCTTGCTTGGATGCTTTGTGTGTGACCACTGAATGGATGTATGGAAAATGGTGTATAGTTGCTTCATACTAGGATGAACTGTCACTGAAGACTATCACCATTTGCACCATAGCACACATAGAGCAGATTTCGTATGAGTGTGAAACGTACTGCACTGTGCCGTAACCGTGATCTCTATAAAAACATTCAAAATTTCTGCCGTAACCATGCCGTGACCATGCGGTGCCGTTTTCACAGTCATACGAAATCTACTCTAATTCCAACACTGTCACATCAGCCTAACACAAATAGACGAAGTTCCAACATCAATGTCAAAACTCTGTCTATTTGTGTGAGTGGCTGACCATTGTTTGGGTTCAAGGTACATTATCTTCCTATTTCCAGATGAGCCTTTTGTCCAATGCAGTATATAATTATGCAAATGGTGGTAAGATGTTTAGATCAACTTACCTTGAATCTAGGTCAATGATGTGTTTTCTATCACAATTAATACCAAAGAGTTCCTTGATTTGATGACAGACATACTGAAAGATAATGCATTGAATCACGTGAACAAATGTGTATAATTCCCATATTTGGTTATTCTGTACTGCACATGCCTACACTGGGGGGACTGGAGGGTAAGTTTGTACACACCTTAATCCAGATATCAAGCATCTCTGTTCCATTAATGTCTGGATTCAAGTCTTTCTTGAACTCAAGATCAAAGTAAAGCTTACAAGCTGATCCTGAAAAACACATGTACATAGATTCAGCAATTATTCTTGTTTACATTAATTAGTCAATTGATTGATTAATTAACTAATTCAATCATATATTCAGTCATTTATTCACTCACTTTTTGGCTTGATAATGATGTTAAGAAACGTCGAAACATCGTCTTTTACTTTTTAAGGAAAATGTTTATCACTCTTATGGATTTTAAGAGTTTCTATTGTAGTTTCTTTTAAGAGTAACTTTTGCTGTAAAGTTTTTACTAAATCTTTACTTATACCCATTTATTCACTCATTCATTTATTTACCAATTTATACTTATTTATTTGATAATATTGTTATATACACTGTATTATGAAGCCAGTGTAAGCAAGTTCTTTATTGCTCTTCATCTGTTGTTGCACTTTTCTTGGAAGTTTAGCAAGAAATTACTGAGACAAAAGTTGCGAGGAAATAAACGTAACGTTTACCTTCAGTTATAACTTCATAATAATGTCTTTGGTCTGGTTGTAGTTTCCTTAAAACAAGCAACACATTTTGCTCAATATATTTGGGAACCAAGGGGTGGGTGACTGTTATCTCAGGGACACTGTCTTTTTATGCTTGCTTATCATCATCATCATCATCATTACCTTCATTAAATCAGTAAACAAAAACAAAAAAACAAACAACAACAACAACAACAACAAAACAAATGGCAGCACACCAACTAAAAACAAAATGTGTTAAACTTGTGTACCAGGTTGACTTCCGAGATATACTTCACTTGCCACAGATAAAGGAATCAAGATGATGCTATGTGTATAAAGCTCAGTCACTCTTAATTAACAGGACAAAAGCACGTAGCCTCATTCTAATTCCTTTGTATGTGGCAGGTGAAGCATAAATCTCATAGCTTATACCACAGGAACCCCACTACATGTTTTACCTATAAAACTGCCAAAACTGATCACAAGTGCTGACAAGATATCTTCTCTTGCCATTAGAATCAATTTCCTCTGAAAATATGTGAACATCCTGTAGAAAAAAGAAACTAAACTTATGAGCACATGTCAGAACAGTTAGATGATTGCAGAGTCTATATCATCATACTGTGGAACCCTGTTAATACAGCTACCTATGGGCCAAAAATAACTGGCCATACTGTAATAATAGGATAGCTGTATTGAGCGGAGAGGAATAGGCATTTCAATATCCTTCCTCCTCATTTTAATGCCATTTTACTCCCTCCTCCCTAATTTTTTCAGCCATTTCTCCTGACACTACATCTAATAATTTATTGTTTTCCTCCCTCCTCCTAAACCGATTTTTTTCTGCCTCTTTTCTCTCTCCTCCCTACTTTTTTGGGGCTATTTCTCCCTCCTCCCTAAACCGTTCCTCTCCACTCTGTATCAATGAGGTATTTTTTCAAGAGATCTGTCAGGCCAGACAGGATGGCTACAATAGTAGGGTCAGGCATAGATCCAGACTGGTTTACAACAATTTACAGAAACTGGTCAGATTTTCAGATTTTACTGTTGATGCTTCACACATGGTGATGTGGAGGATGGATGGGGTTTGATGTTGAGTTCAGAAACTGGTCAACTTTTGGTCTGGATCCGCCCCTGATATTTCTACTTTACATGTATTATGGAAATCAGAAGTTTATGGCTTTTCAACATGGATTAACAATCATAATTCAGCATGCGTACCTTGTTACATGACCTTGCAAAGTCTAAAGCTAGTTGTTGAAGTGGAAATCTTTGGAAGACAGGGATAGGGTCATCCAGTCTGAGATAGCACAGATATATCAGTATAGTTCATAACAAAACTTGGTGTGATGTAAGTCTTTATCATTCACATGCCAACCAGAGATTGATTGGCTGTTTAAACAAAGTAACTTGTAAAAAGTGAGAATGGTTGGTACATTTCTAATAAATTTGTTAGTAAACATGAAGTATTGCTATTTTGGAAATCTCCTCAATTAAGATTTCATGATGAATTCAAACTTTCAGTTGGATTTTGTTTTCTGATCCGCCAATCATGTCAAGAGGGCGGAGCTTATGCAAATGACCTCAAGGGACCTCAGGGTGGATGGCAAACGTGGATCGAGGTTGAATGAAGGGCACTTTCATAAGCTCTGCCCCTTGACATGATTGGCAGATAAAAACAAAACAAAATCCAACTGAAAGTTTAAGGTTGTCGTCGCAATACAAGACTAGCGTTTTTTAGTAAAACTTTATAGTTTATTCGTCAAATTGTATCAATTGTTCGTGTCCTTTGTGAATACCTGAGCAGTCTTGGTGCAGGGATGGGCTTTTTCTGGAACTCTTCGCACTTTGCCTGCCACTTTGCTTGCTTCTCAATCCATGTCTTTGACCTGGCAAAACAACGACAACAAATGTTAATTATTTTTATATGATATATACCTTTATTCGCGGAATTCTTGCCTAAGAACAACAAAATAACTTTTCTCAGTTATCATTTTTTTAAATGATCAAATAGCAACACTTTGAAGACTTGAATTCAACTTGAAAACGATCGAAACAACGGTCGATCATCATCAACAACGACAAATACTTTTAGGCGTCATTATCTTACCCTTTTGAAGGTTTTGAGGAGTAAAAACTTGATGTTTTTTGACTTGGAGATGTAGAAACTTTGCTATCCATTCAATTACTGGTCATTTCTTCAAAATTAAGGAGAAAAATACTGATTAATCGTCGCATTTTCTTTAACAAGGTCATCGATTTTCAGAATTTCGCGGGAAAAGGTGGTAACTGGTCACAATCACTGCGGGCTCACAAGCAGAAAACACAGGATTCCCATTCCACTTTCTCGGCTCTTGGGGGAGGGGAAAAGGAGGGGGAGGGGAGTGGAGGGGGAAGGAAGAGGGAAAGGGGAGA
This sequence comes from Telmatactis stephensoni, assembly GCA_029948255.1. Taxonomy (NCBI): domain Eukaryota; kingdom Metazoa; phylum Cnidaria; class Anthozoa; order Actiniaria; family Isophelliidae; genus Telmatactis; species Telmatactis stephensoni. The sequence continues at coordinate 258,175 of JALIZF010001607.1, read as the reverse complement.
AAACGGTTTTTGCAGGCATCCTTTCCCTCTCCTCTCTCTCCCTGTCCTTTTTCCCTCCCCAAGAGCCTGTTCACAGGCTAGAGACACTAGAGTGAAGAATGAATAAATTATTGAATGAATAAGTGGCTTCTCAAGAGAGAAGAGAAGAAATGAGAAAAGAAGAGAAGAGAAGAGATGACAAGAGAAGATAAAAGAACAGAAGAAAGGAGAAGAGAAGAGAAAAGAAGAGAAGAAAAGAGAAAAGAAGGGAAGAGAAGAGACTGAGCAGAGGAGAGCAAAGGAAAAGAGAGCTTAGAAGAAGAATAAGTATAGTCCTTGACGCTGATTCGAGGAAATTGGTTGTTCAAGAGCATGACGAAATTGCTGAGTCACTCTCAGCTGAGTCACTCTCCATGCAAGTGTTTGTTCCGGGGTTTGTTCCGGGTGAAGTATGGTTCATTAATTTAGACTAGAAGGTCCTAGAATGTTCGAGTACAATTCAAGTGATCATGATGATCAATTCCTTCGTTTTACCAATCAAATAACAAGGATAAAACATTTCAATTTATCACATGTGTAAACGCATGTCTGTAAACAACTGAGGAATCGCCACGTGTATTTTGGCGCGGTTACTAAAGTGTTCCAAAATAATCCCATGACGTCACTTTTTGGCTCGTGTAACTTATCAACCAATCAAAACACATATTTCACCATCACCTCACAACAAATATGGCGGACAGGTCATTCCAAAAGACAAGTTAGTTTGGACTCCAAATACACCTGGAAAGGGTTCGAAACTCTTCCCATTTTAACTACATTTTACCACAATGCCTTCAAGGTTACCATGAGAAACTTGGATTGGTTGACCTTAGTGAAATTCGTAGCATTTATGGCTACTGTAGTTCGAATAGTTGGTTCAAACAGCTCAGCAAATGCTGAAGAAAACCAAAAGGAAGGAGCTGGCGAAAAAGAATTGACAAAACCTCTCGATTCCTGGTTAGTACATGACTGAATTCTTGTAAGTGACTTCTTCCAGCTTACAAATATCTTTTCTTTTCTAGTTCGCTGATCGTTGTCAGTACGTTGGACGGTAAGTTGTCGGCTCTCGATACGAGACACAATGGAAATATACGATGGAGCCTGCCAGCTTTCTCTGGGCCTTTACTGTCTTCCAGCTTAAGCTCTTTACAGGTAGGAAACTGAAATACAGGTGTTTAAATTAAACAGATTTCGATCTTTGTGTTTTTAAATAACATTGGTAACGTAGCGAAAGTGAAAGTGATGTACATATTCTAGCAATGAAATGAACAATTTTAGCTTCAATATTTAGTGATTTTTTTTTGTATTTTAGAGTGGAAAACAAGTTCGGATTGTACCATCTTTAGATGGTGGACTGTACCAAATTAATGGTGAAAAAATTGAGGTATGTTTAACTTAAATATTTTAAATAAATAAACAACCAAACAAACAGTTTCCCCAGGGAATGACCCCCAGGGCTCCCACGCACTGCAACAGAACAGAGAGAAGAGCTATTGTCTTGAATTCTTTCAAAGTATTTGTGAACAAAGATATTGTGTTGTATAAAATATGAATGGCAACAGTACATATTGCTCATAGGAGGGTAGGGATACGTTGAAATTCTCTGCCTCCTACCCTTGGGTGTTTTCGTACCCTTGGGTAGGGAATTTGATAAGATTTGTCTGGGCATTTGAACAAATCCTCCAGGGTCCAAAGGGGCTGACCCAGCTGGGGGAAGCTCACAATAGATATATGCATTATCACTTGTAATTGATTTATTATACATTGTACTTGCTGATCAATATAAGTTTTTTTTGTATCACAGCAATACTGTATTAATTACATGTACACTATTGTTCACATTTATTTTTCAGCCAATTCCTTATACTGCTGATAATTTGTTAGGATCATTTTTCAAGTTACAAGATGGCTCGATGTTGGTCGGAGGGAAAGAGGCAATATCTTGTGGTATTGACCCCAAAACTGGGAAGGTAACAGATATTTTATTTTGTTTCTACAATGAAATATACAGTGCTTTTAATTAATGGTGAATTTGTATATAGGTGAGGTACCTGTGTTCAGCTGATGGCTGTAAGCTGACTGATCAAGAATCAGAAGGACATAATATACAAGACAGTGAATTGTTTGTTGTCAAAAGAACACAGCAGACAATCAGAGCTGTCGATCAGAGAACAGGTGGTGAAAGGTAGGTGATACTAGTAATACTAGTGGAAATGGTATAAGGTATAAACAAGACAGTGATGATGATGATGATGATGATGATGATGATGATGATAGCCTCATGCACAGTTGTCACTGCCCCCAACCCATGTGTGAAGAATATTAGGAAGGGAACATCTGCTACCGTTGTTCTTCAACAGTGAGAGTAGCCAGTATTTTCTCCAACTACTGTTGTATTAACACAGGCTACTTTTATCAGAAAATTACACTCTCATGAAATGAAGGGTCATTCCCTTCCAGCGATTGATTGGCATTGTTCTGGCAACTTCAAAATTTTAGACTTACAGTAATGTAATGTATTTCACCTGCCATGACAAATTGTTTAATAAATAAAATAAAATAAAACAAACCTCTGGATAAAACTGATGTTTCTGTTTAATACACAGATGGAATTTTTCTGTTGGACAACAAGATGTTGTATTCCTGGACTCACTCAGCAGCGAAGGAGGACAAAAGTGTCCTGTTGAAGAGATTGATGAAACAGTTGAATGGAAATTGAGAGTCTCCATCCCTGATGGACTGATAGCTGCTGTTAATTTAAATGATATGCCAGGCAGTACTAATGATATTGTTCTGTGGAGTCACAAGTTTGAGTCACCTATTGCAGCAGTTTGGATGTTACATGGTAGTTATTTGAAGCCAGTGGATCTATTTAGTGATGATGTCGTGCCAGGGTTACGAGATGGAATTCCTGATGAAGGGGCTGGTTCAAGACCTATTATGTACCTAGGTAAGAGATTTGATAATTCTGAGGGCACAGAATCTCAAGGTGATATAATTGCTGGTCATTTGCTGTATAGTAGTATTGATAAGGATTTTCACTTGAAGACATCAGTGCAGAACAATGTATGTGCTCTCTGATCAAAATATACATTCTCCCAAAAAATCTTTTATTTTTTAAGGTGAATTCAGTGTTTGATCACTTATGTTATTTTTGCAAGGATGTCTTCAATTGATATTGACTGTCATTATAGATTAAAAATCAATTGATTATGATGGTGGTAGTGGTCGACAATGGCAGTGGTACGTGGTGGTGGTTAGGGTGGTATGGATGATTGCACCTTAATACAGTAGTAGTAGTATTACACAAATACTAAACCATGAGTTCATTTCAAGTCATTGACTCAAACCTTAGCTTATTGAAATTATTTTCAATTTCATATTTTCCTCTAGGTTCCCACAATGGTCAAGTCTACATCCAACAGTCTACATTCGCCAATCCCTATTTAGATCCCCCAATTAAAATACAAGCTAAAGATCGCAAAGAGGTTGCTAAGAGACCAAGAGCAATTTCCTGGCAACCCAAGCTTGCAACGTCAGCCTCACGTACTCCTACTGTAGTTTCCAAAGAGATTGCGGTGTGGAACCCTGTGGAATATCCATTTGGTAAGCATAATAATTTATTTATAACTAGCTATTTCTAATAGAAAGTGAAGTGCTGCGAGCAGAAAACAGCTCAGTGGTATATCCACGTTAGCAGAACTGTTCCCCTAAAACTTACGAAAGTACACCGCTTTCTCTGATATATCAAATGTTTCTTGTCTATCTCCTGTGCGTTGTGTGATGAACACTGCTAGTTGACCTTCAATGTTGAACTACAAAACATTATTCTCCAGGATCAGTGTCGGACACACACAGTTCAAAATATTTAGCACTTTGAGTAAAGCAATTTTTCAAACAATCTCAAACGGCTAGTGTTGGCAATGATTATAAAACTAACTGATTTTAAAAAGCTAGTTTATTTGGAAAAGATGTGAATCGCTGATCATATGTATCGCGTGTTCGTCTAGTGACATCCTTGAATCGACTCTCGATACGGTATGGACTTGAACCGCTGATCGTGTGTATCGCATGTTCGTCTAGTGACATCCACAGATTACACTGTGTTCCGAATAGGAGGCTACTCGCTTCACTCGCAGCAAATATTTATTATTAGAATTATTTACATTGCATACTGCAGTATAAACTAATAATGTCTCTACTTTGGGACACTGCAATCAAAGGGACACTGTTTCAGAGTCCAGAAAGTGTTATTTCCACATTCCATCAACCTCTGTCAAGGGTACATCTCAATCGAGGAGATTTACCAGAATTCCATTCTATGTGTAATATTTCCACACTGCTTTAACCTCTTTTAAGGGGACATGCTCCCCCGGGCAACACCTTCTGGTCCCAAGGGTTTCCCTTCAGTAGAGGTTCCATTGTAGTTGATAAGAAACATCCTACCTTTGCTGGACAGAAAGAAATTGCAAATCTTGTAATGTTTAGGGTTATCTGACATGATTCAATTTTTAGATAGACACCTTTATTTAAAATAAATAACAATAACGACTCAGGGTAGTCCTGTCAGGTACCAAAAAAGGCTATCCTGCTATTAATAGGAGCCCTGAGTACAAAAAAAGGACAAAAATAAATATATATTTCTTTCAATATTTATATTATAATATATATTTCTTTCAATATTTCTTTCAATGTTTATACATTTGAGATAATTATGACAAACATGAATTTATTTGGCAACTTATTTTTTTATCTTGCATTCATCAATGTATGATTTATTGGATTTTAGATAATGGGTATTTTTTCTATGGGGACATGCATGTGCATCCTGTCGTCCCACCACATGAATCAAGAATTCAAGAAATGGGAAACAAGACTGTCAACAAAACTAACAATAATGGCACAGTCGTGGATCAGTCAAAATTAACAACAGAATATTGGTACAGTGTTCAAATCATTTGATATTTCTATTATAAGTTCAATGTATTAATAAAATTATTTCTAATATACATGTGTCTGGGGGATTTAATTATTGATACTGTTTTCCAACAGGAAAGGTGCAGCCTTTGTGATAGTAATTTTAGTTGCTGTGGCGCAGTATGTGTATAGGTTCTTGCTTCCACAAAGCCAGAAGGTAAAGTAACAGCAATATCTCTCATCTTTTAATTATTTTTATTTAGGGATCCATTTCATGTTGAATAGAAATATTAAGAGTGATATAACAAATATGGCATGATGGAAAGAGGATGTTGCATGCACTGAATAAATTTTGCTCAAAATGACCATTGATGTTGCTTACATCAAGAAGAGTAAAATGACATCCTGAATGTGGTGCCGCAATACACCAATTTCCATATATCAGTTCAGTGGTTGCAGACATAGCATCCGAGTGAGGCTTCAGGGTACAAATTGGAATAGTCCTTTGTGTGTACCCTGGAGCCTCGCTTCAATGCTTTGTGAGTGACCACTGAAGCAATGTATGGAAAATGGTGAATGTTGTCATGGTAGTCACACAATGACAAACAAATGTAATAAATCCATCATCTCATGTTATTGTGCTCATGTCACATCATGTTTGCATTCACTCTTAATGTTTTTATGTTATAATCACGTTATCAAGCAACAATTTATTATAATAGTACTTTATATTAACCTAACTGTGCTGTTTCCTTATCAGCCACCAGAATTACAAAGGCTTCTATCTGCAAGCACCAATACAATAACTGCAAGTTCATCCCAAACAGAGTTGGTATGTGACATATGATTTGATCCTGTTCAATCATGACTCCAGGCTGGGACTCAAAAATTAATATTACTTGATCTAATTTTACAGCAACGAGAACTGTCATCAAATTCATCTTCATCATCGCTGGCCAACACTTTTGTATCAAGGTATTAACTATGCAATAGGGAGCTTAAGCATGAGGTGTTTGTTCGTGCACGTGCCGTCATAGATGAGAAAGCCTCAACTGATGGTCTAGCGAGAACAGAAACCTCTATGATGGGCGTGCACAATTGAGAATGTATTCATGACATCTGTCGACAAAAGGTTTCATGCCTAAACTCCCTAGTAATATTATTAAGATTGTGTGTTCTGTCTCTGTGTCTGTCTGTTTCTTTATGTGCCTGTCAATCTGGGCCCAGCTGTTTGAAAAGCAATTCTAAAGCAATAAGTAAACTTAGGTTTAAATCAAAAGAAAACCATTGATTTAAACCCAGGATTAAGCTAACCACCATTCAAACAACTGTCCCTGTCCACTGTAGACTGAAGTTAAGATTGCCTTTCCTATTCATGGCAACACCAATTATTTACCTTGCTTTTTGTTTGTTTTTTTCAGATATATAACAGATTTTGAGCATGAATTATGTCTTGGTAAAGGAGGATTTGGTGTAGTTTTCCAGGCCAAGAACAAAGTAGATGACTGTCAGTATGCAATAAAAAGAATCCGCTTACCAAACTGGTAAGTGACAAAAAATATTTCTAGTCCTGATATATTGATGTACATAATGCACACCTTTCCAAATAGTTTAACATTTTCACTGTGTATTTTATAGTGATCAAGCAAGAGAGAAAGTCATGCGTGAAGTTAAAGCTTTAGCCAAACTAGAACACCCATCTATTGTGAGATACTACAATTCATGGTTTGAAGCACCTCCAGTTGGTTGGCAAGAAGACAATGACATTATCTTCCTTGGTGATAGGTACCACTGTGATTGTTGTTGGAGATGATTAGAACTATTACATAACCAATAAACTTTGCATTAAAAGTTCATAAATTTAAGTACAGTGGAACAAGACATTATGGAAACCCAGTTAATACAGACACCCTGTTATCACGGTCATGTAACTGGGTGTCTGTATGAAATGTACCCATTTAATACAGACACCCAGACGGACACATGGTTTGTTATGGACATGTAATTCTGGCCTGGCCAAAAAAATACCTAGTATAAAGTTACCCATTTAATTATATGGACACTTCATCTTGTCCCCATGGTGTCCCTATTACCAGGTTTTGCTGTACATGCCCCAGGGGATCAAAAATATTTTTGGCGGGGCTGATCGTTGTCAGTATCTTTTAGAGGTCAAAATCATGGAATTTGGTATCCTTTAGGATAATCACAGTCAAATACTGCTATTTTTAAAGAAATCAGTACCTTTTATTTAGGAATCTCAAATCTCAAACCTTTGGAAATGTTTAAAACTTCTTCAAGAATATTGTAGAATTAAAGACAATGACAACTTGAAGAAGTCTTGTTTGTTTTTATTGGTACCTTAAGGGGTAAAAAAAATATCAAGCCACACCCATTTTGGTACCTTAATTTTAGGATGAAAAATGTAAATTCCCAATGATCATCTCTATCCAAAATATATATTAGGCATCCCTCTATGGTACAGGCATGTACTGTATGTGAGAAATGTAGTGACAAAAAAGATGAATAAAAACACAGTAATGATCACAATAGATTGGTGACATGTCTTATACTGTAGGTAGTAACATTTTTTTTCTGTTTTCCTAGCACCAAAAGTGATTTTGAACTGGAATCTGGAAAAAGTTTATGTAATACCAATGGTTAGTAAAATACCTTTGACTATTTTGCCTTCCTTGTAATAATATTTTGTTAATAATATTGCAGATAACTTATCAAAGTTTAACCATTTAATTCAATAACAGGAATTTCACACAACAAAGATATGGTTATCAGAAGAAGAAAAACTACAAGCTCGAGCACCAAATCAAAGCATTCAGATAACTTATGTGATGATGAAAGACATGCAACTCTCACTGCTGGAGAAGAAGATCTCAGTGTTGACTTTGACATCAATAAACTTGAAAATGATGCATTTCTTCCTGAGGAGGACACAAGTGGTTCCTTTCGTATTGAGTTTGCTGAAACAAGTAGAAGTACAGCAGAGCAAAATGGCTTGAGGATGGATCTCAAAAGACTTGATTTGACAGAATCAGATGATGGAATTGTATTTAGCAGTAACCATGACAATATTGAGGTGAGGAAAGATGTGGGTAACAGATCAGGTGTTGTTGGTATTTTGGATTTAATGCTTGAGTCCCTTGCTTTCTTTGACCAGGGGCATTTTGTATTTTGTTTGTGTCTCTTTCTTTCACTTTTGCTTATAACAACTGATATTCATTTTAATGGATAATGAATGAATGAACAAACAAAGAAATGGATGAATGAACAAAGAAATGAATAATTAGGTTGGATGGATGGATGGATGACAAAAAGATTAAATGGGTGGATGGATGAAGAAAGGAAGTGGCAAGTGAATGAATGAATGAATCAATCCATCAATCAAGCTTTCAGGGAAGCTAATGCCCCCTATTGTGAAAAAGTCTTTGTCTTATTTTGATTTTAATCTGTTTTTTGTTGCATTAGACTCCTGAAGAAAAGCCCAGCTCATGTAATGGAAGCAGACATAGTTCTACAAGCAAATCATCTGGTGATATCTGTACATCCTTTACAACATCTGGTCAGTCATTACTGTCTGGTAAGTATCCAATTGTTGGTCATTTAACCATGATTGATTCAGGGTTCCCATTCCAGAGCCATAGAATTATTTTTTGTTCGCTTGAGTAGCAACTGGGTCTGCTTATTGGGAGAAACATGGCACTGAGACAGTGGTGGTGCAGTGCTGTCTGTTTCACTCTCATTCCAAAGATTGCTCAAGGGCAGAGCACTGATGGAGGAGGGGTATAGAGTGCACTGTATGCCTTCTGGAAGATTGTTTTCAAGATAATAAATAATAATAGATATTAACTGTTTATTTAAGTGTCCAAGTCTTCTTGTGCACTAATTGGGGGACACTGTACTCACACACACTACCTCTAAATTGAATATTTTGCATATAATCACTTGACTCATGTGTTGATTTTTGTTGAGGGAGGAAAAACCAGAGAACCCTTAAAAACCCTTGTGGCATGGTAGAGAACAGCACATCAAACAAACTCAATTCACATATGATCCAGGTGCTCGAGCTGGGACTCAAACCCAGACCACAGCAGTGAAAGGCCAGCGCTCTCACCACAAGGGAATGGATCCTTTCCATGTTCATCTTTATTGATCTTGCATGATTATTCATGTTACACTGTCAGTAGTAACTGATGGTTTTATGTGCTTGACAGGTAAACATCACAAGTGTAAGAGTGAGAAGTGTAACAAAGACACATTACAAGCTCCCCTGTATCTATTTATTCAAATGCAACTATGCCAAAGAGAAAGTCTGAAGGATTGGCTCAAGATTAACACCCACAGAAATCACACAATGTGTTTAGGGGTTTTTGAACAAGTAAGTGATAAGTAAACTTGAACTGCATTTTTCTCTTTACTGTAAATTTGTTTATAGGTATACTAAATAACGACAATATTTTATGCTTTTAGATTGTTCATGCTGTTGAATACTTTCATGGTCGTGGCATGATGCACAGAGATTTAAAGGTACATTTTTTATTATTTGAATAAACTGGCATGTTGTATTTGATTTTGTATCTTGTATGACAAAGTCCTGTTTGTGTACTGTACACATTTGTCCATTCATTTGAAGATGTCGTCTATATTTGTCAAATCTAATTACCAAAGATACTCTTTGAACTGATATAAGAATTCCTATTTATATTTTAGCCATCAAATATATTTTTCTCCATGGATGGGTCTGTTAAAGTAGGAGATTTTGGTTTAGTAACAGCCAGTGTACAAGAACCCGCTGAAAACCCCACTATAGGTGAGCATGAAGAATTTGTACTTTTTCTTTTTCTTTCTTTCCTTCTTTCACCACTTACTGTCCTCTTATCCATTTCTGCTTGGCTTTCACGTCATTTCCTATAGTTTTTCCTATAGTTTTTCCTATAGTATTTCCTATAGTTTTTCCTATAGTTTTTCCTATAGTTTTTCCTATAGTTTTTCCTTTCCTTTCCTTTCCTTTCCTTTCCTTTCCTTTCCTTTCCTTTCCTTTCCTTTCCTTTCCTTTCCTTTCCTTTCCTTTCCTTTCCTTTCCTTTCCTTTCCTTTCCTTTCCTTTCCTTTCCTTTCCTTTCCTTTCCTTTCTTCTTTCCTTTCTTCCTTCTTTCCCCCCTCCCTCCCTCCCTTCCTTTTTCCTTTTATTCTTTCCTTGCTTCTTTCATTTATCCATTCTTCAAATGATTCAACTATATATGTATGACTTAACATTTGTATTTCCCCTAGGAAAGAATGGTTTTATAGATGCTAACCATACAGGACAAGTGGGAACACATCTTTACATGAGTCCAGAGCAGCTTGAAGGCAAAGCTTACTCCTATAAAGTAGATGTCTATTCACTGGGCCTAATTTTCTTCGAATTGTTCCATTCATTCAGCACCGAAATGGAAAGAATCAAGGTAGAGTTTTATATGTAACAGTGCTTGTCTTTTCACTTGTAATGTAAGCACTAGCACAATCATACACAGACTCAGTAATGTACTGACTTACGTTTCTGAAAGCCTCGATTAGCGCCCGGGGATTAGCACCAGTTCAGTATTAACTTAGAGAAAACTATTTATTTTGATCCTCGATTAACCCTAATGGAGCTTTCACAAACCGTTCCAGGGTCTTTAGCAGTGCTTGTATTTCGTGATATATTTTTGTAGGCACAAGAAATGACAAGAACAAGCAATATGGCGCAATATACAGACTCAGTTATTAAAGTAACTCGTATTATTTGCTGAATTTCAGATTATGAGTGAAGTAAGGAAGAAAGCTTTGCCAGATGATTTTTGTAAACGCATGAAGCTTCAGGTAAGAAGCGATTTCTCAAAATAGACAGAACTCTCTTACATGTAAGTCATTCCAATAATATACATATTAGCTATGGATCGTTGTAGCCAAACACCTATAGGCGTGGCCTCGAATTCTGATATTTTGGGTGTTTTCCATTTAGTGGAACCAACCGGCCAGAAATGGTACATGTCAATTCCTAGCTCTGCCTGGAATCAGTTCTAAGAAATCAGGCCGTTCTGGCCGGTTGGTTCCACTAAATGGAAAGCACCCAAAGTCAAATCGAGTGGAACTTTAGATAGCGGTCACCACTCTACTAAGGACTCATTTTCCGGTCTCCCCGGCATCGACCCGGTCTCGGCATATATTCACTGAACAATGAAACCTCTGTAAGACAACCACCTCACCTAAACTGACACGTAATCTATCCCCAGTTTGGCCGTTGTGGAAAGTTTTGATGGAATTGTTTTTATGGGAGTTGGAGGTGGGGTTCAGGGTTTTTCTGATCAGAAAACTACAAATGGCTTGATTGATAACAGGTTTTGTTTTCTGTTAGGCACAGTTAGTGACGTGGATGCTGTCTGACAGTCCAAAACATCGCCCCACAGCCACAGAAATACGAGTGAGCGACATCTACAAGAATATCGTAGAGGATGTAGATCAACGATCAAAACCTAAATCAGAATAGACATTCATACATATTCATTTATCGAACGGAGGAATGGAAATATATATGTACGTAATTCAGGAGTTCTTTTGGTTTCTTATATATAGTTAAATATTATATATTATATAATGGGAGGAGCAGCGGACGGAGATGAAATGTGGGTACATACTCATTTATTGACCACACCCCCATCTTTTGGTACCATGTTGTCTTTCGATGCCTGAAGAAATCTCATCGAGTCAAACTCATTTCTTACGAAAAAAATTATTAGTTTTCAAAGTTTTTTTGGGAAAACGAATTTGTAATATAAGTCATTAGTTTATAGGTTTTAACTCTAAAGTAATGTGACTTTAAAAAGAAGAAAAATGTACAAAAAATAAAAATGAAATATTTGGATATAGCTGTTGTGTTGTTTATGAAATATAGTATTGAAGCATACTCTGCGGCTTTCTGATACAAGAGGTCCTTACACTTGTTTCCACTTTTTTCCATTCTGTGTAGCTTTAAGTAGCTTTGAATACCCTTATAAAAACGGTCCGAGCACTGATAAAAATAAAATAAATATTGATTATTTATCTTCGGATTTCCAGAGTAGCATTTCTGCTAATATCTCCGAGACTCATTCGCACACTCGCTACCCCTACATTCGATATATATACTCCGCATACAATTTAAAAACACGTTGATTTTTGCTGAGGGATCGAGGAAAAACCGGAGAACCCGGAGAAAAAACCCTCGTGGCATGGTAGAGAACGACACATCAAACAAACTCAACTCACATGTGGCATCCGCAGGGGCTCGAACAAGTGACCCGACCACGTTGGACCAAAGTATGGAGAAGTGACATTTTACGCACTACGCCACCCATGCCACCATGATGGAAGGAGGGAGGGGGGGATAAAAAGCGCACCGTCGGCCTCCTGGACTGATCAACGTTCAGCTGAAGGAACTAACGACGCTAAACATCTACCTTTAACTAGGTCTCGAGCCCGGTGAGGGCGAGCGTACACGTGACCACCACGTGATGGTACTTTAAGAGATAAGCAGAAATTGAAGCCTCGCCAAAACTAGAAATACCTTAACGATATCAGTTTAAAATTTAAGGTGGCTCCATGCATACAATTTTAAACGCGCGCGCAAGACTATGAGTATGTGCAACACTATAGTTGAAATAATATTTATTTAGATCATGTGACGGCAGCTACGCCACGAGGGTAAAAGTACATCTTGCAACACCAAGAAAGACCTATAAAGCTGAATTTAGCTATATATAAAATGCTTTTACCTGTATGTGTAAAAGAACTAAAAACTGCCTGAGTCTCCTTAAATGAATTATTTTGTATCGAAATGCGTTTCAAATCTGTTTTCCCGCGATAAGTGTGCAGTAAGTCTCCAGTGCCATGCACGACAAGCGAAGTGAACGTCTTCGTCAGCTGTTCTCTCTCCTTAACTTCGAAAAGCCTGGGCGCAACGAACTCACCCTTTAATCAGTGAGAAAATCGGATAAGGAAAAGTGCGAAGGTCGAATATAACAAAACCCCATATTGAATTTATTGAAGAACAGCATAATCGTCCACAGAGGTTATAGATCGATCGAGTTCTGCTATCCTACACGGGATCCAAATCACTCGGAATGCAACTCCCCTATATTCGCTATACGGGTACGTGCCGCCAAACAGGGTAGGGTTTTCAGCGATTTTACTCTAGTCTGGAACAGGGTATATATAAAATCGTAATTACTCTCTGGAACAGGGTGTATATTTAACAAAGTTCGGCTAAAAGGCCGGGCTAAAAGGGGTTAACGACACGTCAACTTGGTTGGAAGCAATGAATGAGGCAGGCATTTACTCTGGAACAAGGTATCAATTTTGGAAATTTTGCTCTGGAACAGGGTCAGGGTTCGAGGGACTCTGGAAGGAGTCCCCCCCCCCCCCCCCCCCCCCCCCCCCGGGGGAATCTAGTACCTTCTAGTACCCAGAGGCCTGTCCTGCAAGCAGTCTTCCTTTACCTCCTCTGTGAAGAGAGGAGGTAAAGGAAGACTGCTCACAGGGTACCAGAGGCTCTGATACGCAGGGTAAGGATATTCAATTAGAACTTATCATGACTGCCATTCATGAGGGTAGGAAGTGAGAGGAATCATAAGTAACTGGGTCATTAGCATTCAACAGGCTTAGAACTTAATTACTTGATTGCAAATTCCGGTATACAATGGATACCAAGTCACCGGACAGAGGTAGAGAGATGATGATGTAGCAAACTATTTATTTATTTAGCTTTGCCTGCAAAGGCGGGTACCCACAATGGGAAACCAGTTACTGTGGGCCCACTGTATGTACAGATCTAGGCAATGGGTGTGGCAATTTTCTGGCTACTGTCTCGATACCATAAAAAATAAACAAAAGTAACTTAAGCCATTTTCTGGGAAACCCCTTCAAACAGAATGCTCATTCATGTGTGCACTTCATTAACAAGGAAAATTCTGTACAATTTTGTAGAATGGTTTTCAATATTTTTATTTCTCCAAATAGCATTTTCTCAACTAGAGTGCATCTATGAAAATCCATGTTTCTATATTGAATCTTTGAACATTTTACAAAATAATCAAGTTATAACATTACATATTGTATGTACATGTATTTCATATTAAATTTTAACTTGGAGAACCCATAAATTTATTGTTAATAATGAATAGCCTTAATGACTTAACTGTACCCCATCCATCTGTTCTTCCAACCTCAATGCACTACAAATACAGCTGTGCAATTGCTATGCAATTGCACCATTCTAATAATTTAAGCTTTTTTCAAGCATACATTTATTGATGTATTTTTTATAAATAAACATAATGAAAAACTAGAAGGTTCCTTTGGGCAAACAGAAAATCAAAAATCAGTTCTAAATAGTTTGCAAAGTAGGTTTTAAAATATATAATATTTGGAATATGAAAACTTGAATGTTTTCACTTTGTACTGCAGTAAGCAATTACTGCAATTTTCATAATTATGCGAACTCTGACATTCAAACAGTCCGTTGGAATTTGGTTTTTCACTTCCACCCACTTCAAACAAACAACCCAAAAACTACTCATAAACATTCCTAAAAACCCATCAAATGACTTAATATGATCTTTAGACAATCTGTAACAGCTAAATATAATTTTGATATTTGTTAAATCTATGTATTTTTGATTTTTAATTTGATTGACAGAAGCTAATTTTGCATAAACCACTTGAGTGTTTATTTAGATGTCCAAGTTCACATGATTTTGAAAACTGCAGCAATTCAGTACTCAATGCAAGAAACACACAACTGACTCATTCAGGACTAGACTGTGCAAAATCTTCTGTTAGCATAAAATAAATAGCAATAAAGGGCGTTGATGCACCACAACAAAATTAATGAGAAATGAAAAAAAAAAAGAATGTGAATGACCCATTTCTTTTCTCTCAATACAGTTTACTTACAAGAAATATATTTACATAAATAGCGCTTGGAATTTAAATTATTTTTTTTCAATTTCTACATATTTTGTATACCATAAACATTGTGAATTTACAGGAGTTAATTCTGCTAGCCTCTTTCCTTTTCTTTGCACACAATAATCTGGAATAGGTAAGGATTCCAAATATGTGAAATTCTCAAAGACATGTATTCAATTCAGTCATCCTTTATGGGAATACTCTTATTAATGTTGTTCTGGATGGCACCAAAACAATTTAAATTCAACAAAGTAAATGCCCTCAGTCCCATAGAAGTGAGTGCTTATGAAACATGTTGATTCATGATGTAAGCATGGTGTCTGACCCCTAATTCTTGAAGCTTGAACGCTACAATTTAACACCACACTGAACTCTGACCCCTAAAATGCCTGAATAGACCAATAGCCCAAGGTATATTCACAGGATGCCATCTTGTGTTGCAGCAACAACCCTTTTAAAACTAATCTTTGTCATTCTCAGGGTGTTTTTGTCCTCTGCCGTCATTCACTGGAGAGAATGGAATTTCCCTCATGACATTGACACATGATTGAAGTCTCTTTCTCAGTCGTTCACTCTCCTCGTCACATCGTTTCCTTTTCATTCTCAGTGCCTGGACTTCTAACTTCATTCTGTCAATCTCTTTCAGCTTTGTGCTTATCTGTGCATCAATTTCTAGAAATAACATACAACAACAGATGAAGCATTAATTTAATTTAACCATTTTCAATGCAATAATTAAGGGAGAGTACACAGGAACTATAGGTAGGTATAACCTGAATATTAGGCCTCTGGGGAAAGGGCAGGGGAATATTTAAGGTAGAAGAGAGGGGGGGAGGGGGGGGGGAGAGGAGGAAAACTGAGAGGAAAAAGGGAAAGGAGACTTTGACACACTGCATTGAACTCCATTTTGGAAGTGATATTTCTAACACTTGACTAAAAACAAATTTTATTCTTCGGAAGAGGTTCATTACATAATTTTTATAGATACCTCGAGCTTGTACTTGAACCTTTCTAAGGTTGCCTTCATCTCTAGCCTGTGCTTTTCCCACTAAACTTGATACATCATGAAGAAGCCCAGCTTCACATAGGTGTTTTAAGAGACCTGAACCATCTAATGAATCTACTACAAAGATAAATATGAAATCAGGTTAAAAGTGGCTGAGGAACATAATGCTTAAAGTCCCTATGATGGATAATATTTTATTTTCAAACTCAGTTCTTGAAAGAAAGCATAGTAAAGATCTTTTAATCTTGTTTTTCCTCACTCCATATTTTCTGAGATATAAGGGTTTCAAATTTCAAAATGCAAATGTGATGACGTAAGAGGAGTAATCATTTGTTATACAAAAACAAGAGAATTTAAATTACTTGTATTTTTCCATTTGTAACTCATTTCCATTGGCAAAGCCTGTTGTTTAGTAAAAATTCTGGCTCTTGAATTGAAGTCCTCTTTTTGTAAAACCCATGAGAAGTTTGCAGTGTTGCCTCCTCTTATGTCATCAAATTTGCATTTTGACATTTGAAACCTTCATATCTCAGAAAATACGAGGTAAGGAAAACCTGGGTAAAAAGATCTTCACTATGCTCTCTAAAAATAACTAAGTTTAAAAATAAAAAAATATGTGTCATAAGGACTTTAAAAATGCATTGAACACTCTAGCTATGTTGGACATCCTTGGGACATGAACATTGTCTGGAACCATTCATAAGCCTTTGCTTTAATTTACAAAACGGCTGTCTGCTTTGACATTAATGGTTATTCCTTTAATACAAGGCTGTTCTCTAATACTAATATCACAGGCCACTTTGGATCCCTACCACACCAACTATTCCATAGTATTACAATTCATCTTTAGTTGCCCAAGACCAGATTAATGTTATTCGTCTCAGGTACCAAGGTACTCTGCTAGAGAACAGCACTTGCCTTGAAACCAAATATCACAAAAATCCAGTCAAGTAAAATAAATTCAAACAGGCATATACTTACATCCATTAAGATCACCGGCACTGGATGCCTGTTCTTCTTTCATCTGTTGAATTTGCTATTCAGAAGGAAATACAGAAGACAATTGAATATAAAAGATCTAATAAAGTTTATCAATGGAAAGAAAGAATGAAAGAAAGAAAGTAAAAAAGTAAGAAAGAATGGAAGGAAGGAAGAAAGGAAGGAAGAAAGTAAAAAAGTAAGAAAGCAAGAAAGAAAGAAAGGAAGGAAGTAAGAAGGAAAGAAAGAAAGAGAAAAAGAAAGAAAGAAAGAAAGAAAGAAAGAAAGAAAGAAAAAGAAAGAAAGAAAGAAAGAAAGAAAGAAAGAAAGAAAGAAAGAAAGAAAGAAAGAAAGAAAGAAAGAAAGAAAGAAAGAAAGAAAGAAAGAAAGAAAGAAAGAAAGAAAGAAAGAAAGAAAGAAAGAAAGAAAGAAAGAAAGAAAGAAAGAAAGAAAGGAAAGGAAAGGAAAGGAAGAAAGAAAAGAAAATAGGATAGAAATTTAGAGGGAAGCATATGGAAGGCATTTTGGAAGGAAATTACTATTATGTATACTAGTGTGGCATCTTATAACTAAAGTCTTTCTCACCTGTTCCACATCCTGGTCATCTTCCAGAGGTTCAACCTTAACTGATTGTACATGTGCAATATGTGGATAACCATCTTCTTCATCACTGACTCCAATAGGCATAGCAGGACTTTCTGCTGACTTACATGTAGACATATTACTTAATGGAGGGGAAGGGTCAGCCAAGGCACTGTAGGAAAACCCTTCACCATCATCTGAGTTTAGGCTAGAGAGAAGCCCATTGCCATCTGTGTCAACAACCTATAAGAAGCAAATGAAAAATTATAACTTCATATTTTACCAATAATTTGAAAAACAAGATAAATGACAGAAATGTAGACCCATCAGGGAAGGTAAGCAAAGGCTTATACCACTGGGGGCACCATGCAAGTAGCAGATCTGCTTGATGCACTTTCCAATTTATTTATCGGTGAAGTTGGCACCTCATTAAACATTATTATTATTATTGATTGCTAGCCATTAAAATGCATTGCTGTTAACTTCACTTGCATGATATATATCTTGTCACATCCTGACTGTGCATCTCCTCTATCAGTCTATGCTGGCAGAGGGTGTAGTACCCTAACTACCTATAGAAAAGGTTTTGAGCTGCATTGAACAAGGAAAAAATCCCTGCTGCCCCCACAATTTTTCAGATTGAGCATACACAAAGATGATGTAGCAAAATGTCATTTTCACAAGCCCGCAATACCTTGTGAGCGAAACCACTTGCATGATGTTGTTTGCATAAAAAAACTGGTTTTGAAACAGGTTTTTTCCCTTGCTCCATGATGGGATTACAAAGTGATCCCTGCTTGCAGTGTAAGGGTGTAGAAAAATATTATTTCCTGTTAAATTTTTTGTTTCAATACCTTAATCAATTCTTCCACAATTGCTTCAGTTCCTCTAGCCAAAGCAATATCCAGAGAAGTCTTGCCTTCATTATTTCTAATACTCCTATCAGCACCAGCCATAATTAGAGTTCTAACTGCTTGACAGCAAAAATCTATTTTATGTCTCTCACCACAAGAAAGCATATGAAGTGCAGTATCACCATCATCATTGACGGCATTCAATATTGCACTACAATGATCACCCATGCGCTTGGCTTGTTGTACAATCAGTTCAATACAAGTCTGAAAGAAGTTGGGTTTGTGATCTCCGTTTACAAGCATCCCAGCAGCCGTGTGTAGTGGGGTTTCACCATGAGCCTCATCTTTAACTAATAATGTTTCCTTTAATAAATTAACCATTTTGCTAAACTTTGGAGTCAGCTCTTTTACTGTGAACTTTGGTCTTGATTTATATAGCCATGCGGTAGCTCTATGAAGAGCAGTTTCCCCAACCCCTGAGGATTTGGCCACGGGAGAAAACCCACTAGCTAACATCCACTCTAGTGCATTACATTTTCCCAATGAAGCAGCCCAATGTATGAGTGGCAGTCGATTTTCAATCACTGGGTCTGGAACTTCATCATCCTTACACCATCCCTTCTTGATGTACTTATCGACACATTCCTTTAAACTGTCAAGGTTGGATAATGAACCTAGCATATCTGTACAGTTGACTATTGCAACTAATAACTCATGGTGTTCTGGGCAGTCTTTGTTTTTATCACAAAATGGAGTACATTTTCTGAGCACTGGTTCTGGTGTCATAGACGTCCTGGGGTATTCACCATACATGGATGCAGCCAATTGGGATGGTCTAACAGGTGTGCATGTTGCCATCTTGGTGGCCTTTTGTTATTATTATTATAGTAAAATCTGCAAAAGATAAACAACTATTAATATCAGTAATGTATGTAAAGTTTCAAGTGTAAAATAGCTTTGGCAAAATCCAAGCCACATATGGGATTTGAACCCATGACTTTCAGTGTTTTCACAATTTTTGAAAGTAGAAATTGTGTGGAATGATATAGTTGTTCCTAGCTAGTATACTCTAGAGTCTTAAAAACTGTGCAGTTCCAGAAAATATCCATACCCCCACGATGCATGGAAGAATTTGGAAATTCTGGAGGGTCAGAGAAAGAACAAATTACAGAATTTGTATAGAAGAAAACTGGAAGTTCCAGAGGATAGGAGGGTGGGGGTATGGATATTTTCTGGAAAGCTCTACACAATAGTATAGCACATAGTGTGTGGTGATAGGTCCAAGCCAACAACTCACAATTATTTTATACACCATCATCTTGAATAACAATACTAAAGTCACACTACAAATAAAAAACAATCTGAAGTGAACTGAAATACATTTCAAATTTTATGTCAATCCAAATTAACATAATTCCTAATTTACATAACTGGTTCCAAGTTTCTCACATACATCTATGTAGGAATTTACTGCTCCCTCCATTACAAACTCTCTACAATCATTGTCCATTACAAGAGAAATATGATTTTTTATTTGAAAGCTTTTTATTTACATTGTCGTTACAGTTACGTAGAAAACATGAGATGAACTGATGTTCATAATACAAAAACAATAATAAATCACCATTATTATCATAAAAAATAAAGTATCCATTCAGTGAGTTCAATGGTACTAATAATACAAAAATAATGTATAATAATATATGCAGTAAACAAATTCACCAAGGTGAATCACATCAAAAACAACAAAGAATGTCTCATGACATTAATTACCCAGCTATGTATTTAGAACCAACCAATCAGAATTCTTTGTCGGGATAATCAGAGAAATCACATACTGTGACTACTGCAGAGATATACTGAAACATCTCAACTGCTTCCACTGAAGTAAACCAATACCCATAGCAATTTGATCTCAACAAAATTAGCGGGGGTATTTTTAAACCAAAAATATTTCAAACCACGATATTACCATGGCTAAATATTTCTGTAAAACATGTACATGCATGCACAAAAGTGTAGCCAGTGCAAATATATCAGAAATGAGACAGCCCAATAAGCCAAGATCTTGACAAGATACTGCTGGGATCTCAGGTTAACAAGCTGAAAATTGTCTATATAACCAGGCCAGCCAGGTCAAGTGCATCAGAAAAAAGACATTTAATAGATTGGCACACATGACGAGATAGCTTTGTACATGAAAACATGAAGTTAGTAGCCGCAGTGCTAGCTGGCTCATCTTATGTGATTATAGGCCAGCCTGCTTTTATATAACTATTTCTTAAGTCTTTTTGAAACCAGTAACAATACCACTGTTTTTTTTCTTTAAAAATAAAAGCTAAATTTGACACCTGTTCTTCCATATAGTCTTGTTTAAAGCCAGTTTCAGTGTTTTGAGAAACAATGGAATTAATTTAATGGATTGGAAGAACAGTCTATTATTATAATGCAAATTGAAAACTCAAAATTCAATCACAATTGCCAGGTACTCAATTCCAGCTAGTCGAGATTGTTGGATTATGGAACCAACAATGGATTTGCTGTAAATTATGGTATTTTTGTTTGATGATATTTAACCACCTGGACACTTAAGATCATTCCTGCCTCTACCAATGTTTGACAAATGTAAATGTCATAATTACTAAAAGTTACAGTAAAAATAAACAAGAGAAGGAAGAATTGGAACAGCTGGAAATTGAACTTATTCGCAAAAGAATTTTCGAAATTCTTGTGGGAAAATTGCAGCGGTTTTTTCTCTGTCTTTTAGAGTAGCGTCTATCAGACATGTATAATGGTTTCTCTTCAGTAAATCATTAAAATAACTAAATCCTTGAAAAAGGCGAATTAAAACTAGGAAACACGATCACTACGTACAATATCACTGGAGATAACACCATTATCACTTTCATATTCCTTATGAATTTTAACTGGTACCATAATTTAAGACCGCTTCTAGACCATACCAGCAAGCCCTATAAATCATTGATGGTCAACAGATGTGCATAGAAATTGTATAGCTACGAGGTCCCATTTTGAAGCTCGCTGAGGCTAAAGACATGCCATTCGCCCACGGCAATGCGACCTCTAGCTGAGAGAGAAAGAAGTATACAATCTACGAACAGCTGCTATGGGCTCGTATTCCACTACTGAAATGTACGCTTACAGTGAAATGGACAAACAAAGCCAGTCATGGTCGCCGAGACTGAAAAGTTTTAAGACTAGAACCCTTAAATTAAAGTAAAAAACGCTCTAAATGTATATCTAGTAGATTTAAAAGAAAGTAGGTAAAGTTTTTTCCATACGCGGTATTGACTATCAGAACGCTTCCGAAGGTTCGAACCGAGTCAGCCAGTCGCTTCCTCCTTCCTTGGTATGTTTTCGAAACGGATGCCTCTCGATTCTTTCGATACAGTAAATTCTTAAAACCCCTAAAGAGTCTTTCTTCACAAAAACTTTATCTATTTTCTTTATTTTAGTTCAGCAAGAACCAATGTACCCCGACTCGAAAGTGCCAGAAGAAAGCGAAGGAGTGTAGAATCGCGAGACGGCAGCTTCGTTTTGGCCGCTGAATTTCACCGACTGTTTTGTCATTTAAAACTCCCGGGAACTGCTCCTTTTACAAAACAATCCAATTACTAGCGTTTGGCTGTTCATTAAGCGAATATGGAGACAAAAAACTGTCCAAAAAGCGAAACAGAGCGATGCGAGATACCGCTTCATACGTCGTTTGGTAAGCGAAAGAGCCACCGAAAGAAGGCCTCTTCTCGCGCTATTCAATCCTCGCTGGCTCCTGAAGCTGTCTTAGCTACAGCTGCTATTCTAGATAAAGTAGACATAAAATGATTGTCACTTTCTTTGAACTAACCTGGTTCCTTCTACGGCTGGCCCACGAAAGTGTTTCTCATTCGAGTCGGCAAGCCACTGTAAGCGGTTTAGTCGTTGGTGTGCGGTGCGATGCGGTAAGGGCGGCTGAATCATCACTGTCACTGTAAGTGGCTCGTCACATGTCATAGGAACTCACCAAACAAAGGCCAACGACTGGTGGCATCACACCAGCGCCGCAACCTGATAAAGCTGCTATTGTATTGCTGGTCTGTCATAGGCTGCTCTCAGATTGAATATTGAATAACTGATGGCCTATCAGAGCCCTGTGTTTGACAGATATGGGGCCTGTGGTGTTTTATTGTCAGAAGGGCCGTCACAAGGCATTGGTCTTTACCGTCAACTTTTCAATTATTTATCGACAGGAATAAATGAACCGAGCAGGGTGACCACTGGAAAATTATCTGTCAGTGCTCAGTGGCTATGGTAACGGAAAGACTTTTCCGATTATATGCCTCAGTCATGACAGAAGAGAAAAAAAATGCTATGCGTGTGTGTGATACCGTCGTTTCTTTGTTCAATTGATGGATTTAACCCCAGCGCGGCAGATATCGCCCGCTGGCAACATTCCGAAAATCCTGAAGACTCAGCAGCCTTTCTTCTCAATAATTCGACAAAAAGACTCGGAAAAAAAATATTTCGGTCTTAAAAGGAAGCACTTACAGAGAATTCATTCCTCCATATTTTTGCAGATGCGAAGGGGAAGCCTCAACAGTCCACGTGGAGAAATACCAGATTTTACGATATTTTGTTTGATAAACCCTTTGTGTTTAGGTAGCGTTCTTGAGCCAGTATTGTGGTTTCCCAGCAACAAATAAAACATAAATGCATCCTTGTCATCCTTCCCTCAACCACACACTTCATGTCATTGTGTCGACATACGCGCATCCCACAGCGACGTACCACGCGCGATGGATCCACCGGAAGTGAATTCACCGGAAGTATTGAAGCTACACTCGCATCGCGTGGGCTGGAATGACATTGGCCGGTCGGTGAAGAACCCAGGGAGCTCGGATGTATAGAAATCCCCATTACCTGCCTACTGTTTATCTGTTTGTCTGTCTGTCTTTTATTAACGACACAATCATTACTGCTATATTGTTTTTATTTTTTATATATATACAAACTGAAATACAACCAGGAAATTCAACCATAAAAATGTATTCATAAAACAAACATTTGGAGTATGTAAACACTCGACTATTTTTAGCTATGTACACTTTCCATTGTGCCATCCGGTTGAAATACTTGACATTTATGATATCAAGTAGCATCTCAACGCTCTACTTGAACAAGAGCTGGGAATGTTCGCATACGAAGCCTTTCAACTTCAGCTCTCAACACTGCAATCTCAGACGCCTGGGCTTTGGCTAAGTCGACGAGTTTTCGGCGCGCCACAATGTCCTGATATCGACGCTCTGCACCAGTATCATTTCGTCGTTCAGCTGTTAATTAAAATACATTCCTGGTTAGTTCGAACTGATCTGTGAGGTGGCTGGGGAGAGGAAGGGACGGGGGAGGGGGAGGGGAGGGGACGGGGAAAGGGAAGGGGAGACGGGAGGGGGAAGGGGAGGTTAGGGGAGACGGGAGGTCATTTGAGATCAGTGCAAGAGACCATAATACTAAGAGAGCGAAGCTCAGTATTGATGTCTGTGCCATGTTCGTGGCGGCTAAGGCTATTTTTAGTAACTTCGCCATCGCGCGCGCAAGTCCCTCCACCAATAGAATTTGATTTTTGACGTGCGCGCGGACGGGACCGTTTGAATTCTATTGTCTAAGAGCCTTGCGCGCGCGATGGCGAAGTTACTAAAAATAGCCTTAGCCGCCACGAACATGGCACAGACATCAATACTGAGCTTCGCTCTCTTAGTATTATGGTCTCTTGATCAGTGGCAATGGGGGAAAGGTTCAGGGCGGGGCTATCTCGATTGCATCTTCACCCCTTAGGTTGCATGGACAGCACTTGGAGAATTCCTTGTTTTATGCGTCCAAAAAACAGGACAATAGTCAGAAGGTCCAAGACCGACAAAAGATAAAAAAGGGACGAAGGCAATGAATCAGAATATGAAAATCTAAGCTTGTTACCATTCATTTCGTTCACGTTTCGACGTTCAGCAACAGACAAGGCCAGTTCTTCAAGTTCCTGATCTAACTTGGTGTTTTCCAGTTGTTTCTTTCGAATGACTTTCTTGATTCCTTTGATTGTGTCCTTGCGATCATTAACGTTGCGATCGTGCATCTAAAAGACAAGATGATTGATTAAACAGACAGACAGGACAGACAGACTGACGGACGGACGGACAGACAGATAGACAGACAGACAGACAGACAGACAGAAAGGACAGACAGACTGACGGATGGACAGACAGACAGACAGGACAGACTGACGGACGGACGGTCAGACAGACAGGACAGACAGACTGACGAACGGAATGACAGACCTGACAGACTAACCGAACGCTGTTTCGAAAATGGCAGAGATAGAATGTACAACTCAACAAACAAATAAGCGAAGGAATAATAATGGACGACCAAAGAAGGAACGAACGAACTAATCAAATAATCGACAGGTTGACTGAGAGACTAGGCACACACTTATCTCATTATCAAAAGATGATACCTTTTCAAACAGAGATAATGTTTGCTCCAGTGTAGCAATTTCCTTTTGTTGACGGGCTTGGTGATCACCTTCTGCCAGAAACTATGAAACAAAACCATTTTGGTAAAGGACACCAAGAAAATAAACCTACATAACAAATAATTGGCCTGCGTAGCAGTGGGGGGTTTGGGGTCGACAGACTGGTCGCTCGCCCCCAAATCCCCACACAGCAGGCTAACAAACAACATATGGAATCAAATACACCCTCTCAAGGAACAGGAACCCATTAAGGACTTCCCGCCAGAGGCGAACAAACTCATACCTGTTGTGTGGGAGAGAGAGCATATTGGTTACCTGGGAAGGGGTGTACCAACCTGTTGTAGATCTTTTGTTACACGGAGAAGTTGAATATCTCGTGCTTTCGTTTGCAGGTCTTCTGCTTGCATATACATCTTACGGTGTTCCCTGTTTCCATAGAGATACACATGGAGTCATAAAGTATGCAACACAATGTCAGTGAAATTCGCCTTCCAGGAGTTTCCCAGAACTCATTACTATTTCGCGCATGCAAGCAAGAATATTACTTACTTATTGACTGAGTGGGAGGGCTGGACGGGAAGATATTTGGCTCGAGGTCATGCTGTACTGACCGAACGCAGCAAGGCCCGTACAAAATGACCGCGAGCCAAATAATTTCCCACTCAGTCAATAAGTACGTATCATCGCGAGCGGGCCGCAAAAACCCGTCCGGCCCTGCTGGTTTCCGCGCGCTATAATTTCATTTGTATTACAGAGTTTTTTTAGCACTTTTTATAATAAAAAACAAAAGGAAAGAAAGAAAAAAAATCGGGAAATTATTTGGCCCTGCGCGCGCTTTTAAGAATACTTTCGGAAAAGGTGATGTGAGCAAGTCCGGACGGCTTTTCGAAGGTGGTCCGGAAAAGCCCGTATCTGGACCCAGACCCGCGCACGCGCCAAAAATATAAATAAGGGCTGCGTTCGGTCCGTACGGCCATGGCCTCTAGCCAAATATTTTCCCGTCCGGCCCTCCCACTATAAGTACGTAATAGCATTTCCTGGATTGCAACAAAAAGTTCTTTAATATTCTTATTGTGAATGGTTATGATGGTCCTCAGGTTTTCCAATACATCCGGCACACTCAGATTTCTTTCAAGACTCTTGTGAAAGTCAATTTGTAGGTTTTGATCGCTTGAATATTAGTGGATTTTAAGGTAAACAGTGCGGTCTTACCATTCTAGGCCGTGAATGCCCTTTCTGAATTCTTTACTGTCTTCCATGATAGAAACCTTTCCTTTGCCAAGATTCTGTATGAATACAATTTAATAGAGAATCATCATCATCAGCTGTCCATTTCCCATATATACCATATATATACCCATCTATTTCCCATATATACCATATACATCCATCTATTTCCCATATATACCATATATACACCCATCTATTTCCCATATATACCATATTTACCCATATGTTCCCCATATATACCTTTTGAATCGATTTTGAACAAAGAATTCATAAATCGTTAGTAATATCATATTAATCATACCGTAATCTGAGCATTGAGATCCTCTACAACAGATCTATGCACTAGAATACTGTCTGCAAAGTCTGTAATGAACGGACCAGTGGGTACTTCAACCTATTGTAAACAAACACATCATCAACAAACGATAAATAAAATAAAATAACTGTTTATTTAAGTGTCCTAGTCTTATAGCGCTCGCGCACTAATTGGGGGACACTATACTCTCACACTCACTACCTCTACCTTAAATATTTTGCAAATAATCCCTCGACTCACCAGTTCGTTTTTGATGGAGGGAGGAAAACCGGAGGACCCGGAGAAAAACCCTCGAAGCAAGGGAGAGAACGAACTAACAAACTCAACTCACATGAAGTGCCCCGTCCGGGAATCGAACCAGGGACCACAGCGGTGAGAGGCGAGCGGTCTAACCACTCGGCCACCCTTGCTCCCCACGATCATTTGTAAAACATTACAGGATGTCATATGCTCAGAAGTTCGTGCTTTTGTTTATATTTTCTTGAAATGCGCTAATTTACTTAAATTCTTAGGATCTCTTCAATGTTGTATTCACTGTTTGTGTGGGGAATTTCAGCAGCCTATATGGCCTCCAAATATCAGTTTTTATTGCATTATTTGACTACCACAAGTGTAATAACTCTTGGAGTGCGGATAAAATATAGCACACTTTTGCACGCTTGTAGGATAAAACATTCGCTTTTTCAAGTCTTTTTGAGTTTTCTTTGACACTGAGACATTCCAGAAGGTCTAACTATAGATCTTTGAGCTTGTAATTGGTGTAGTTTGTTTTTATTAGTTATCTTCCGAAAATGTATAGACAGGAATGACCAGGAAAGTCAAGACTGTTAATTTGAAAAATAGACGGGGATACGAAAATAAGCATATTTAAAAACAACCTGCAGTCTTAGTGGTTCCACTAAATGAAAAACACCCTCAGTGCAAAACTTTTAAGAGCTTTTTAATATAAGAAATCTACGAAAATTTCTCGGTGGCAAAAGTGCTAACGAACTCATACATTCTCTATAATTTTTTTTAAAACCGCATCACGCAAAAAATATTGCAGGTGGCAAGCTCAAATTTCCAATGACACCAAATTTTGCCATACCCTTTCAATATTTAAAGTTGATTTGGTGTTTATTTGATTGAAAAGAGAAATGCCTAGACTATCCCATTGAGCAAAATAAAATTGCAAACAAAGATACACCTATAGTCAGATACGTTTTGGCAACAACGACAAAATGAAGAACGACGTTTAGTATGGACGGAATGCCTAATTACCAGGCGAGAAAAAAAGAGTTTTCAAATTTATCCTTATTAGTCTGGACATTACCTAAATGATGGAAAATTGATTTGTCATTGTAAAATATTCAAGTCATTTAAAAATCATAAACCATGTAATTACCTGTCCTTGTTTTAATAATAATTGCACCTCTAAGTTAATAAGGAACTTGATTTTTTCCTCACGCAGTCTGAAGATGTAATTTGGTAATAATTGTTAGAGAATCAGTTTGAAAGGTGTGATCTATAGAGCTATCCAGACTGGTCGTCTGTAAGGACTTTTAATGAGTAATTGAATCTATACACTACATAGCAATTAAAGGAGGCGTTTCTCGTCCGTAATAATTATCACGTGGTGTACCCAAATAGCGAAGAGCAAGCAGTGACAGTCACAACTCAGACAAATCCAACCAAATTTTTCATCTCCTTGAGCTCGATTTCGGTACTTTGGATTTTAATGCCCATATTTTAAACATAAACAGCTTTTTTATAATAAAATGTAGGTTTCTCCGTGTTCTATTCAGTGCGATTACAGATTCATAATGTTTGTTGAGTCATGCATCTATTAAGGTGATGTTACATGGGTCAATTCGCAACAATGATTTTCCGCGCAACAAAGGTTGCCCGTAAAGTTTATGCTGTGGAAAATACAAAACGCAACTAGTTTTATCAAAATGTTTGCTTAGTGAACAAGTTGCAAATTTTTTACATGAATTTTAAAAATTTTTAACGCAAAATTATCAATTTGACCAAGTGTTGCGCGGAAAATTGTTGTTGCGAATCGACCCGTGTAACATCACCTTTACGCGCGCTATTTTTAGTACCGCTGCGCAACGATATTACTAAAATCCCACCAGAGCACCTGCTTTGTTTTTAACAGCTTTATTGGGCAACACCAAAAAATTCAAATATACAAATGATGAAAAAATAATCAATATAAATCAAAAATTGTACACCCAAAGAGGGATGTACGAACGGGACTGTGGTCCCATGCGAGGGTTTGCAGGGTCAGTTGTTCGAGGGTTAAGAAACTTTGAGTAAAGCTAAGTTCTCATAATCTTGGACACTACATTGAGATTTATACTGATAAAGGATTTAACGAAGGGTCAACAACATATTCATCGTCTGTGGGGGAGGGGGAAGGGTGATCTCTCCCTGTCCCTCTACTCCACGCTTCGTTGTACTATTTACCTTTGCAATTCTTGATAGGTGTGTTCCATATCGAGTTGTACCCTTTCGTCCTCATCAACTCGTTTTTGAAGGTAGGAATTCATTTCAGCCAATACTAACGCCTTTGCTTTGACCTACAATGAAACATCCAGGGCATTTGGGATGAATAGAGGAAATAATCTAAAAATTATATCTAAAAGGCCATTGTACGTGGGAGAAGCCATGAATGATTAGAGTTGTCACTACCACGTAAACTTTTAATTACAACGCCGGGCTTTCGGACAAAGTGTCCATCTTCAGGGCAAATGAAAATGTTGCCCTGAAGATGGACACTTTGTCCGAAAGCTCGGCGTTGTAATTAAAAAAAGTTTACGTGGTAGTGACAACTCTACTCATTCATAATCTAAAAATTGGAAACCCTGTCATCTTTTGTTACTGTTATTCAGTAGTCATAGTGGGTCCTCAGTCATTAGAAACTACCTTACGTAGCGGCCCTAGGAGGAGGAGGGGGGGGAGGGAAGGGAAAGAGGAGAGGGGGCATGGGGTGAGGAAGCAAGAAGGGGCCCCTCCTCCCTATTCTCCCCATTCCCCCTCTCCCCTTTCCCCTCCCCTCCCCCTCCCCCTTTAGGGCCGTTACACAGGCTATTAGAGATCAATGCAAGGATTTACACTGTACCTGTTGTTCACTATCAACCTTCTGTCCCCTAGTCTCCACAAATCGATGCCACACATCCAGTTCAACACCTTCAGGCATGTGCTCCTCACTGTCCAGCTCGACCATGGCTTTCTCAAAATGTTTGGCCGCGGCAGAATGGGCACGCGATGACGAGGGTCTAGGACTGAATGGGCTACCGCTTGGAGCGGGTACATCAGTCTGGGATTCGGTGACTGCTCGTAGCTGTTTTTGACCCCTGGAACAAAAACGTACATAACATTGTTGTGTTTGTTTGTTTGTTCAAGTCGAATGTGTAAATTGCAAGTAAAAGGAATCCATAAGAATAAGAAAGAAACTGTAGAATTAGACTGCGAACAGTCCCTCCTTTTCCCTCTAGAATCAGTAAAAGCGAGCGCCAAGAACTGACGAGCGAAGGTATTCTTGGCGCTCGCTTTTACTGATTCTGGAGAAAAGGAGGGACTGCTCGCAGTCTACTGTAGAATTGAGAAAGTGTCTTTTCTTAAAAGTGTATGTGTGGAACTTCTCCCACTCCTCCTCCTGTACCTTGGTCTTCGTTTGAATAGTTTATAAAGTTGCTCAACAGTGTGCGCATCCTGGTCAACAAACTCTCGTTTAAAGGCCTTATCGAGAGCCTTGTCCTCTATTACAAGGATTTCATAGCCTTCTCGGTAGTCCTCTACCTCCCTTTTGGCCTCAGCTTGGCTAGACGATACGTGAGACTTTTTCTCTTTCATTTCTTCCATTCGACGGAGGAGTTCTTGCTCCTGGCAGTCGAGCTCGTCCTCGGTTAAGATGGAAATGTACAGGCGTAGAATCTTAAGTTCTTCCTGCAACAAAAAGATATATTGTCTTTTAGAGTTTATGGCACGGCAAGGTCAAGTTACATAGCACGACCATGGCACGGCAAGGTCACGTTACATAGCATGACCATGGCACGGCAAGGTCACGTTACATAGCACGACCACTGCACGGCAAGGTCACGTTACATAGCATGACCATGGCACGGCAAGGTCACGTTACATAGCACGACCACTGCACGGCAAGGTCACGTTACATAGCACGACCACTGCACGGCAAGGTCACGTTACATAGCACGACCACTGCACGGCAAGGTCACGTTACATAGCACGACCACTGCACGGCAAGGTCACGTTACATAGCACAACCACTGCACGGCAAGGTCACGTTACATAGTACGACCATGGCACGGCAAGGTCACGTTACATAGCACAACCACTGCATGGCAAGGTCACGTTATTTATTTATTTTTTTTTACGACCATGGCACGGCAAGGTCACGTTACATAGCACGACTGAAGTTCATGTTACATGGCGTGATCACGGCATGGTAACGTTGCATGGCACGATCAAGACACGGTCACGTTATATAGCACGATCAATGCACAGCAAGGTCACGATGCAAAGTACGCGATCAACGTGGTCATGTTACGTGACATGGATCGTTACATTGCGTGATCACGGCACTGCGCGGCCAAGTTACACATTGCGATCAAGGCTGAACATACAACCATTCTCACTGAGATCTCTCTTAAAATACACGCACTCCCTCCTGGAGGATACATTGGGCGTTGTTTTAACGGCTAACCTTTGCGCATTTGCGCATTTGATTATACTATATAGAAAATATAAATATTAAAATATAAATATTAAATATTATATTATTACTAACCTGGTATATGACCATCTCTGTTTTAACTTTCTTTTGGAAGAGTAAAGACAACTTTTCATCAAAAGCTGCCGCGGCTTCGTTGATACTCGACTGTAACTTTTTAAGCTCCGTTTCCAGAGATTTCTTCCACTTTTCACGATCCTCTAAATGCTGTTGTTGTTTCTTCTCGAAGTCTTTAGAGGCTTTTTGTTCTTCCTCTGTCCATTCGTCCTGTGGTTTACTAGTCACGAAATCAGGAGGGACAAGGTCTTTCTTTAGCTCGTCTTCCAGATTGGCTTCTAGTCGTCCATGCATCATCATCATTAATGCGCGTTCCCGAGCGTTGTCTGCCTGTTCAGCCAATCGTCTCTCTAGGAAAACACATTAGCATTAACTTTATTGATTTTATCATCATCATCATCAACATCAATGTGCGTTCACGAGCGCTGTCTGATCAGCCAGTTGTTTCTACGAAAACACATTATCATTACAGCGAAATTCGTTGCATCGCGACCTCTAACTTCTGCAATGTTTTTGTCTTTTATGATCCGTCCATCATTCTTGGGGGCAGTGCTTTCACGAATTCGTTCAGTGATTGGTTGATTTGTAATAAGCTCCGCCCCCAAACTGATACGATTGACGGCTCAGAAAACCAAAATTAAACCAAAATTTGTAATTTGCTGGTCGCGATGCAACGATTTTGGCTGTAACTTTATTGTCATCATCATCATCACTGATCATCATCACTGATCATCATCATCATCATCATCATCATCCGGCATCATCATTACCATTATTATCCTCAATACGCATTCACAATGGTTGTATCGACGGATACAAATTTGATACTGTCTAATAAAGCAATTGTACCTTCTTCAACCTTGGCTTGTTCTTCTAGTCTTAACTTCTCCTCGGGGGTTATAAACTTTTTGAAAGGAACCTCTTCGTCTTTAACCTCTAGAATTCTCTCTGGCATCTCATCATCGTTCAAGGTTGGTTCAAATGTCTAAAACAAAGTATCAATCATCATTGTCATCATCATGATCATCATCAATGGACATTACTTCCTTTACCAGCGACTAATTAGTCTCTATCGTTCTCATTTATCATATCGTCATCATCATCATCATCATCATCATCAGTGGATATTACTTCCTCTTTACCACCGACTAATTAGTCTCCATCGTTTCTCATATATTTTGCGCTTCTGCAGCACTAGTAAGTAGACTAAGGACGCCTGTCTAATTAGGCTTAACATATAGAGACAACTATTTAGCTTCGGAGTATGGACCATCTAGACTGACAGCGTGGGTCGCTGGAGCACCACAGGAAGCCCATACAAGGAACGATCAGTCACTGGTCGCATCAGTCTAGGGGGATGTTTACATGACACTAGGATTACCTTAGCAGGCGAATCATCCTACCTGATATACATTTACTGTATTCTATTTAGTAGGATGATCCTAGTACCTGAAGTGAAGACACAAATTTCCCTGTAAACAGAATGCAGTAAATGTATAGCAGGTAGGATGATTCGCCTGCTAGGATGATCCTAGTGCCATGTAAACACCCCCTAGGTCTGCTGGTGTCCGTTTCGTAGCCTTGCAAGGTACCTTGGTTTGGTTACCTTGGTTACCTTGTCTGTGGCCCTTCATTCGAATTTTCCAATAGGCAGGGATGGTGTATTCCTACACTCACTCTCTGTCCCATCAGTATGGGGGTCCAAATTACACCAATTACAACAAGGAATATATGATCTTCGAAAGAAGACCACATCTTTAGCATGGAAGGCCTGCACGTACAAATCCTGCAGCTATCTACCTTTTATCCTACATTATTTTGTAATTAATTTACTAACCTTTTCTGTCATGTCTAGGTCAGAGAGAATCTTTTTTATCCTTTCGTTCTTTTCCTGGATCTTTTTAACTTCGCTTTCTTTGAACTTGAAAGTCTCCTCGAACTCTTTGTTGAAGTTTAACTTGATTCGATGAATAGCATCCTACATAAGACAGGTGAGCACATCACGTGTAAGTGGGATTACAAAGAATAGAGTATTATAAAATTGAGTTCATCTTGAGCGCTATTATTGACAAAAGATTGAGCGTTCAAGCAGAGTATAAAACAAGAATAAGCAGCTCTACAAGAAGCGTTTCGTCAGTACCAGACTACACCATTTTCCTTGCGGATTGAGCTAAGACGTTAAGAATGCCTGGTCGTACAAAAAATGGGCGCTCAGGCGCGTGTTCTAGATATCGCTCTTAGTGAATCTGGAGGGAAAGTGGGGCTCCTCGCAGTCTAGATCGAACCCAATACCTCGCCACGCCACAACAAGTAGGGATTATTTCTTTCTGCAAGTCGTATCCCACACCTTTTAGATTGTTTCCTGTTACTCCCTCATCCAGTCTCCCCACCCCTCTCCTCTGAGTCCTTATAGCACTGGGCAGCTCTGAGGAACAGGCACTAACCTTAAGCAATACAATCTGGTTGTGCTTCTGCTGTGCAGTATGCACTTGAAACTGACTTTGAAACAAGTCATTAGCACCACCATATGACGCTCCTCTACTTCCGGTGGTAGCTGGGTTCGTACCGGAAGTCTCGCTGTCCTCCTCACCATAAAGGTCTTCATCCTCAAAGTCTAATTTATCGTCTAAATACAATAAAATAATGGATGTACAATTGCTTTTTAGTTATCTTTGTTTCAGCTAAACTATATAAATGGCCCAAGAATCAACATTTTGGATCAGCAAAGGGTGGGGCTTGGATGAGAGAAGGAGGAAACAAGGTCACAAGGAAATACGTCTTCTCTTTCAAAGTCTTTTTTCCTGATGTTCTTTTTTTCCTAACACATTTCTTTCAAGCGTAGCTGTGGTAAAATTTCTCAAAGGGCACATCTCCGTAAAGCAAACACAACCTGTAAAACGACCAGGAACTGGTGTCCGCTAATGTGAGGTTCAAAATGTAGAGCTTGTAAAGAGAAGGGACTGAGGGTTGCTGTCCCCTTATGGGAGGTGTCTGCTTATGGGAGGTGTCTACTTATGGGAGGTATCCGCTTATGGGAGGTGTCTGCTTATGGAAGGTGTCTGCTTATGGGAGGTGTCTGCTTATGGAAGGTGTCTGCTTATGGGAGGTGTCTACTTATGGGAGGTGTCTGCTTATAGGAGGTGTCTGGTTATGGGAGGTGTCTACTTATGGGAGGTGTCTGCTTATAGGAGGTGTCTGGTTATGGGAGGTGTCTGCTTATGGGAGGTGTCTGCTTATGGGAGGTGTCTGCTTATGGGAGGGGTCTGCTTATGAAAGGTGTCTACTTATGGGAGGTGTCTACTCATGGGAGGTGTCTACTTATGGGAGGTGTCTGCTTATAGGAGGTGTCTGGTTATGGGAGGTGTCTGCTTATGGGAGGTGTCTGCTTATGGGAGGTGTCTGCTTGTGGGAGGTGTCTGCTTATAAGGGGGGGGGGGTCCTCTTATCGCAGGTGTCCGCTTATCGGAGGTGTCCGCTTGTGGGAGGTGTCTGCTTATGGGAGGTGTCTGCTTATGGGAGGTGTCCTCTTACCGGAGGTGTCCGTTAATGGAAGTTTAACTTCCCACAAGCACCAAGTCGCTTTGTTTCTAAACATGATGGTATACACCTACCTGGTACAGGAGTATTTCTGGTAGAGGCTGCCGGCCCAGGCGTCAAGTCTTTGCTTGCTTCACATTCTGCTTTCTCGATTTTCCTTTGTGTCAAGACATACTGTAGCTCATCGAGTTCTTCCTTTGTTCTTTCTCTCATAGGGTAGTTAGTCACGGACATAGGCAAGCGAAAAGCATTGCATGACCGACCCTTAACTACCATCGCGTCCCAGCATTCTCGTTTTATCATGTCTTTTAGGTAAATACGTGCTAGATTGGCCATTTCAATGTCATCGCGAATCTGGAAACAAGATTTATTTTATTTTCATTGAATCTGACACTTTTTAAATATTCACCATGCATTTGCTGCCATCTCGTGCAGGGCAACACATTTCATCTGTCTGCCAAAGGTTTTTATAAGAGTCTTAGCCTCCTCCCCAGGCAATGCTTTTGGGTTTCCTTTGGAATAAAAACGAACGAGAAAGAATGAGGCCCATTCTTTCCCGGCCAGGAAAAAAAATGGAATCCCAACAGTTGTCTGAGGAGGCTATCTCAGTCTTTAGGTGCCCATTTCTCGACAGACCAGATAACTTTACCGGGTAAAGTTTTCTCGAAGCGCACGTTTTTTTCAATGAATTTCATGATTTTACAGATAAGCTTACGGGTGCTTGCGCGCTCCTGTAATTTTTTCCGTAAATTTACGGGCCCGAAAATTTATCGGGTCTTTGAGAAACAAGCGCTTCTTTATGGTCTCCTATTAAACTCACGTACCTCTTTAATCTTTTCTTCGCCTTCAGCAATAAGTTTTTGTCTCTCCTCTACGTCCATGGTAAATTCGTGTCGTTCTAGTTTCTCAATGTCTGGTAACTCTCCGTTCACTTCCATCATTTGGAGAACCGTGTTACGTAACTCTGAGATGTCTTTACGTAGCTTACGTTTGATGTCAGCAAACTTTTTGTCTTCTTCACGTTGAGCCTACAAGCACCAAACGTAAATATTTGAAGTGCACATAGCGTGTTGTTTCGTATGAGTGTGAAATTTACCGTGCCGTACTGTGACCGTGTCAGTGTCGTGAAGTCTATAGAGCGGTTTTCATATGAGTGGGAAACGGTACGGTCCGTACCGTAACCGTGTCAGTACCGTAATTTCTATAAAAACATTCGAAAATTCTGCCGTAACCGTACCGTGCGGTGATCATAATGTTTCCCAGTCATATGAAAACCGCTCTAAAACCTTTTGGAATTCCTGCCGTAGCAGTGCCGTGCGGTGACCGTGTCATTTCACAGTCATACGAAATGTAGTCTAGCTAATAATCCCGAATGTGTAGAATCCTAATACATCGAACTTCCAAGAGGAGCAAAGAGAGAACTCAATCCAGCACTTGTCACAGCCTGCGATTTTGAGGGCAGGGGAGGGGGAGGGGAAACGGGTTGGGGAGGGGGGAAGGAAAGGATCGGAAGGGACAGGATCTGCTTTTTTTTTCACCCTTCCTCCCTTTCCTGAGAACTCAGGAGTTCTTATGCTTGCTGCCTATCCTCGGGAACTTAGGGCGTCTGTGACGCTATAAGCAGACAAGGATGAAAGACACCCAGGTAACTACTTCACCTATGACACTATTCAATACAATAGTGTAACTTGGTCATAAATGAAGTAGTAACGTACACCAGTCCCCTCTTCCCTTTCCTCTTTACCTCCACCCTGACGCTGGCATCTTAGGTCCCCGGGGATGGCTCATGCCCTTTAATCCACCACCGGAATGGTCATTGAGCGAAAAGACGGCTTTTCATGTCTTTTTTAAAATGAGTTCTAAATGCGACTCATGGCAATGCGGACATCATTTCATGTTATAAAAAATATCACCAAAATAGAGAAATCAATTGATATTTCATCAATAATTGTATTATACAAGCCAGTAAAAGTCGTAAGTACCTCAGCGACAGCTTTCTCCAACCATGTAGGAGTCCTCGCCCAGTGTAGGTGTAGGAGTCGAATAGATGCCATCTTTATCAAGCTTCTTTTGTTGTTTCTCACTCCCTTCTGTTGTTGCTTTCTCAATAATGACTGATGATGACTTGGGGACGTATTCTGGTCTGCCTTCAGCGGCAGCAGTCTTCTTCCTTTCTCTGAATCGTCAATATAGAGTTTCTTGATCGTGCTGCATCCACAGCTGCCTGCCTGCCTTGCTTTTGCCTAATGGAATTTGTGACAAGGAATAAATTCTATAGGTTATTTGCATGACACTTTATGTAACACTATCACTGGCATGACATCTCTCTGCGTGACAGCATATCAGTTGCGTGACAATTTAAGTCGCATGATACATAGCATTTCTTGTACATCCTTCACGTGGTACTTTAAGCCACATGAGATATGTAACCCGACACTACTTCTAGCGTGACTGACTATTTTGCGTGACAGCATATTGCGTGACGATTTCATTTGCGCATATTCTTTAAGTGACATTTTCAGTTGTGTGACAACTATAAAAGCCCACACTCACCAACTTGACTGAAATTCCAAGACCAGCATGCCAGTACACCGTCTCCTCCCGTACTGAGTATTCTCTGTGAGTCTCCTGTGAAACACACGTGGCGGACCCCACCCTTGCGATAATGGTGAGCGGGAATCTTGATTGTGCGATCCTAAAAAATGCAACTTAAGCTTAGTGGTTATTGATACCTCGATCTGATAATAGCCAGGCATAAAAAGAATAAGGCAGTGAGGAGGAGAACGAGGAGGAGGAGGAGGAGGAGGAGGGACGTCGTGCCGTTCCTCAACGATGTGATTAGTTGACAGTATCCCAAATGCTGAGACATAGCAAGGCAGGGACTGTTCCAAAATCAAACAGAAAACGTTCTGATGTATTCCAGAGAACTTACCAGAGCTCCAACAGCTCTCAGTAAGATTTGACCATCTGTGCCTGCCACTTGCCAGCCATCGCAGATGAGGAGATAAAGTCAATGTACCACCATGTAGCTCATGACCAATATATCCTCCTGAAGACTCGAGCAACGGAATCTCGTTACTTGGTTCCTTGAAAAAACAACAGTATAATGAGACTTGTCTTCAATTAATAGATACCCAGGTCTAGTGTTCCAGGTAATTAAGCAAAGAGGTCATGTAGCCTTCTCTGAAGACTATACAAAAACGGGCAAAATATACTAAAAGCGCTGAAAAGCGATGTCCGAGGTAAGTACATGTAATCAGACTGTCACTGAAGCAAAATAAGTTCATGTTTTAACGCAAGCGCACTTTGATACAGCCTGCTAACTTTGGTATTACTGGGTTGCATATGACGTCACGGTAGCCATCTTGGATGAACTTCCGAACAAAAGATTTCTCATTAGCGTCCTCTTGCTTGTTCATCCAACATGGCTACCGCTTCATTGTCTTTTGATTCTCAAGGGAATGGATGAAACCCAGCAATACTTGCCTTCATACATTGAATTGAATATCATTACCTGGGCTTCCTGTGTTAATGCTAGTTTTATCAGTTCTTTGCGATTGTGTCCCACAGCACAGGCAGTCTGTGCTGATGCAACAATAACGCTGTAGATAGGTCGAACTAGTCTGTGTGTTGACATCTTGACTGTATCTTTACGGTATAACAGGGCTTTATTGACAAATGCATCTCTAGGGTCTGGAATGACAGTCATACAAACAAAAATGAGTGAGTGAGTGAGTGAGTGAGTGAGTGAGTGAGTGAGTGAGTGAGTGAGTGAGTGAGTGAGTGAGTGAGTGAGTGAGTGAGTGAGTGAGTGAGTGAGTGAGTGAGTGAGTGAGTGAGTGAGTGAGTGAGTGAGTGAGTGAGTGAGTGAGTGAGTGAGTGAGTGAGTGAGTGAGTGAGTGAGTGAGTGAGTGAGTGAGTGAGTGAGTGAGTGAGTGAGTGAGTGAGTGAGTGAGTGAGTGAGTGAGTGACATTAAAATAAACAGAGGCGTACGTAAACAATAGCACATATAAACAGAGACACGATGACTATCGGGCCCATAAACTTCCCGATAACATTATTTCCCGGGACGGGTGTTTCTCAATGATATTTACATCGCTCATGATTGCTAGAGCTACGTTAGGTTACGGAACATTTACGAGTACGTTTGAGATAACGGGTACTCGCGTGCTCTCGTAAGCTTCCGCGCAGGTCGAGAAAGAGGTTCCAAGTATTGATCCCTGAACCAACACAAAAATATCTTAATACACTTGAGGTATACGATTACAGTTTTAATTCTAGACATGTTTCGATATTGTCAAATGCCATCTTCAGTAGAATGAAGAAAAACGTTACAAATTTGAATTCAGCTTTTATTCAGCATATACAAATTCAAATTCTTTCTACTGAAGATGGCATTTGACAATGTCGAAACATGTCTAATATAAATACTTTAATCGTAATTACCTCAAGTGTATTATTTTATTTTATTTTATTATTATTTTATTTCATTGGTGCTCCTACGTTCATTTGGTAGCAAAAATGTCTCCAAAAACCATTCATCATTCTTCTAACAATTGTTGTAGGTAAATACGTCGTGCATGAGAACTGACCATCTTTCTCTATGTAACTATAGTTTACTTGAATCAAAAACACTGGCGAGACTGTATACTTTACAAGGTAGTGGACTGATTGACGTGCAATTCATATTCTGTGCAATTTCAAAACATTCTTAAGTAGAATGAAGGAGACAGTACTCACTGCGGTAAAGTATATCCTTTGTGATCTCAAACTCCACCATTTTATCAGCTTTAGGTGAATCACTAGCATTGTAAGCAACCACTATCTTCCATGGTCCATGGCTATCATTTTCACGTTGATTTAAGCAGCTAATTGATGTTATAGTACCTTGGATGTCTGTTGTAAGAAGAAGAAGAAGACAATATTAACTTTAAACTGCCTCGAATTTCATACTTACAGAGCTGATAGAACAGTTTCTATAAGACTGTTGAAATGACACGGCCACAGGCAGGAATTTGGAATGTATTTGTTGACAACACTGACTACACTGGCACTGACACGGTCAGACAAAGCTTGGCCCTTCTTTGCTTTCTACACCCATGTACCTGTATGTCCAAGGACTTTGAAGTTATTGGTCACTCTTGCATCACACACAAACACAGTGACCATCATTTGAGCCTGTGAGATAGATCTGTCCCAGATGATCATAACTATGGAAACAAAACATGATTAAGAATCGTAAAAACATGAAAAAGGAGAACATTTTGGCAGAGGAGTTTAAGTTTTTTTCCTTCAAAAGGCAGTGACACCTGAAAGAACTGTCAACAATTTAACTTGGTGAAAGTTGTTGTAGGTGTCCCTGCCCTCTGAAACTGAATTACTGTAGGGCCTTGTGGGAAAGGAGGACAGATCACACACATCTAGATCTTAATACGGTATTAAGATCTTGGTGTGTGTGATCTGTCCTCCTTTTCCTTACTGTAATTATAAATGCAGCTCTACTCCTCAATTATTTAAAGGACCTTGAGTGTTGGTTCTTCGGGGTCAAAACGCTAGGGATGATCGTCGGAAACCTCCAAAACGGACCCTAAAAAATACCCAAATGCCAAAATTTTCGACCCTAAAAATACCTAACAGCTCAAAAATACCCCTAAAAATACCAAAAAATCAAACAACGGTGTTCTAATAAAAAGGCAGTAAGTAAAAAAAAATCGTCTCGTATATTTTGTACCCCTAAAAAATACCATCTTTTCTGAAAAACCTTGGATTTTCTCTGACGACCCCTAAAAAAATACCAAATCGGCAATTTCAACCCCTAAAAAATACGACGATCATCCCTAGCACACCAATATAGGGAGTACCCCCCCGGGAGAGAGGGTTTTAACTCACCATATTTGCATTACTGGTCCTTCATGAAGATGTAAATGAGCAATAGGGCGTGGCTGCTCTATATTTGTCAGTTCAACAAAGTACACATAGCCATCTGCTGTACCAATAGCAGTAGTACTGGATGATGGGCTGCAAGCTATGCAGGTTGCCTGTAAGAATTGAAACAAGTGAATCAAGTCATGATATAGCCTGTGTCACATTTTGAAAAAAACTCTTGTTTAGTCCAACTGTGTAACAAGAGTTTATTTCCACAATCATGTGACACATGCTTAAGTGATCATATAGTTACATACAAGAATGCACAACCCTTCATTTTAAGTTCTGTCTAAGGTATACTTAAAGGATGACTAATAGGAACATTTGCTTACATGACAGTCCAGAACAAGCTCGCTAACTAATGCTGATGTCTGGATATTCCAGACTTGGAGATGAGCCATTGGATCTGCATGTCTAGAAATATAAAATAACAAATTAATTATCGAAATACTGAGTTAGTTAGGAGTTGTATGAGGGTGCATTAGACATATTGCAAGAAGACTGGGTCCCCAACGTAACTGATGCACCTACATTTTGTGAAAAATACCCTAAATAAAATAATGAAAGAATGTGAGCCCAGGTGGGGTAACTTTGAACCTGTTACCTCCTGAGTAATGATCAGATTCTCTAACCACTGAGCTACTGGGGCTCCCATGGCAAGCAGGTCATGTTCAAATTTATACTAAATGTAAATAGTTATTTAATATGAAAGTAAAGTATGTTAGCATTAGCTTGTAATAATTGTCACTCACCACACAATATTCAGTCCCACCAAGCAGACAATCAACACCAACAAGTTCCACATTGTTCACATCAAAAAGCTCTGTGAGTTGTCCTTCTGGTTGGTATAGCTTCATACTTCCCTGAAGGAATCAAGAAAATGAGGTTATATTGAAAAAAGACAGACATACAGGAAGCTAGTACATGTGCATGACTCTTCAAGCAGTTTTCATATCATATTCTATGATTGTGAAAATGGCATGTCGTGATGTCTCAGCAAATTCACAGCAAGAATGTTAAAATATTTAAACTTAAAGACAGCAGTTGGCATTGATGCAGTTTGTGGTAAGGTGTGCTCTGTGTCCCACTCATATAGAAGCTGCTCTGTGTTGCTGAGACACTATGTGCACTAATTAACTGTTGTCTTAATTGTTAAAGAAGTCAATAAATTTATTTGATAATAGCGTCATGAGCATCTAAAGCCAAAAAAATTAATTCATAACAGTCTTGAAAATGATGTCAGCGACATCGAAATGTCGAATAT
The DNA here is from genome assembly GCA_029948255.1 of Telmatactis stephensoni. Taxonomy (NCBI): domain Eukaryota; kingdom Metazoa; phylum Cnidaria; class Anthozoa; order Actiniaria; family Isophelliidae; genus Telmatactis; species Telmatactis stephensoni. The sequence goes on along the minus strand of JALIZF010001607.1, from coordinate 216,255 downwards.
GACTTATATTAATTTTCATAGTAAAAACCATTCAATATAATTATAGCATCATGAGCTGAGTATACAGTAGGGGTTAGGGTGTGGTTGTGGCTTAGGGTATGTCATTTTCCCTTGATCTGTACCTTGTTCCAAATCAAGGCCATTGTACTGGTAATAGTACTTTATACTGTGTATCTCCATTACATCTCTACTACATACTAACAGATTGTAACTAACAATGTAAATCTCACCTTTGTACTGCCTACAGCTAGATCATTATATGTCTTAGACCATGACAGACTTGTTATTGGAGCTCCTACATCAGTTTTATTCAACACTTTGACTTCTGGTCCATTGACTATCTAGACATCTCAATATACCATCCTAAAGGGAAAATTCAACAGCAGTTGAGGTACACATACAGTAGATTTTGTATGGCTGTGAAAACAGCACCACAAGGTCACGCCATGATTACGGCAGGAATATTGAATGCTCACTAGGCAACATCAGGCATCTGACACAGCCACAGCATTGGTGTTCTTTTCACACTCATGTGTAATCTGCTCTAAGGCTGACAGCTGTCATAATTTGACGAAATATTCAGAAAGTTTAGAGAGCACCTAAGACATACCTGCCCACCAGTGTAAAGACCATTTTTATGCAATGCAAGACAGTTAGTGCATCCATTGGTAAGTACAGTTGAAGATGCTGTCAGTTCATTGTTTTCACCTGATTAAAACATGACACAAATTAATTAGATTGATGAGGTGTATATTCCCTGTGTTGAAGAGACCAGGTGGGATGCATTATAGGGCAGCATAGTGTTTCACTGTTCTCCTCTGTGGTCTGGGTGCAACAGGTGAATGTCAGTTAAAACGTTCATTCATTTATTCATTCATCCATCCATCCTTTCATTCATTCCAATGCCACATACCTTCCTCTTCCTCAGGAAGAGCTTCCATGGTGTTTTTTCTCACCAAATGAGAAAGAGTATCAGTTCTATTCCTGCTTTTCAATGTTGGTGTTGCGACTACCTTAACTTTACATGTATCTACATCAACTCTAAGTAACTGTCCACCCGCACACCCACAGTAGATCATTCCACTGGGTGTCCAGCAGTGGCTGACTGGCTCACATCTTTCCCTTGCATCACCTGTTGGATACCATATTACTCCATTACAATCTACTTTAAAGAGGAGCCCACAATGTTGGACAAAATTGTTGACAAAAAATTGCCTTTTCATGTCTAACTCAATGACCATCCAATGACACTATATATATGAATATTCACATCTCCCTCCTCAAGAAACAATGTTGCAGTAATGCCTAGTCATCCTTCTACCCCACTGACCAACATTGAGCTGGGAGGGGAGGGCCTATAGCTCTCTGAGCACCTTTTGGAATAATGTTGGGAAAAATTGTGGTTTTCTTAACACTTTTTGAACAAAGATTGCAAGTATGTTTTCTGTCAGAAGGAGTGACAACCAGCATTTTCACCAACTATAGGTATTGGACTCTTAGTACCAGCTATTACTTTCATTGTTCATATTTTACTATGAGGTCATGGAGGCTCACTTCCTTTGGGACTTTATATGCAAGTGCCATTTATATATTTGTAGACATCTGTCATGTTTTGTCATAACTGGATTTGATGTTGGATTGACTGGTTTCCCGGGGGGGGGGGGGGGTACTCCTTCCAATTTTGGGTAGGGATGTGCCGCTGAGCCTTTCGAACCCTGACCCTGTTCCAGAGCAAAATTTCCAAAATTGATACCCTGTTCCAGAGTAAATGCTTGCCTAATTTCATTGCTTCCGGCCCGTTGACGTGTCGTTAACCCCTTTCAGCCCGGCCTTTTAGTCAGACTTTGTTAGATAGATACCCTGTTCCAGAGAGTAATTACGATTTTATATACCCTGTTCCAGAGTAAAATCGCTGAAAACCCTACCCTGTTTGGCGGCACGTACCCATATATCGAATATAGGGGAGTACCCCCCCCCCCCCCCCGGGACTGGTTTGATTGGATTATTAATTGTCCCCATGCAAAGATTTTTGTTGTAAACTATTTCAAAAATAGATAACAGTACCTGGTTCATAATCTTTAGCTTTGGGTCCTACCATACCACCTATAGCAGCCTTGGCAAGCCTGAACTCTTCTGATGTAAAAGCTCTCCCCATTCTACTGATTGAATGGCTTAAATCCTCAAACTCACCATCCTCTGGTGTGCCAAGTGCTGGAGGGAGCTTGAACTCACTGAATAAATACTACAGTTAGTAGTAGTAGTAGTAGTAGTACGTAGTAGTATGATGATAATGATGATGATAATGATGATGATGTTAAGCTTTATTTTCATGTGTCACATTCTCTTAGCTGATGCTGTTGGAGGTGGGTTAATTAGTACTGACCAGGGTTAAATCTAAAGAATAGATACCTTTGATCTTAACCCTGGGTTAAAGCATTAACCCAACTTCCATCAACCAGACCCAAATTATGTCTACAGTACTAGAAGTACTTCTGGCATTATACAAATGTAGCACATTTGGTCTAAATGAAGCCCCAACCAAAAATACGTTTTCAGCTTCCTACATGCCATATATATGAATATATAACTCAGCACATATCATCAGCAGGCGAGGTTCTGTACCGTGGCAGTGCCATGCAGTGACCGTGCCGTAGTTTTTCAAAGTCATACGAAATCCACTCTATGCAACATTAACTGTATACCACAGATACAACACTGGTTTGTATGTAATGTGTAACTACCTGGAAGTGAGAGTATACTTTTCATTGAGCTGCTCAACTTGCCAAACAGTCAGCATTTTCTTGCCAATAGAACACAACTGTCTCCAGTTCATAGGGTTAAATGACATATTGCTACAGGACTGATGGTCAACATGGACAAAACACAATTTTGTTTCAGTGACCCAGTTCCTAGAATATCATTGAAGATAATCATGAGACAAATACAACAGTAAATCCTTAAGGTAAGAAAGTATATTTCACAAGGACTTTTGGGAGGTGTCTATTGATGGTATGTCTGCTTGGATTAGGTGTCTGTTTATGGGAGGTGTCTATTAATGGTGTGTCTGTTTGGATTAGGTGTCTGATTATGGGAGGTGTCTATTAATGGTGTGTCTGCTTGGGGTAGGTGTCTGTTTATGGGAGGTGTCTATTAATGGTGTGTCTGCTTGGGGTAGGTGTCTGTTTATGGGAGGTGTCTATTAATGGTATGTCTGTTTGGAGTAGGTGTCTGTTTATGGGAGGTGTCTATTAATGGTGTGTCTGTTTGGATTAGGTGTCTGTTTATGGGAGGTGTCTATTAATGGTATGTCTGTTTGGATTAGGTGTCTGTTTATGGGAGGTGTCTAGTGATGGTGTGTCTGCTTGGATTAGGTGTCTGTTTATGGGAGGTGTTTATTGATGGTGTGTCTGCTTGGATTAGGTGTCTGTTTATGGGAGGTGTCTATTAATGGTGTGTCTGCTTGGAGTAGGTGTCTGTTTATGGGAGGTGTCTATTAATGGTGTGTCTGCTTGGGATAGGTGTCTGTTTATGGGAGGTGTCTATTGATGTTGTGTCTGCTTGGATTAGGTGTCTGTTTATGGGAGGTGTCTATTGATGTTGTGTCTGCTTGAGGTGGGTGTCTGTTTATGGGAGGTGTCTATTAATGGTGTGTCTGCTTGGGGTAGGTGTCTGTTTATGGGAGGTGTCTATTAATGGTGTGTCTGCTTGAGTTGGGTGTCTGTTTATGGGAGGTGTCTATTAATGGTGTGTCTGCTTGAGTTGGGTGTCTGTTTATGGGAGTTGTCTATTGATGGTGTGTCTGTTTGGATTAGGTGTCTGTTTATGGGAGGTGTCTATTAATGGTGTGTCTGCTTGAGTTGGGTGTCTGTTTATGGGAGTTGTCTATTGATGGTGTGTCTGCTTGGGTTAGGTGTCTGTTTATGGGAGGTGTCTATTAATGGTGTGTCTGCTTTGGGTAGGTGTCTGTTTATGGGAGGTGTCTATTAATGGTGTGTCTGCTTGAGTTGGGTGTCTGTTTATGGGAGTTGTCTATTGATGGTGTGTCTGCTTGGGTTAGGTGTCTGTTTATGGGAGGTATCTAGTGATGGTGTGTCTGCTTGGGTTAGGTGTCTGTTTATGGGAGGTGTCTATTAATGGTGTGTCTGCTTGGGGTAGGTGTCTGTTTATGGGAGGTGTCTATTAATGGTGTGTCTGCTTGGGTTAGGTGTCTGTTTATGGGAGGTGTCTATTAATGGTGTGTCTGCTTGGGGTAGGTGTCTGTTTATGGGAGGTGTCTATTAATGGTGTGTCTGCTTTGGGTAGGTGTCTGTTTATGGGAGGTGTCTATTTATGGGGTTTCTGCTTGAGTTGGGTGTCTGTTATGAGAGGTGTCTGGTGTCAACTGCTTGGGTTAGGTGTCTGTTAATAGGAAGTGTCCAGTTATGGGAGGTGTCCACGTATGTAAGATGTCTGCTAAGGTGATGATGAGGTGCATTTAGGGGGTTCCGCATTGTGAGTGTGTCTGTTTTTAAGGGTGCACACATAAAGTAGACGGCCACTTAGAAGGATGTCCACTTATTTGGACTGTCTGCTAATAAGGGCACACATGTATGGCAAATGTGTCATTATGAGGAGAGTGTCCACTTAGTGTAGGTGTATATACATAAAGCGGTTTTTGTATGAGTGGGAAACTGACCGTACCGTACCATGACCGTGTCAGTACCGTAATGTCCATAAAAACATTCGAAATTCCTGCAGTAACTGTACCGTGCATTGACCGTAACTGGTATGGTCAATTTCCCACTCATACGAAAACCGCTCTATAGGTGTAGTCTTATTATAATAGGTGCTGAGTTCTTGTTGGATTCTGATTAATGCATGCAACCAATGGAAGATATTTGCTCATCGGATATTAATTAACTATTTGAGAAATGCTCTCAACCTTTTACATTCAATTAAATTGAATGCGATGATAGTGAGCATGCTCACATTATCACTTTTAGATAAAAAGTCGCATTTTTTCATCCTCTTTTAAAACCATACCATATAGTCAGCTGAAAGTCAGGCAAACCAGAGAAGCTTGCAAGTATTGATCCATTGTTGGCAAATGTTAGTGATAAATAAGAAAGTTTTGCACCATCTGAAACAATAAAATTCATTAATTATTCCATTATGATATAGAAAAAATAATAGTTGCAATGCTGCTGAATTTAGTACAATACCCATCATGATCGACCTACAATCTCGGACAAAACTGTTAGGACTAATTTTGGCCTTTTAGGATCTTCTCTTTTTGGTTGCTCAGGATATTTCCCACCCCTCCCCCCTCCCATACAATGTTGTAATGGTTGTGAATGTACTTGCAAACTGAACAGCCACCATTCGGCTTCAACATTGAGAGGGGAGAGAGGGGGATTCATGACAAATGATTCAAAAACCTTGAATGCTTCCAGCAATGACATGAAATCATGTTAGAAACTAAAAAGTCCTAACGGGTTTTGTCCAAGATTGTAGTGTTGGGGCAACCATACATTATACAAAAAACCTTGACACTCTGAATGGTACTAAATGTAAGTCAAAGTGTTTTGTGGGATTCATAGTAAAACTTACCCTTCAAAATAGCTTGAGGTTTACTAAAATTGGGAAACTGGTAAACAAAAATCTTTGGACTTGGCTTTCACTTCTGAGAAACCATAAACTCCATGAGATGGGTTGGTAGCCAGTTTGCCAATGCCATCCCCAGGACTAGGTAAAAAGGCTTGACTCTTATCCTTTATGTTAATAAATTTAATGTTATTTCCACATATAAAGCAAAGAGTTTCTTTGTTTATAAAGCTTGCAGTGCCACCATCGTAGCCTTGAGCCCAGCTATGAAGAAATAATAACAGAATATCAATAAGATTGTATACAATCTGTAACCATATTTGAAGCACTTTTCGACGATTTTGACTTTTCAAAGTTTTCAACTGAACTCCAGCGTTAAAATAAATTGATTTTAGAGATTCCTCCTTGTTATTATATAAGCTTGAAACACTACATAGTTTACTTTTGAAATAAAATAGGTAAAATTAGCGAAGAAAAGCACACAAATCAAAAGGCGGTATTCCAGGTTTAAAATCGAGTGCTTTTGCTCGCAACTTTGAAGTCACAAAAACAAATACAAATGCCTGAATATAGTTAAATATCTTGTAGAACGATGCAAACTTTATCCTTAAATGCTAACCTGAGCTCCAAGGTACCAAACTGGTCCATTTAACAATAAATTTAGTGCAAAATATGAAAGTTCAGTCTCAATTTTGTCCACCATTACTATTTTCGTTTCTTTAGTGTTGCTATGGCGGCTAGAAACCGCTGACCGCAGTATCGTGGATCACTTTTTAGTCCTTCACGGTCAAAAAAGCATAGGGAACCCAGGATTTGTAATCTTCATTTACGTCCTTTTGCGTCCTTTCATATTTTTGTTTAATTTGTTTGTTTGTTTTGCTTTTCCCTTTTCTTATTGTAAAGGATTAATCTTAAGATGCCCTTTTATAATATGTCGACCATTTTCTCATTAAAATTGAAGTTGACATATTGTATATATTGCCGGTCATGTGTCACGTTACCAGGTCCGCTGCAAAGAGCACTGATTTCGTATGACTGTGAAAACGGCATGGTTACTGCACGTCACAGTTTTTAAAGACATTACGACACTGACATGGTTACCGTAGGGCGTGGTAAGTTTCCCGTTCATACGAAAACCGCAAGTCTACGGGTGTTTGCGCACTCCAGTATTTTTTCCGTAAATTTAATTGCTAACGACTCCATGTAAGGACGACTTCTAATGTCCTGAGGTTTATAGGGGTATATCATAGTCCGTCGCGTAGTGTCCTGACGAACTATACTTAGTAAGGACAACTTGTATTGTCCTGAGCTTACTCGGTAAGGACAACTTCTATTGTCCTGAGCTTTTGTGATGGATGCGCAATACAATACGTGTACCTATAGCGATTGTAGTTAGTGTAGCACCTTGTAGTAAGTGTAGTATCTGTAGTAGCCCTAGTACAGCAGTTCCCACAGTAGGTAGTGTACACGTAGTAGCTGTAGTACTTGTAGTAGGTGTAGTTCTATAGTTCGTGTAGTACTTGTATTATCTGCAGTACGTGTAGTATCTGTAGTACGTGTAGTACCTGTAGCACATGTAGTAGGAAGGCTGTGTACTTGTAGTAGGTGTAGTATTTGTAGTTGGTGTAGTGGTTGTAGTTGGTGTAGCACACATGGTAAGCGTAGTAGCAGTAGTATCTGTAGCACCTCTAGTTAGTGTAGTGCCAGTAGTAAGTGTAAGCTGTAGTCAGTGTAGTGCATGTGGTACTTGTACATGTAGTCAGTGTAGTATCTGTAGTAGGGTGTAGTAGGTGTAGTATATGTAGTATATGTAGCATCTGTAGGAGGTGTGGTATCTGTATTGCAGTTCCATTAGTAAGTGTAGTACATGTAGCTACCTATAGTCAGTGTACTATCTGTAGTCAGTGTAGTATCTGTAGCACCTGTTGTATGGTGTAGTATCTATAGTATCTGTAGAGCCTGCATTTTGTAGTAGGTGTTATACCTGTATTGTAGTTCCAGTAGTAAGTGTAGTACATGTAGTACCTGCAGTCTAGTATCTATATATATAGTATATGTAGTACCTGTAGTAGGTTTTATACCTCACACCTCACACTTGTTTCGACTTGTTTCCATTCCGTGTAGCTTTAAGTAACTACAAATACCATTAAAACTGAGCACTGATGGAGAGAGGGGTAAAGAGTGCACCGTCGGCTTCCTGGGAAACGTAATCAGCTTAACTAGCGCTGGAGGAACCACCGACCCTAAATATTGTGCTTTATCTTAACCTTTTAAATTGTCGAAATGTAGCGTTTTACTGAAATGGAAGACGTTACTCGATCGGACGGATTATGGTCAAAGAAGGAGAGTAAAGAAAATTCAAAAGAAAACAGATCCATATATTCGACCTATAGAGGCTTTTTCTCTCTCTTTGCCTGCCGGCCTTTGCGCAAGCGCGTTCGCATATTCTCACTCCTCCGAACCAAACCTTTGAGTTATTATTACATTTTGAGTAGCCATTACCGTAAGTTCTGTTTCCGTAAAAGCTCCCAAAAAGAGTGAGGGGAATCAAGGTCTATCAGGGGGTAGCCAGGAGTTTCGTGCGACTGGTTATCCAGCTGGATGAACAGTTTATACAGTATACACAAGCCAAAAATATACCTTTTGCTTGAATTTAAACTTTAAAAAATTGTGTCTTGACAAGAGACCATAATACTAAGAGAGCGAAGCTCAGTATTGATGTCTGTGCCATGTTCGTGGCGGCTAAGGCTATTTTTAGTAACTTCGCCATCGCGCGCGCAAGTCCCTCCACCAATAGAATTTGATTTTTGACGTGCGCGCGGACGGGACCGTTTGAATTCTATTGTCTAAGAGCCTTGCTCGCGCGATGGCGAAGTTACTAAAAATAGCCTTAGCCGCCACGAACATGGCACAGACATCAATACTGAGCTTCGCTCTCTTAGTATTATGGTCTCTTGGTCTTGATGAACTTGGCAATTGTTTAGCGAGGCAATTGCAAAACGCATAAAAAACGCACGATATTCGATCGCACATGTAAGAAATATAGAGAAATTGAACGATATCCATATATTAATAATCATGAATATTAATCAATCTCAATATATTTATGAACGATTCAAAATAATTAAAAAAGTTAAGGTAAAAACATCAGTATCCGTAACAAGACAATAAGTAGTCAGGATATTCAGGTAAAAAAAGAAAAAGTTATAGAAAAAGAGCGAAAAGAAGAAAAGAGAAAAAGGACTCGCCCCCGACACGACTCGAATCTGTTAGATATGCACCCCCGGACACAAAGTAGAAATGATTATTTAACTGAAAAATAAAAAAGGAAAAATTAAGTTTTGGGACGATTCTCCCGAGACATTCAAGGAAGCTGAGACATCGAATCGACTTACGTTACGGATGAAGATTTCGGCCCCATCCACGCTATCCCGGTGCTACATAAAACAGTTGTCTTGGCCCGAAGGCCAGGGAGGGAGACGATATCCGGACCCTAATCCATACCTTTAGATATCACCTTAGACCGCTGCGCTACTTAGACACTTAATAATTTTAATGTCTAATTGGGGTAGTCTATTCGGCGAAGTTTCATTATGATGCTAATATGTTTGTCCCAAATCCTTGGGGACATAGAGGAACCAATCAAAATCGAGTATTTTGAAGAATAATCAACAAAGTTGCGTTAACAATATGCATTGTAGGTCCATCGAGCTCGAGCTCCTTTGTAACGTGAAGAAGTTTATTATGCTGTATTTTAGTATGGATCTTTATTTTCTACTGCTGGATGAAGGTTTGCAATTGGTAATCACATTTGCTATTTAAGAGTAGTAGCAGATCTCGATGATTATCCAGACAAAGGGCGAAAATTTGAAATGTCAGCAAAGTTAAGTATCTCGTTTACAAATATCTTAACTCAACTGAAAGTTGTACATTTAGATATTTAATAAACTTTATCACTTAGGGTTTCATCAGTTGTATTTTCAAGTCTAGTTGGGCAAGAGGACAAGAAAATCTCGTGAAACCCTAACCCTAATCTACTGAGTCTCTGCTAGTAGGGAATCCCGTACCGATAAAGAACTTGAGCCAGCGCCAAAGACACGAGCTTCTAAAGCATATGTCTGTAAGTTTTTCTTATTCAAATTCTTAATAGAAATATCATTTTGTAGTAAAACCGCACGTAAGAACTTGTTAAACGAGCTTTACTTAATTTTTCTTGCACGTACGATTTCAAGTGATTGCAAGGGGAAACTACAAGGAAAAGGGAGGGGAGGGGAGGGGAAGTTGTTAATCCACGTTCCCTGGAATTCCCCTAGATATGTTCGTGATTGTACACTCGAGCTACACATTTAATCGAGTCAGTTCGTCGTTCTTACTAGGCTCAGATTTCAGCCGTCGGGGTTTCGTGCGCCCGCGATACTCGTTCTTACCCCATTTGTTTCCACATATATACTCCACAGGGCACCCAGCATGGAGTAATCGCCCTCACCTGATCTTTTTAGGGCGGTGTTACACGAGACGGTTTTTAACGACGATTTTCCGCGCAATAACGTTGCAACAGGTATAACACCTACCGTACAGGCACTACATATACTATAGATACTACACAATACAACAGGTGCTACAGATACTACACTGACTACAGATACTACACTGACTACAGTTACTACATGTACTACACCTACTACTGCTACTACACTACATGTAGAGCACCTACTACATGTACTACACCTACTACATGTACTACACTTGACATCTATAACACTTACTGGTACTATGTATGCTACAGATACTACACTAACTATGGGTACTGCACCTTCGGCACATACTATAATTTACAATAGGTACTACATGTACTACACCTACTAATGGTACAATACTACAGGTAGAACACCTATTACATGCAGGCACTACAGATATGTACTACACCTACTACTTGTACTATATACTACAGGTATAACACCTACTACAGGTACTACATATACTATAGATACTACACCCTACAACAGGCCGGTGCTACAGATACTACTCTGACTTCAGGTACTACATGTACTACGTACACTTACTACTGGAACTACAATTACAGGTATAACACCTACTACAGGCACTACAGATACTATAGATACTACACCATACAACAGGTGCTACAGACTACACTGACTACAGATACTACACTGACTACAGATACTACACTGACTATAGGTACTACATGTACTACTGGGTGGCAAGAAGAACAACTCTCATTCAAAAGTACAAAAGTAGAGATGAATCACTCTTTGGAAAATCTGAAAAACCGAAGGCATTTTGAAAGCCATTTTGCTTCCAGTTCCATTCAGTCGATGCGGGCTCGTCAAAAGTGTGAAAATCGGCTACCCAACAGGAAAAACATTGGAACTAAATCGATCGAATCGATCGCGTTTATAATTACTAGTAATTAGAACGATTTACTTTAGCTCGAGTTACTTTAGTCCGCTAGTGTGAACACAGCCTCAGTGTCATTGTTAAATGCCTGTAATAAGGAATGAATTATTTGGAAAATCTTTGAAAATAATACAGGGACCGCGGAGCACCTTCAAAAGTGCAGCGGTGGATCTAGACCTTTTAGTGTGTGTGTGTGTGGTGGGTGGGTGGGGGGGGGGGTATTTCTGGGTGCCATATAAACGGGGATTAACAACTCTCATTCAGAAAAGTACAAAAACAAGAAGTAATCAAATTTTCGCGAAAGGGTATCCGGTTCCGCTCCGCAGCCGAAATAAATACCATTTGATCCAGAAGTCTTTGGTACAGTGCCAAAATTAATACAACGTGGTAGCCAGAGGTAGCAAAGGCCGTTTGCGCGCGTGACATGTGATTCAGAACACAAGCGTGTTCAGTTGTGATTCGTGATTTGATCTTTATAAGTTATCAGCGTCAATATTTGGCGTAAATTTGCTGCGTGCATGATCGGTCTTCCCTCCTTTGCCACCTGACACAAGTGAACTAGCTTAGTGTCCTTAGTCATACTGTACTTGCCTGCGAAGGGCAAGTGTGGTGAACGGAGATTGAGGAGGGGACCGCCACCCTGGCAACCATTGCAACAAAAGTCGTCACGCTTCAAATCTAAAGTATACTATTGGACATGAAAAGCAAAAAGAGCATGAATTTAAAGTTAATTGGCAGGACAAAGTGGGGTTTTGCCGCAGTTTGTTTTATCGCGGGACGCCGGCGGGACGGGACGGTCAAACATGCGGAAACGCAGGGGTGGGAACGGAAATGAGACGAGTTGTTTACGGATTTGGCAGTCTTTGATTACAGATGAACTATTACAAAGAGGATGAGCTGATTGTACATTTATCTGCTAATATTCTTGCACAAAAGATTCGTTTGGACTCTCGCCTTATTCAATACGATTACTGTAAGACAATTACATTATAAACTATTCAATTCATCAACTAAATTGACTCCATGGAGGGCGAGGAAGAATTGTTGAAGGACGCCAGAAGATTACTCGCTGTGAATGCTGGAGAACAGAAACGACTTGAAAAACTCCAAAGGCATATTGAAAAGAAGAGGCGAGAGAAGGAAAGAATGCTTACAAGAGCACAAGAAGATGCCATAGCAAAGTTTTATGAGAATTCTCGTGAGTTTCTGTACACAGATAAGAGTCAGGATAAGAGTCGTAATCTCTCTGTAAAAGCTGGCGCTACGAGCGATGTTGTTTTAAAAGGTCACGAGATATCTTCTGAAACTGTCACCGTCCGAGAAGCCAAAGGCAAAGAAAGAGAACCTGTACGACATAAAAAGCTATCATTACAAGAAAACAGCTCCAGAAATTTTCTACCTGGATTGGATTTGACGGTAGTTGGCCTAAGGGCCCAACCATTTCGTCGCGCAAGAACACGGAGCTGGTCAGACCTGACTTCACTTTGCCAGCTTGAAGAACTAACCAACGAAGGACGAAAAGAACGAGGAGAAAGCATATCGAAGGAAAAACAAGAAGAACAAAAGCGAAAACGTGCCATTCAAGAAAATGAGGATCAACTAACGAAAGAGGAGAAAACAGAGAAGCCATTGTCAGCGATTCTCCCTCCACTGGTTCTGCCACCAGTGCATCAACACAGACGGCAAAGCTTGCAAGAGTACAGCAAAAACTTTTACCGTACTGGAAGTGATCAGTATTATAATGGTAAAAGCTTGAAAGAACAGTACGACGAGTTGTCAGAATGTCGATATTTACGACTTTACCAAGGAAAACAAAATATCCATTGAAAACCTCGGACTCATCAATCAAAAGATAGCTTGAAGTTTTGTTTGACATTTTAATTCGACATTTCATATTTACCAACTCTATTTTTCCTGTAAGCATTTGACTGACTTGCATATATGAAATTCTTACATAGACGACTTTCAAAAATGGCGGGCTCATTGTTCACGATAACGAGGCCAGAAAGGCCTCCAAAATCAACATCGCATCAAATGATTCTAAATATATAAAAATTATCCTGTAAAATGCACATAAAATAGGTATTTTAAAAAGAAAAGGAACACATCGTCTTTGATAGGAATAGAAGTGTCGCCACGCTTATTTTCTGGTAACAAGGCCTTTGTGGCCTCGTTCTCATGTACTAGGCCGCCATTTTTGAAAGTCGTCTATTGGTTTTCAGTTTTTGTAACTGATCAGTTGTGTAAAACTTCAAAAGAAATTTTTCAATCAATATGTCCACAACATTTTAATATTTCTAACAAAAGTTTACCGTATCAAGCATTGACCAATCTTTCATCAATCATGTATGGAGTATGGAGAAACATGGGTGCCACAGGGGTTTCGCGGTTGGTACAATCAGCTCCGTGGTTAGAATTTATGAAAACAGGGGTGAGAGCTGTTTCCCTCTTTCCGGTTCTTCCTTCCTTTTTTGTACTTTTCTTTCTATTAGTTTTATAGACTTTAGCTTCGTTTTCAGACCACGTGACATTCTCTTGAGGATTCTTTCGTGATGAACATGTTAAAATATTTACATATCAAAGATCTAACTCCCAAGAGTGGCGTCACGTGGTCTGAAATGGGACAACAAACGACGAAGCTAAAGACGTATATTCTTTTTCATCCTTTTTTGTTTCTTTATTACGTCATTCCCTCTCTCCCTTTCCAGCTGGTTCTTCCTTTTTTCTCCATGTTTTTTCTCGTTTGTCACACTCCATGTTCAACGCGCACGCTCATATGATTCTAAAGGTGCGCGCACTCACCGTGATCTAGTTTTCTAGTGTAACAGATAAAACGCAACTAAAATGTTCCGGATTCGGACAACCTTTTGTCCAGAGCAAATAGGAGCGCAACTGACGTATACCGAAAGGCATGTTTTTCAAGACTTTGGGCTACCTGTGGTTTTCGAACCCATCGGTTTTGGGTTTTTCAGGAATTCCAAGAGTTATGCAAATAATTTATGCAACAGAAAAAGGGAGAGAAAAACGGATATGAGATTGAAAACATTTTCAATGCGTTGAAGCAAAATTCAAAAAACGTGAGAAATGTAAAGACAAGCACACTTTATTCCAGATAGTAAATCACAAACCTTTGATCAACTGTCCCTTGTACTCATTAATTTATTTATTAACTTAAAACTTCCTATTACAGACAAAGATTTAGCTAAGCTAAGTTTTACTTGTGATCATTGTCACAACTTAAATCAGTGAACCAGTGTGAAGTTCCCATGAAGAATTTCCATCCTTGGTGTTTAGTTTGACTAAGCTTCCCTTCTCTGGCCTGTTCTTGCCCTCAGACCACCCAAACAACAACCTATATATCAAAAAGGTAATTAAGATGCTGTTACACAATGCAATTTCTTCTGCAACTAGTCACCCAATGATGCTGAGAAACAAGCTGCACCATCCATTGCAGAATGCAACATAAACTGGACGAACACAATTGCAGTAACAACTGTTGGCATTGCATAGTGTCGCATAGACTGATTCCATAAGTCGGTCCCAGTTCGCTCTCTGACGATTAAAAAAATTCGTTGAACTGGGACCGACTTATGGAATCAGTCTAAGTGTCACAACCCTGCAATGGTATGTACAAAATCAATAGTTTTGCAACATCACTGCAAGAGAAGCTGCAGAAAAAGTTGTGCCATGTAACAGCCCATTTATTCACTGATGTCATTCTTTATCTTAAAATGGAGTAAATGATTTGAAGCTGGTCATGTGACTACTCAAGATAAATAAAACCTTGTAAAACTTCAGATCACGAGACCCCTACCAAAGGGGAGTACCTTTTTCAGGCTGGAGGTATATAAGGTAGGGATGTCATGAGCCAAGGAAGGAGATGCAATAATATGCAATGAAATGGTCCCTTGGATGTAGCATCACTATATCATAACAGTGGTCACAGCAATGACTCAACATGATAATATTCACCATCATGCACTCTGTTCTCCCATTGAGTCATTTTTGCTTCTGCCTATTGATAAAATCTTGTGCACAGTACCATTTTGATTCCTAAGTGTCAATTTTTACAAAAGCTTTAAAGGTGTTATGTACATTACAAAGTATAGTATGTACTGCAAGTGAGGAGGGCGAGTGCATGTGTGTGGGTGTTGGGGGTTGGGAGCCTGTCCATCAATTACTTACTCTGCTGCATATTCTAAAGGAGTCCACTGACCAAAGTCTGCATCAGGTGCATTCTTTCTGTTCATAGGGGTATCAAGAGTCATCCTATAAGAATAAAGCAGAAAAAGAAAGAGAAATGTCTGTAAGTGTTTATGCCTGGGGCTCGAGGGGCTGAGGCCTCCCATATATTTTGGTCGGGATTATGATCATCAGGAATTTTCCATTCCATCCCTAAAAGACACCTAAATTGGCAAAGCTGCACTTTGTCTAACTGTGAGTACCCTTTTAAAAGTAACCAAATCCCATGATTTTGACTGTGAAGATCACTGTCCAAAATATATGGGAGTTTCCCCTCCAGGGTTTGTGCACTTACGGCAGAATTCCAAGAGCTGTGGTATCAGGTGGAAGACCATTACCATCCATACCAAGACCTTTAATTAGTTGATGTACAGCAGCTTTAGCCATACCATAACCCAACATGCCTAGAATTTTGTCATTAGAAAAGCTCACTTTTAATTAATACCAAACATTTATAATGAAATTAGTCTGTATATCGATGTAATTTTAGGGTGATTTGATAAAAGTTGCAAAAGTTACCCAAAGTCATGAAAACCTTTTTCAATTCAACTTCTTAAATTATGCTTGTGTTGTAGAGTACAAGCACTAAAAGCTATTTATGTTGCATGCTGCCTTTAAGTCTATTGCTTTAGGCTTTAATGATACTTAAAAAACTCATTAATAATTCATAAGGCAAACACAATGAAAATCGCCACCGTGACGAGTGTCTTTATATCTGATAAAGATTCGGCCTAATTTACATCAACTTTAACCTCGATTTTCTCCAAGATAAATGAAGATATTTTTGAATTTCTTTTAGAGAACAACTCTAATATGTGTTGGAGTTTTTTAAGCCGTATAAAGAACTCGAGATCGTGTTTTATCGGTATAAAGATCCTCGCCTACGGCTCGGATCTTTATATCCGATAAAACACTCTCTCTCGTTCTTTATACTATACATGTAACTTAACAACTATGACAACAATAACTTTCTAATAGCTACCAACAATAAAATTTGCTATATTCTGGGCCTACCAGGAGTTCCAACAAGGGCTGGCTGTGCACCTGTGAGAGTGAGCAATCCACCACTAGACAAAATATTGAAATGATTTAATGTTTATATCATATAAAATCAATCTTTTAAAAGTGACTGTGGGGTAGTTGAGCATGCTTCTGAATGTATGAAAAAAGGGACTCCTGTATAAAGCCTGTTCCATATGCATGCCGCTCCTGTCATATACCATACCTAATACTATTCAGAGGGTTCATAAAGATTTTAAACTGCAGGACATCTGGTTGTGACACTTGGGCAAGACTTCAGATATTAATAATAATAAAATTATTTTATTATCAGAAGTTGGTTTGAGTTTCTCAATACAGCTGAGCAAAACCCAGCAAAGTCGTGTTCACAGCGGGTCAATTTGCCACGTGCCCAGTAAATCCAATGACTACTGAGTTTGACTTTGAAGCTATGTTGGAGCAGCATGTGGTTCAGATGCCATACTTAACTCTGTCCAACCAATACTCTACCGTATACAGACCCTGTTGAACCAGTGATAGTTGTAGCTTCAAATAAAAGCTGCCATAATGAATTGATACTGCTCTTTTGCAAAACTTTATTCAGCAATAATTGATGTTGTACATAATTATTATGTACTCAGCATCAATTAGGTATATGACAGGAAAGACTTAAGGAAATGGACACCTTGGAACCAATAAAATGGTTAGAAAAATACTGTCTAATAATATTCTGGTTTGTACCTTTTCAAATGTTTTGCTGCTATACTTGATGCAATAAGTGAAGTCCAGACACTCTGTTTGAACATCAAGTCTGCATTCTTGACAACAGCTGTGGAAAAGTAGATGAAGCTAGAGTAAAAATAATAAGAAAAACACAAAGGCAAGCAGGCAGGCAAGCCTGGTAGGTTAAGGCAAGGGAGATGGGTAGGCCCTATACAACAGTTTTCATATTATGACTGTTAAAACACAAGTCTGGCATGGTCAATGCAGAGCAGGATCAATGCAGGATTTGTAGACATTTTTGTGCATGGTCCATTTCACACTTGTATGAAAACTAAAAGTTATGTAATACAAATTTACCTTTGCTTTTAGCACTTCCTCCAGCCCATCCCCCTGCAACACATACTATGGCATCTAGTGTTTTACCATCTAAAACTTCATCAACTCTTTTCTGGATCTGCAGTGTTAGGTAACATATAAATGCAAATAAGCTTAATTAACCTTTTAAGAGGATTATATATATAAGCTTCTAGAGTTTTGTCTAGAGCAACAAATATCCAGAAAATAAAATCTTTTTGGAGTTTTTGAGCATCTGTAAACTTAGATAAACTAATTATTATATTTTACAAAGAGGGCATAACTATGTCCTTTGGATTTTACAATACCCACCTGTTGGTCTTGTTCCATCCATGACTTTGAAGGGTCAACAATAATGTTCACATGGGCATCTTCATTTGGGAAGAGATCAACTGATGCAACCCACTAGATGTCCAAAATTACAACAATAAATCAGTAACAAATTCATTACATAAACTTGCAGAGAAATTACTCGGAGAATTACCATTCCCCGCCCCCACAGACAAGCCAGGAAATATGAAAGTTGAGCATAAATTTTTGGACACTTAATTTAGTGAAGTTCTTCAATTTTTCAATAGACTCCTCGTAAATATAATCTCCTACCACTTACCCAGTCTCTAGCCTTGAAGTAGGAAACACAAGTAGCTCCTAAAGCACCTTTTCCTCCATAAATAAGAACCCTTGAAGAAACCCCTGAAGACGCCATTTTCAACTCACGTGTACAAAAAAAGTTTACCTCAGCGGGTAGGGGGTGAAACTTGATAAATATCAACCAACCAAAAAAATATTTGCAGAGGAAACATGTTTTCATTCTTTGAATCTTCTCTATATATTTTCTGAATAATATGAATCAAAAATTTATTTGGAAGTATTTTAGAGGGATTTTAGAGGCTTATTCTCAATGACGAAGAATATACTCCCCCCTCCCTAGAGAGAAGTATTTTGACCCTATCGTGCCCAATGGTTATGCTAATGTCTTTGATGTCCAGACTTCCCGAATGCGTGTGAAAACTGAATTTAGAGACGAAAGATTGTTTATCTAGTTCACAGTGCGAAGCCCTTATCAACTCTGAAAGAATGTCTCTTTACTGACTTCTCCACCTCCACTAGGAGTGTTAAACTCCAAAATGAACTAACAAACAAGATATTTGGCTTAGAAGAAAGATAACGGAGAGAACAATACGCTAGACTCGAAGCGCCATGTTTGCAAGAGGAGCGTTCTTACTGTTCGTTGTGCTTCAAAGGATAGAGTTTGTGTTGTCTTGCCCAGCCGGTTGTTCCTGCCAAAAGCTTAAGAAGAGTGGAAAACTTCGTGCTGATTGTACTGGTCTAAGATTTAAAGAGATCATGGATCCCGCTTCCCTAGCAAATGTTTCGTATTTGTGAGTACCTAACAACATAAAATACACTCTAGACTAAAACTGTCTGTACTCCACAAGTTTGAATTTGTATGAGTGTACTGAATTTTGATTTTAAAGAGTGACTTCATTGTGTAATCAAAACATTCCTTTATGATATAAACGTCCCAGCTGTTAATGAAATTCTTGTGAATTGTTTTCGTGGATAAGAAATTGAATGTTTGGTGTTGGTTTGCGTTGTCAACTTCTTGACTTGTCGTTTGGTCTCTTCTTGATCGTTGTGATCTTTTTAATCCCATAGGCATTTGTCAGGCAACGAGATCACATCCATCAAAACTAGAGCTTTTGGAACGCTCAAAACTCTCAAAAGACTGTAAGTGATGCTTGTTATGGATAATTAAAATTGATTGAAGACAACTTCAGCAACAAAGCCGCTTATATTGTGTTGTCTTTTGAAATGATTTTCAAACAGACTTTGTTTTGCATTTGATTATTCTCTACTAAATTTCCCTAAGACAGCGAGATATCCTTAGCTTCTATCTAAACTCATTTAGTTGTAGAATAAATTACAACATTTGTTCATTATGCATGATCAATTTCATCCTCTATAACGTGAAAAAATAATTAACTTAGACATGGAACAACTCATCGATTTAGTGTTCGTAATTTAGACACCTTTTTCCGCCCCAACCCACATACTAACACGTATGGTTTTGAAAAATCGTGTTTTTTTCTGCAATGAAAATGCTTTGTTGGATGCTAAATCACGATAGGCAATTAAAATTTGATGCCTTCCAAAGGCACTGTTTTAATTAACAATATGTTTATGATGACAGAGGCATACGAATATTAGTACAGTCCAAATTGTCATATATATTGGGCTTGTATGTAGCTTGAATCCAGTTCATTGTGATCACTTCTTCTAGAACGCTATTTTTTTTGTTCTTTTTCGAGTCAAAGATTTTGTTAGTTTTATAATGTGTGCATCACCTGCTCAAATTAATCCCTTTTATAGGTTCCTTCATAAACTATATATAAAAGGATTTAAGTTATCCATTTTTCCTGATGGACTTTCCTTAAAACTAAAATGTTCACAATACTCAATTGCTCATGTACATTTCAAGAATAATCAATCAATGAAAATCTGTAATGTTCATTATATAAAAAGAGTACTCAGTATTGCATGTTCTCTTGTTATTGGTGTTACAGATTTCCATTCATCTATTATTACACCTTTTACATTGACACAGCCCCAAACTAGTTCACTTGCTATTTTCTGCTTATATTTATTGTCCAAAGAATTGTTCTTTTATGTGAACACCTGAATTTCCATTAATGTTTGCAAGAAATTAGAATATAAAATATTTAATCCTATAAGTCCTAAATTGATTAAAGATCATATTTTTGTTTTGGTTTGTTTTGGTCTGGTTTTTATCATTTGCAACAACGATGCCAACAGACTTAGAATTACTTTACTTTACAATAGTAACAACTTTTCTTTAAAACTTTTTGCATTTGCAAATTATACCTCAAAAATTTTGTTGATCTAGGATCATGCTTTTAAGCTTATTCATGCACAACTGTTACAACTGACTGGTAATGACGCCAATATATCATAAGCATTTGCAGTGAACCCTTAATTAAATATCTTATGGTCGATAATAATTATACTTATTATACAATTGATGAAAATATAAATCATACGCTGAAATTTTAATTCTTGATTTGTTGATTCTTTGCTCTGTACTTTTTGATGGGTAGAACATATTGTGCTATAACCTAAGTTTTTGTTTTGACTAAAGATTATTCAAATAATGCTAAACCATTTATTGCCTTTAGCACTTTATAACCATTTTTACAGGGAATTAAGTTTGTAATAAACTTGTCAGTTTTATTAATCACCTATATTCTGGGGTCTTTAGCATTCCTGGGGTATAATTAATTGTGCCATATGCATACGTATGCAGAATGTCATAGATATATTAGACTTGCGTGCAAATAAAACAGGAATTTTGTTATTGCTTATTCAGAATCTATAGTATTGTTTACATAGTTGGACTTATTATTTAATGTACTGTTTGTAGTTGTGTATTTTGAGTCCTGATAAAAGAGATCAATAACAATTAAGGAAAACATGCAATCATTAGTTATGTATATGTAACCTTGGGTCAAGGGGACTAATTTTGTAGCATGTATTTTATCAAGTAATTCACAAACCCAATATCAAGTATTTTAGTTATCTAGGAGGTCGCTGTTTTGAGGATTAAAATGTTCATTCTTGTCAATTATTTTATTTTCAAATTTGCATTTGATTGTAAATATTTATAATTTAACTTTTTAAAACTATCTGTATCAGTCAAAATATAAACAATTTAAAAGCATACAATACTTAGTACTAAATATATAGAGTGATGGCACTTTATCCGTGAAATAAATATTAGTCTAACAGACATTAGTAGACACTATTTTCATTGTTTTCTTTTGTTTTGATTAGACTATTAGACATTGACTATTAGATTCTGTTTCACGGATTAAGTGCCATCACTCTATAGCACTAATTAAATAATAGAAAATGATAGAACCAGCTTAAAATAGCAAAATTTAGTACTATTTATGTTGCTGTTAGTGTTTGTATTCTATCTGTAACTTACCATGTGTTATGTGTCTTTCTGTGTTGTATCAAAACATTTGTTTTTATAAATCCAGCTGATTGATACGTTGACAGATATGTTTGTAATAAGGCTTAAAAACTAATAACCTATACATACTTTTCATATTAAAAACTCAAAAGTTGCAAAAATATACAGTCAGTCTCACAAGGGCTGTCAATTACAGATATTTAAACTAGAGAACTGATGTGAATGACAGGAAAACAAATTTACCCTTACAAAAAGTGTATTTTTAAAAATTTTCTTTTCTTTCTACAATCGTAATATGCTGGTGCATACATTTTGAAAGGGAGGGGCACCATCAAGATAAAAGAGTCAATTTTTGGGAGTGGATTATTTTTGGCACATCTGTGCTCAAAACAGTTTTTTTTAGAATCATTATGACTTTTATTTTGTCTATCATGTATTTAAGAATGGTTGTTTTACCTTCTATTAATAAATTTTCTCATTAAAGAAAAATAATTGGATCCAACTAAAAGGAGGGGGCACCAGCCCCCCAGGCCCCTCTCTTGAATCTGTCAATGAGGCGATAAAATTTTTTATTTTTAATACCGTAATATAGTTCTTCATTGTAGAGAGGAGGCATTGGGACTTGTGATGATGCTTTTTGGTGATGTTTTCTTGTTAAGAATTTAGATCATATCACATTTTACTGCAGTATATTACACTGTTAGTAGTTTCTGACGTGGGAGACAGTTTTCTGTTTTGGGGAATTTTAATGATTTTCAATATTTTCCCCTTGATTGTCTTTGTGGTTTTGTGGTAATAGATACCCCCAATGCCCTCCCCATAATAGCTTGATTTCTGTCTAGTTACATGAAAGTTCTTCCAGTATCAGGATGTTTGTTGATTGACAACATTTTTTTGGTTGTGCATGGATAGATGGGATCCTTGCAAACAAGGTTTCAGTTAGTTTGGTTAGGTTTAGGGTTAGTATTTGGGAAGACTTTGTAGAAATAGACACTCAAGTACCTTGGAGTTAGGTTTAGGGTTAGTATTAGGGAAGACTTTGTAGAAATAAACACTCAAGTACCTTGGGGTTAGGTTTAGGGTTAGTATTAGGGAAGACTTTGCAAAAAGAAAGCCCTAAACTAGCCCTAAACTAGCTCTAAAACTAACCAAACCTTGTTTGCGAGGATCCCATCTAGACACAACATTTTGAGAATGACTGTACATTGGCTTCAAATACTTGGGGTACACATACACACATATTAAAATTGCTAATTTGTTTTAATGTATTTTTTTACAATGCAGTTACTTAAAAAGGAACAAGATTACCTCACTTAAACAAGGTGCATTCATGGGATTATCTCAACTCAATAGGCTGTAAGTGGTCAAATTTTTCATCTTCAATTATCAGTGATATTATTTAGTTGCAAGAGAATCTTCAGGGTTTTCTCTTAGAAGTAGTGAATACAGTGTTTTCTGTTGTATGTATCAAACTGTTTTCAGTTGTATGTAATAAACTGTATCAAACTGGAAAATCATCTAAGAAAGATGCCACTCTAAGATGGACACCATTTAGAAGTCACTTCCAGTAAATTAAGAAACAGAAGAGCAAACATGTCAGTGTTCTGATTATGAAAAATGGTGCTAGAGTACAAACACTAAAAGTGTGCAACATAATTAGTACTAAATACTGCTAAATTATGCAAATTCTTTTGTTTTCTATTGTTTAATTAGTGCTATTTAGTACTAAATAGTGCAAAGTATTGCACACTTTTATTGTTTGTACTCTAGAAATTGTTGAAGTGTTATATTATTCTGTTTTTTAATTGAAACACTCAGAAGCCATTTCAGTGTCCACAAACAATAAGAAGCCATTTTAGTGTTTGAATGTATTGAAGCTACAAGAATTCATTCAAATGTTGAAATGGTTGAAAACCATTCTGGTGACTCAAGTTTGGATTTCAAATTAAACTTTTGAAGTTTTTAATTAGATCGTTGAAGATGAAGAGCACTATAAACTAACTTGATGTTATTTGCCCTTCAGTGATATTTCCCGTAATGACTTACTAACGCTAAATGGAGAGCCATTTAAAGGTTTAAGAAATCTTAAATTTCTGTAAGTATACTGTATATTTGTGTTCCTTGCTCCATTTCCTTCTTCCCTTCCTTCCTTTTCCCTTTTCTTTCCTTTCCCTTCCTTCCTTCCTTCCTTCCTTCCTTCCTTCCTTCCTTCTTTGCATTTTATCAATCATCCCTTCTTTCTGCTTTTCACAGAGACCTCAGTTACAACAATCTAAATTTCATTAACGGGACTGTTTTCCAAGGGCTCAATAAACTGAAACAACTGTAAGTAAATACTTGAACACAACATGCAACTTGTTTGCAATATGTTTGCAATATGTTCTTAGTATAGCAGATAAAATTGACAGGAATTTGATTAGCTGCTCCGAATCGAGGCAAGTCAGCATTCAAGCGCGATGCAAGCCGAAATGTTAATTGACTTGCCTTCTAGTTTGATTGAGGCCTAAAGCTTACACTGCTTTGTTTTATTTATGTCTACAGGATTTTAGCTTACAACAAATTTATAATAATACCAGACTACACGCTAAAACCACTTCGTGCCACGAATTCTCTGTCTGTAGTGTAAGTAAGCAAATATACGATAGGCAACACACTTGGTCCTGGAGCTTGGAGACTGACTATGTTTGGCCCATGAGGTGGAGGGAGGGGGGGCGGGGGGTTTGGGGGGGGGGGGGGGGGGGGGGGAGGGAAGGGTACCTCCGAAAGTTTATGGCGGGTGTGGTTTACAGTCTGCTTGATAAAATCCTTACCTTTTTACTCTATTTCAGACCAGAGAATTTGCCTTTTTTACATTCCATTACAGTCAAAAAGTGTAATTTTATATCAAGAATATACCATATTTCGCTTATATTTTGGGGAGTATCCCCCGTTTTGCTCGTTAAAAAAAGGTTCTTAGTATTTGTCACATACAAAAAGATTGAAAAAAGGTATTGATTGACATAGTTTTGACTTTTTGCGCTTTTTTATGGAAATTTTGGGTGGTAGTGATTGCTTGCATACTGATTCAGTCTGATTTGAAATCTGATAAATAACACCTGTGAAAATATTGCCATTTAAACTATATATTTTTTGTGTATCAATATAAAACCTTTTCCGGAAATATTTCTAAGTCTCAAAATGAATTTATTGATGAAATATAAAGTAAGTTTGTAAGGTTTTTAGCAGATGTTAAATTCAAAAACAACTTTTTTATCATCAGAAATCTTGTTTTTCTTTTTGTGGTAAGAATGACAGATTGTTAACGGCTTTCGTGGCTCGATCCTAGTGTTAAATTTATTATTTAATTGGTTTAAATTCTTCTTAATTTGGAATGCTTTTAAGAGCGGATTTAGAATGATTATTTATCGGTGAAAGTTGACGAAGTTCGCGCAAAAGCCGACACATTTACATTATTTGATAACAGTTCTGAATATAGTGTTTAAATTGCCTAAATTTTCTTGGCTTATTTTGTGCTGTATCATTTCGATATGGAGGTGCCAGAAATAGCAAAGGAAAGAAAGCTGAAAGCACTGCAAGAAGGGCAGTTCTACTTTTTCGCCAATCTCGAGACAGTCATCAACGACCTAATAGATATCTGTCACTCTCTTCGAGACATTTCTTGCTCTATCCAAATCCTAATATCCGAGAAAAAGCTGTCATTGGAAAGCTTGAACCAAATGTTAACGACTGTCCACTACTTGGAAGCTCGAATTCAAGATAGTCTCACAAAGCTGATTCATTTTATGAAGCATATGATAGTTATGTTTGATCAAGTGATGTTGGTGCTTGAAGATAATGCTCGGCAGGAGTTTGTGGCCGTGAAGGAGATGATGAATAAAGTTCTTGAGCCAGAGCGTTGCAGTTTGAGTCAAAGTACGATGAGCTTAGTTTGGAGGAAAGCTAAAATGGCCAAAACAAGAGGTTGTTGTGACGATACATCGTGAAGCAACGCGTTGGACAGCTATAAAACCATACAGCTATAAATATATCAATCTAAAGTAAAGAAAAATGAAGAGAAAATGTAGGAGAAAGATGAAGTAAATCAATTAAATAAATGATTATATACCAATAATGACCATATCGAGCACTCGAGTATAAATCTAATAAAAACATTTAAACATTTTATTGATTTTAATTCTCTTAAATAAATGAATGAATAAATAAACAAACAAATAACTCACTCACTCACTCACTCACTCACTCACTCACTCACTCACTCACTCACTCACTCACTCACTCACTCACTCACTCACTCACTCACTCACTCACTCACTCTTGTACTATGTACAGAAATTCCAAAAGTTGCAACTTATTTACATTGACATGCATTGAAGCTGTGTATTAAATAAAATGATAAAAATAAAATATAAGAGTTATTATGTTTCTAAAAATATAATAAGAAATGGAGTCTCTGTACAAATGCTAAGTTGAATCTACTTCTATAAAATATAGTCAATTGAAAAAACGTTGTCGGGTCTAAAAACATAGAACATAGAAGCTGAGACCGAAATGGTGCTTGGGATGTGAATAATTACATTCTGATTTATTCATTTACGCTGTGCCTTCGATGCAAAATGCTGAAAGCGTATACAGGACCTGCGTTGGCGAGCCGTTTGGCTTCGATTTTTTATCGGTTGCAACGTAAATGAATAAATCAGAATATAATTATTCACCGCTTCTATGTTCTATGTTTTTAAACCCGACAACGTTTTTTCAGGTGACCATATATTGAAATCGTTTAGATACAAATAATTTGAAATCAAGATTCGTATAGATGTTGAACTTTTTACATTACTTAGTAATCTGTTGAAAAGATTGGCTGCTGCATAAGAAGAATGATCTAATTCCTGATTTAGATAAAATCTTATTTAGATCAATGTTTCTACTTCCTCTAGTATTATAATTATGTATACCCTAATTACGAGAAAACATTTTCATTAAATAAGAAGGACATAAATCATTAATGCAGCGAAGGACTGCGAAGTACTTGAAGACATTTTTAAAAGGACCATCTCTCAGTGAATGTACCCACTTCGTTCTTGACTTGATTCTGAGATCCCTGAATGATGCCATATGCTTAGTCGCTTAGAAATCAAATTGCTTCATTTTCACTTTCAAGTTGTTTAATTCGTTTGAGCACAGCTAGCTGTGAACAAGTTGTCAATAAAATGACACCCACACCAGGGGCGGATCTAGCATTTTGACTGAGTAGTTTCCTACTCGACCGAAAGTTAATATCATTAAATTGTATGATACCATTTACACTTTGCATATTCTGAGCATCAGCACCTACAATAAACACATTACTACAATTTTCAAAATTATGCGAACTTAAACACTGATCAAAACACTCAAGCGGGTTTTGCCAAATTAGCTTCCGTCAATATTAAATATCAAGAATACGAATATCTAACTAATACCGAAATTATATTTCGCTGTTACAGATAGCCCTAGGATTTTAGAAATCTTTATGAGTATTTTTTGGTTGGTTGTTTGAAGTGGGGGAAGCAAGAAACCAAATTCCAACAGACTGTTTGAAGGTCAGAGTTCGCGTAATTATGAACATTTCAGTAAAACTACTCATATAAAACATCAGCTATCAATATAAATTATAGCTTACCGAGGAAGCTGTTAGTTCAATCGTAAACTTAGAACTTAGTATTTGCCCAATTTCTTTGTTTACGTTGAATTTCAATCGCTGAAGTTCCACAATTGAAGAATAAAGTTCGCTCATGTGTTCGTTGCGAGTTCGAAGTACTCTAATGGAACAGAGAACCTCACCAGTGTAGGCTTTGTCAGTAGTTTCTGGACTAGTTCACACCGATTTTAGCCAATCAGAATCAAGTTGGAATGGTAAATTTGTGCTTGGTTTTCCTGTGGGTTTCCTGTGTGAACTACTTGCGGGGTGTTTTAATGCCGGTGAACTACTTAGTGAACTACTTGCAGGGTGTTTTGTTTCTGGTGCAGTAGTTCACACAGGGAAACCAAACTGGGAACAAGTAAATGTGGGTCTCCTATGGAAATAATTCAAAATGGCGTCCAGATAAAGGTAAAATACGTTTTAAGGTGGCTCGACTGGGTTTTGTTTGAGGCGCACCTCCGCTGTTTGATCGCAAAATGCGTTTCGGCAAAAAACCTAATTTCAAAAAAAATTCAACAGCAAGTCTAGGGATATTTTAAAGTTTCTTTTAGCGTTTAAATCATTTTGATCGGAGGCGAATTCCCGGGCCCCAGTATATATATTTATATATACACGATAAATTATTGAAAACTCGAGTTTTCAATAATTTATCGTGTATATATAAATATATATACTGGGGCCCGGGAATTCGCCTAGCCCAACCTCTCCCCTTCCCCGTTGAAACTTTGTTATGTGCGTTCACAGCCTGTAACAAGCTATTGAGTAATACTACTTTATTTATAACTGAAAACGTTTTTCCATAAAGTTGTGTCAGTTATCATGACTTAAGATGATGCCGTTAAACTAAATGGCTCTGTCCGCAATCCCGGAGTAATTAATCGATGAAAACCGATGATCGATTAGCTAATCGATAAATCGATATTAATCGATAAAATTAGCTAATTAATATCGATTAATATCGGTAATCAATGATTAATCGATAGTCACACGGTGAAATGTCTTAATTAGTATCGATTAACATCGATTATATCGATTTTCATCGATTATCATCGATTACTGTTTACTTTCACAGGAAATACTTTCCGTCATCGATTAGCAATCGATAAAAGGTCACAAATTCGTTGGACATCGATTAATCATCGATTTCCAATATTAATCGATTAATTATCATCGATTATCATCGATTAATATCGATTTTCATCGATTATCGGTTTTATCGATTAATTACTCCGGGCCGCAATAGAGTAAAATTAGACTGATTTAGCAAACACGACGCAACGTGAAAGAGGACGCCGCGCGCGATGACGAATTTTGTACGAAATGACCTTTGACGTCGCCGACGTCAAGGAGAGGGCGTGAAAACAAGCGAAATGGCTTCCTGAACGTGGCGTCACGTTGTCGTCACGGTAGTCACGCAACCAACGAATGTGATTTTCTCATCTCACGTACCATTCTCGCATCACGTCACGTTGCTAAATGAGCCTATTATCTTTCGTACTAATAATGATATGGTAATTGTTTTACTAGGAATCTTATAAAGAATGATGTATTATGTGACTGCCATGTTAAGTGGATTTTAAAGAAATTTAAGAGGGTTCTAAAAGGAACGTGTCAGTACCCTGAACGACTGAGGAATACCAAGTTAGCAGCAGTTAACACTGGGAATCTACGATGTGGTGAGTAGGGAACCCTGTGCCGCACCGCAAACGAGACTGGGAAAGAGATAGAGTTAAGTGTAACGGGCTTTCAGATAATTGGACGTTTTCGGCCGATCATGTTAAAATAATCAGGAGACTAAAGTAGTGTTTAGTAAATCAATTTCTTGGCGAGACAGCACACAGATCTAGAAATATTTTGTTGTGAAGATAAAGTAAGCAAACGCTCATCACTGTTCGCGATCGTTGAGAAGGAGATGGCTTACCTTACCTAAAAGCTCTCACTCCCCTCCCCTCTCTTCCTCTTCCTCCCCTCCCCTCCCCCTCCAAACAGTATGTACTGTGTATGCAGGCAAAAGTTTGCAAGACTGTATACTATAGGAATATATCATGGCATGTATGTCAACCGTAAATCCAGGGAAGTAGCCAAGGGTTCCGGGGTCCCTCGTCTCGTGTCGCAGAACTCCCTCTTTATCCCTACTGATAAAATGTTTGTTTTCTGTAGAATACACAACTAAAATAGTTTTACAGTCTCGTATTTCATTAGATAAATATAATAAGTTGTCATATTGCGAAAAAGCCACGCCTTTGCAGACACATTGGACATCGTCAATGTTCGTCAGCCATTGTAAGGCTCGTCACGCAACATTCCCTCGCGTTGCGTGACGAGCCTTAAAAGGGCTGTGAAGGAGACTAGCTGCGCCCCTGATGTCTTCTATTGCTCTTGCAGAATCCTTAAGACTACCGTACTATAAGTTTAAACCAAACTACGATGAAGTAGCCATTAAAGGGGACAGATTCACATTCACGTGTGGGACGACATGGATTTCAGTCTTAAAAATCAACTGGTTTAAAGACGATCAGTTATTAAGACCAGATGCACTCAAACCTCACATGATTATCGACTTTAAAGCAGACAACAAAGCTGATCGTATCGTTAGTACATTAACTTTAAACAAATTAGACATTAAGGACACTGGGGTCTATAAATGTACCGTGTCCAGTGCTAAGAGCTCTAATCAGTGGCAAATCCTTACTCCGTGTCCTCCCTGGTGGATCTAAGTTTTGTCATGCTGAAGTCACCTAAGACAGTCAAGGAGTCTTCAGCTGGGATAACGTTGCTCTTGGAGGCGTTGCGCGTCTACCTTGTCCCGCGGGAGTCCTGCGAGGCATGCGGGACTGTTAAAGGATTTGCATATCGCAAGTGCGGTAAAGATGGTGTTTGGAAGGATGTAGAGGGTAGTGAGTGTGCTTACGTGGATCAAGTCACTCAGAAGCTCTACTATCTTAAGCAGGTAGGGTGGAAACGCTCAAAACGTATGTTGTATATTGAAACGTAACCAGCTAGTGCGGATGGCAGCGATCATAACGATTGTAGCTATCGCGATCGCATTACTGATAGATTTTGGTCTATCTCAGCGGATGGCAGGCAATGATATGGAAACGTTTTGATTGCTGCGATCATTGAACGGTTTTCTATGAACGTAGCGATCATATGGTATGCACACTAGCTAGTGATCGCAGAGATGTTTTTTCTATCTCAGCCTTCGTAGCGAGCATATGGAAATGTTTCGATCGCCCAAACAAAACAAAACTAACTAACTAACTAACCGACTAAAAATCAGTTTTCATCATATTAAATCTGTTTTACATTATTTCAATAGTTTCCTGTCAACAGTACGACTGTTTTGGACATGTGCACAGCTCTGTACACAATCACTGAGAACGCTACAAGTATCAAGTCTGACGTTGACGTGTCTTATGTAGCAAGTATTTTAGAAAGCTATAGAGTCTTCATGTCTGCTAATGAAAAGGTAAGGAGTCAGTCAGTCTATTGACCGCCCGGTCGGTCGGTCGGTCGGTCGGTCGGTCGGTCGGTCGGTCCATGCAGTCAAACATACAGAAAGTCAGTCAGTCAGTCAGTCAGTCAGACAGTCAGTCAGTCAGTCAGTCAGTCAGTCAGTCAGTCAGACAGTCAGTCAGTCAGACAGTCAGACAGTCAGTCAGTCAGACAGTCAGTCAGTCAGTTAGTCAGACAGTCAGTCAGTCAGACAGTTAGTCAGTCAGACAGACAGACAGTCAGTCAGTCAGACGAGCAGACGGTCAGTCATTCGTTCAATTAGACAGACAGTTAAAGTCGGTTAGTCAATCAGTTGGCAATCGATCAGTCGATCTGTCCGTCATGTTTTCTACATGTTTTATTGTCAGCTTGGTAAGGTGGTTGTACGTATTATCAGCAACATGATGAATGTCAAGGAAGAAATTCTTGCGGGGGCTCAAATGAGATCAAAGGCATGTTCAAGGTATGATATCAATCTTTAGTTTACTCACCTATTCATCCCATCGAAACTTCGCCATAGCGCGCGCAAGGCTCTCAACCAATAGAATTTGATTTTTAACGTGCGCGCGGACGGGACAGTTTGAATTCTATTGTTTAAGAGCCTTGCGCGCGCGATGGCGAAATTACTAAAAATAGCCTTAGCCGCCACGAACATGGCACAGACATCAATACTGAGCTTCGCTCTCTTAGTATTATGGTCTCTTGGTTTCACTCGTTGCGTGGTCTCATGGGGTCGAAATTACGACGATATGTGACCACTCATGTTAATGAACTGGAACCCCGCTTTATCGAATTGGGGGGGGGGGGGGGGGGTGGAAGTTCTTGATAGTGAGTAGGTAGCTCAAGGTAGCTCGAGGTAATCGATGGCATAGGTCACGTGATCTCTTCCGTTTGTCGTTTCCCGTGTACGTGGTGCTTAATCTCTCTATTAACATTCGAAATTCCTACCGTAACTGTGCCGTGACCGTGCGGTGCCGTTTTCACAGTCATACGGAAGGCATTGAATAATTCATACTGCCATACAGGCTAGTTACAAAGCCCTTCCTTTTTCAAAAACGTACGTTTTGCGTTCTTTCCATAGTTTTGTGTTCATCTTAGACGTGTTAGCCAACGCTAATCTAGTGGGCACCAAGTTCATCTCAGACAACGTAGGGATGAGCCTCGTTCCTGTCTATCCAGCGACCTTCCAAGGCAGCACATGCACGGCTAGTCTTGATAACAAGAATCGCCTTAGCTCTGTATCGTGTAAATTGGCCTGGAAGAATGCCACTACTTTTTTGCCATTCAAGGTAGGGAACATTAATTGGCTGATTCTTGTCTTTTTAATGTAATTTCCTTCTCAGTCATCACTTAAGTATTATGGTATGCTTCCTCGCAACGTAACGTTGCGTAATTGTACTGTTATTTCGTACGTAACGTAATTGTACGTAATTGTAACGTTACGCAACGGTACCATACGCATACCTACCAAACCAGTGTTAGAAATAATACTTGAATACGTGGAAATGCCAATGCATGTGAAGTTTCTTCGAATGAGAAATGACTCGGAAAAAAGAACATTTACCTACGTACAAACGTAACGTTGCGTAATTGTACTGTTATTTCGTACGTAACGTAATTGTACGTAATTGTAACGTTAAGTTTACCTACGTACAAACATTGTAAGGATCATTCAGGTCGGTTTATGGAACAGCATTCGTTCCAAGTGATCCGAGTGCAAATACAAAGGTATGACCTTGCTCGCCACAGGAATCCCAGCAGCTCATTGGTTAGAGTGTCTGACCATAATAATGGGTCATCCACTGCTGTTAGAACGAAGCTCGCGATGTGTTAAAACGACAAAAACAAAGAATATGTGGATTACTCTGAACAGTGTCTTTTTGTTCTACTTGTCGCCTGTGGCATTGTTTCCTTCCGACCGTAGTGTATTACTGATCGATAATAATACTGTCAGCAGAGGTGACAGTACACTTTTTCATCTACCATTATTACTTTTTAGCCTACAGAAGTGTCTGTCCATCTACCCAAGTCACTTTTTGCTGGCGTCCAAATCCCACCAATAACACAGCTCAAGCTCATCTTCACAGTATACAGAAACAGCAGATTGTTCCCACATCTTCGTAATGGAACTTTGGTGGAGAACCCTAGAGTAGCGACAAGCGTTGTGAGTTTGCGATTAGGACCGCAATTGAACAATATGTCGGCACCATTTGCAATAAAGTATCGCAATCATCAGGTAATACATGTTATATGATAATTGGTATATTACGCGAGCTCTGATTGGTTGAGAAGCGTGTGAAATTACATCATGTATGCACAAATGACGTCACAAAATATTACAAGCGCTTTCATTGATTGGAATATCTAGGGTTGGTCTTTGTAAAGAGGTGGTCACTGTAGAGAGGTGGTCATTGTACAGAGGTGGTCATTGTAGAGAGGTGGTCATTGTACAGAGATGGTCATTGTAAAGAGGTGGTCACTGTAGAGAGGTGGTCATTGTACAGAGGTGGTCATTGTAGAGAGGTGGTCATTGTACAGAGGTGGTCATTGTACAAAGGTGGTCGTTGTACAGAGGTGGTCATTGTACAGAGGTGGTCATTGTACAGAGGTGGTCATTGTACAGAGGTGGTCATTGTACAGAGGTGGTCATTGTGCAGAGGTGGTCATTGTACAGAGGTGGTCACTAAATGGTCTTTTCCTTTTGCACCAGCATAGCGACAAAACGCCGCCCATCTCTGTTTACTGGGATCAATCTCGCAAAGGTAAATACAAACACTTGTGAACTGCTGTAGAGCGACACTTTCCATTATTTAACCTGAATGAATATTCTCCAGAGATTTTAAAGTAGGCAGCCCAAAATTTGAATTAGACGCTAAAATAGCGTTCACTTGGGCTGCGAGGAAGCCCGAGTAACAGCTTGCTTGCAAAGGCCATCTGGGTAATTTTGCAGACTTGCTCGTTTGACTACCGAACACATATCTAGACTTGGTCTACAACAGGTGGCCCGAGTAATTGGCCAACACTTGCCAACCAAGTGTCTGAAAGAATTGCTCCTACGAAAGCAATTGATGCGTGCTTGCAAGAAGAGACTTTTGTGAATACTGACAAAATAAAAAGCTAAAAATTTGTTCTGGCTACTGATTGTACTTATAGGTGAACCAACTCATGGTTTTACAGGTAGTCAAAATGTTATTCAAACGAAGTTCCAAATATAAGCGACATTTTATTTTATATATACTGTTATTATAGGAGGTATTGGATCATGGAGACAGAATAAAGACTGCACGATAAGCAAGAGTGAGAACAGTACAATAACGCATTGCTCAAAGTTGTCGAACAAAAACTATTTTGCCGTCATAATGGTAAGTACTCAGTGTCAAAGATATTGAACGGTGTTCTCTGCATCTCTTAATTGGAGCTTTGCTCTCACCTTTTACTCAGATGGAGTTGCTCACCGGCTCAAAATGCAGACAGGTTTTTACAGCGCATGCTCATCCGGGAAGTGTCGAAAGCCTGCCGAGTGAACGATCAAACAAGAATCTTGTTCCGTCTTGATTACGTCCCTCGACGATACGGGTGAAAAACGCATTGCGCATGCTCGACAAATCGGCAAGAATCGTGGACGCGTTCGTGTTTACAAATAAAAGTACCGTCGATTCAACTGGCGTATGTTATGCGAGTTTCTCGTGTATTATTTGAACAGGGAAAGAGAACAACTAAAGCGATGTTTTAGGAAAAAATAAGCACTTACTTTTCACGGACAGCCTTAACTTTCAAGATTTACTAAACCTCCAATGGTTTTATCGAAAACTTCCGAGTATGCGCAATGCGTTTTTCACCCGTGTTCCCCTCGACTATCACAGTCTTGAGCTAGGTGGTTGCAAGGGAGGGGAGATACAATCCCTTCAACAGTGAATACTCCAACTCTACGTTGGTGAAAATAATTATAATACTCTGGTGCATGTAATTTAGATTATGTGACGTAGAAATTAAATGCATTCATTTTCAGTTCGTCGCAAAAAGGGTGTCAGCGGCTTCCAGTCAAGAGGAAAGGTTCATGTTGGAAGTCGTGGTTTTTGTTGGTGCTGCTTTGTGTGCTCTTCTACTACTGGCGACCTTGATCACCTATGCCGTATTCAGGTAACTGCCCTAGCTAGTCTTACTAGTTTACAAGCAGACGTACAATGGTGCATTTACTCGGGCTACCAGCAAAATGTCAGCTTACAATAACGATGTTTGTAACGTACTCCTTTCGAGCACTCGAAAGCTACGGACGCTTTATGATGCGGATGCCTGATTTGATCTTGACTCATTGAGGCGTTTGAGTGAGCTGGGTAGCATCGGAAATCTAGCATTCCTTCTATGTAAAAATTTGTCAAACAAGTCACACAAGCGTGACACAAGTCCCTCATCACAGATTAAGGCCGGTACGAAAGGTTTTTCTCCAGGAGCGTGTTCCAGGGTCACTACAGTGCACACAAGTAGCTCCCGGATCATACTCCTGAATATTTAATCAGTTAATATCATGGACATTTCGTGGGGTGAAAATTCTGCTCCTCACGATCGATTAGTATATCAATGAATACCTTTAACTCAGGGGATTGTCACACAAGGTATTGCATGACACGAATAATTAAGTAATACATTAGTGTTTTCATTGCATCTGGATATCGCTACCCACCCATGTCACGCAATACACTGCGTGACACAAGTAACGCCATACTAACTAGAAGCTTTACTGTTCTACCAGAAAACTCCGTTACAACCGTGACGACGCCGCGATGCTGATGAACCTGTGTCTAGCACTCCTAGTAGCTGTCATAATGTTTGTAGTAGGAATACATCGCGTGACTAATACGCTAATGTGCCGTGCAGTGGGTGTTTTACTGCATTACTTTATACTGTGTTCTCTACTATGGGTTGGCTGTGGAGCGCTTTGTTTGTGTAGACTTCTACGTACAGCGGTTTCCCCCGAGGAGTTCAACCCTGTACTCCGATACTACATGATCAGTTGGGGTGAGTTTTTCTTGATGAAAGTCTTTTTAACTTTATTGAATCAACTTTTTTTATTTCTTCCTCATCTTATCTTGCCTGTCCTTCCTTACCTTTTACCCTCTTTCCTTCCCTCTTTCCTTCCTTTTTCCCCTCCTTCCTTCCTTCCTTCCTTCTTCCCTCCCTCCCTTCTTTCTACCTTCGTGTTCTCATTTACGCGAAAAGAAAAAAGAAGAAAAAGAAAATGATAAGGCCAGAAGTGACAGTGAATATACGATTTCCATTGACTTGTCTTTCTATTTAGAAATGTTTATTCTGTTGTAAGGTTTTTGTGTTGCAATTTATTTTCAGGAATTCCTCTGATAATATGCGGAATAACAGTTGCCGGCAACCCTGATAACTACAGTATCCAAAATTAGTAAGTATATCCTTGTACGTCATCCTCTATGTAAAATCCATACGACTTGATATCTTTGTGTGTCAGCCGGGGAATTTGAGAGGGTTTCGTTCCAACATCTTTATTTCAAATCACCCACAAATGTGGGTTTTATTAATAAATAGATTAACCGAGATAAAAAGAAAGTTCCCATGAAATAAGGAATAACGAAAACAGAAAACGGAGTGAAAATCCTACAAATTTATGTTCAGGGAAATAGTCTAAAATATTACAACAAATCTTAACTGTGCATTAGACTCCATTTTTCTGTTCTTCTATACAAATAGATGCACAGATGACGTCAGAATCTAGTTAGATAAAAAGTACGTTAAACAGAATTTGAAGGGACACACACATGGAATCTAATTGTTTTATATAATATTCAACGAAATATTTCAACCAATCAAAGTCCGTGTAAGATTCCATGACGCATTTATGCGTATGTACTGTATAAACATAAACGGATAAACCATTTTCTCTGTTGTTTCTAGTTGTTGGCTAAAGCCCAACCCGTTCCTAGGAGCTTTTGTTGGTCCAGCCTGCTTGGTAATACTTGTCGATATAATCCTTTACATACGGCTCAACAATCTTATCTACAGTACATATCGTACTATGGAAACCGGTGGAGCTTCCGATGACGAAGAAAATGTTGCTACCACAACAGACGAACTTGCACCAGACCAAGTTGCATCAAAGTGTGAACTTATACAACGCTTGCATGAACTTTTACCGAACAAGAACGATCTTCTCGTGTATCAGAAAGGAAGTTTATTGGTTTTGCTTTTGATTGTGATTAACTTTGTTCTTGGGTTTGTCCTTGTGAAGTTCCAACAGCCAAGGTCGTTGTATTTAGTTCTCAGCTATGCATACGCATTGGCGAATATAATTCTAGGAATAGTCGTGTTTTTATTTCATTGTTTGAAGAACTCTAAAGCCAAGCAATTTTTGGAAGAGTGTTTTTCTAAGAAGAAAACATATCTAGTAGACCAAGAGGTGGCTCCAAATACGGATTCTACTGAAGATAAACCAAGTACCTCGTTAATGAATGGTGATACAGTTAGAGAAAATGAAGTTCCTCCACCAACGACCAATATCCCGCGAATTTACGGTGCTCCAGCTACACCACATGGCTCTGATATTCAATCAAATGTCTCGCTACCCTCTTCTGCTGCTTTGACTATTTCTGTAAATAATATAAATAATCCTCTACCTGGAACTGTGATGGGATTTCCAGTAAAAATGGCTGACACGGGTTCTCCACCAGGTTCGGATAAGCATTCGATAACGACATCAATGTCAGACAGACAGTCTTGTGTCTCTGCACCTTTACCTGTAAGTCACGTGCCATTCGCAATAGCCAATAATCCGCCGCGCTATAGTTACAGCTTTGCGGATACCGAAAAGAAGAAGAAAAAGAAGAAAAAACCTAGGGCACCTTTAGCACTGCCTGATAGAAATGGAATATCTAGTTCATTGGAATCGAACATAAAGGCTAAAAAACAACGACCTCCTCAACCAACTCGTCCGCCCGATCCTCCCGAAGCTGAACCCGACAAAGAAATCCAAGAAAGTGCACCATCGGAAATGTCTTCAATTCGAGAACCAAGCAGTTATTTGGAAACTCCTGTCCCTTATTCGTCATGTGCCTCCTCAGACGTATCTGTACCGGTACCGTCCACAATTCAATCAAGACCTCCGATACCCGGGGCCCCGGATGTGAGGAATTTCGGACAGGGTATGGGAGGGCAACCAGCTATGCCCGCACCTCATAATTATCCGCGACCTATGTATGTGCCGGCGAACTTTGACTACATTGGTGATCCTTCAATTCGTTTAAGGAATCCGAACTATGCAAATTATCCTAAAACAATTCCAGAGGAACGGTATGTGCCTATGCCTAAACGACCCAATGGCTTTATAGGGCATAGACCAAATGAGACAGAACATGTTTATGAATCGATCGATGAACCCCATCAAAATGTACAGCAATTCCCAACTCCAAACGGCGTCCCGCAGTCTGCTGCACCTGAACAAAATGGCCCAAGCAGGCCAACGGAAAACGAGGTCACCGATTCTGAGAACACTTCACTTTTAGGCCCGCCTCAGGGCCCACAGGTAACTAATGGACCACCCAACGAACAAAATCTCCCTCGGCGAAGACCGAGAGAACGTAGAAACTACGAGAAATCTAGAACTAGGCGACAGAGAGAAGGAGGAAGACGCCGAGATCCTTCTTCTCGTTCCGGGGCTCCTCGGTCTTCTGCGAGTTCGTGGAAGAGTGACCGATTGAAACCCGAACCCAAAGAATGGGTTCCTGATCCCAAACCACATTTGACTTATGTTCCGATTCCACATATGTCTACTAAAACAACGTCTACTGAAACAGAAGCTCGGAATGAAACAAGCGTATAGTACACAACTATAACAACTCTTACTAGTCTAGTAGATAGGATTTTCCATTCTCAATGAATAATGAATTTTATATATTTTTATTTCAAACTTGGTACAGTCTAAGCCAAAAAACCTGTAAGCTGAGGGGACGGGAGAGGGGAGGGGGAAAGGAAAGTAAGGGAGAGCTTCTACCCTTCCTTCCTCCTCCCCTTTCTCCTCCCCTCCTCTCCTCTCAGAGACGGCCACGCAGCCTAAAAAAACTGTTGATGAAGTTAGTTCACGATGAATTATAGAGGCTTAGCTCGATCATGCGACAGCTCCCATGTTGGTTTACTTCAGCTATCGGGGTGGTCATATGGAATCCACACTAGCTAGCGTCTGCTCAGATTTCAGTTGTCTATCTCCATACCTTTCCATATGATCGTTGAACACATTATTCAGCGATCGAAGCGATCTTATGGTACCAAGTTCCTTTTGTTCTGACATCCAACATGCCTGCTGTTAGTCTGATTTTCAGACTGTCAGCGGTCCTCCAGGAAACAAGTGAGAGCGGTAGGTACTTCATGTGTCGTAGATAATACCATTAATACTAAGCTTGAGCCTGATCCTAACTCTAACTCTACGATACATGAAGTACCAACGCGGAAACGCGAGAGTAGGACCGCTGACCGTCTGAAGGCCGCTGTTCACGTGATCGTGAAAAACCTCTTGGATAATAAGACAAAGCTGGCTGGTCTTACTGATGAGTTAAGGCTTTGGCCTGATAGACTAGTGTTGTCATCTGCTTGTTCCGAGGCGATAGACAGAGGGCCTTGAAACGAGCATTACGTCATCATGTTGGCATTATGGAGAGAGAAGATTCACGTAAACGGCAGAGCCACGTGACCTGCTTTTTCGTTTTAACGCGATGGCGAATCATTTTCCATTTGGCGTAAAGATGAAATGTCACTTTCTCATTTGAGTGCCAAAC
Source organism: Telmatactis stephensoni (assembly GCA_029948255.1). Lineage (NCBI taxonomy): Eukaryota > Metazoa > Cnidaria > Anthozoa > Actiniaria > Isophelliidae > Telmatactis > Telmatactis stephensoni. The sequence goes on along the minus strand of JALIZF010001607.1, from coordinate 176,975 downwards.
ACACAAAGCCTAGCACGAAAACAGTAGGTCACGTGAATCTGTCCGTTTCTCGTTTATGTGAATCTTAACCTCTTATAATGGAGCATGCACGGTTTTTAATGGTCAAGTTCACTTTTCGTTTCACGAGGAAAGACCCCCAAGTGAGAGCCTAGGCTTCACGTACACGGGAAACGACAGACGACAGAGATCATCACATGACCTGCTTTTATACGTTCAGCATTGCCGTTTCAACGCAAAGGTCCCGTTAGTTCGCGTTTGCCGTTTTCCGTGTGTGAGAAGCTCAAGCATTCCTTTGTTAGCAGTCTTATAAGGAAGAAAATTACTATAGACATGACAGTCATCTTGATTTGAAATAATCACTTTTAAGTGTAAGCCTCAGTTTGTTTGAATGAAATTGATATAGGTAGTGTACATTTATAGTTTTAAATTGTATATATGCAATCAGAAACGTTTTGTACAAAGAAATACTTGGTTGTTTTTTCTAGAAAACAGACAATAAATACGTGAGATTATAATTACTAGTATATATATTATTTGGTATGTATTTCGTTTCAATATAGTGCACGTCATACTTCAAGAAAGCATATTGGAAAAACTGCCCGAGATCATTTGCGGGCCTGTCTTTAAATCATTTGTGGTCCTGGTCCTGGATCAATTTCGGGCCTGGGATCATGAATAATAAATAAATAAATACACTCACTATCTCTACATTAAATATTTTACATACAACGCTACTACGATCACCGCACGGTACGGTTACAGCACGGTTAGGGCAGAATTTTCGAATGTTTTTTTAATAGAAATTACGCTACTGACACGGTAACGGTACGGACCGTACCGTTTCCCACTCGAGTTACCTCCCCGATACAAATCCAGCACAAATCCGGTACGGGCGCAGCGCGCTACACGGTTTAAGAGACCGGCCGACCTTGTCTATTTTATAATTATGATTGTCCCGGACGCTGCGCTCGCACTGGATGGATCCGTTTCTGTACCGTGTGAAGGTGCCGGTAATAACGGTGCGTGCCGGGCCCAGAACTTTCATTTCTTATCTACTCTTATTATGGGAAGCCATATAACGTTTTCCCGGACTGTCTAAAAGCCTCGAGCCTAGTGACTAGCTTAAATAGTATTGTGGGTATATGAATACAATAACTGTCTCTGAAAAATTGTCATTTTGATATTTGATATTTTTGAAGCTTTTTTGGGATATCACGGCATCCCTAATTTCTGTGAAGTTCTCGGTCTACCTGTGTAGTATACAGTGCGAATTTCCATGCAAGACCCCGTGAAATGTCCTAAACAGTGTATTATTCTGCCTCACTCATTGTCATTAATAAGGTATGGATGCGCAACTCCGACCGGAAACTGGTCCGGCACGAAGTGCTGAAGATGTGCCGGGGCTGAAATCAACCCCGGCTTAAACTGGGAGGGTGGGTGGGTGCCACGACGCTGTTAGGCTATCTTGCTCAATACGCGGGAAAGAGAGCGTCCTTTACTTAAGTACCATTCCTAAACCAATGAGAATGCAGCTCAAACCCCAAGGGCCTAAGAACCTCCTGTGGAATGCTAATAATGACCTTGATTGCGGCAGAATATACATATTCAATGACTTTGCATAGTGTATTATTCTGCCTCACTCATTGTCATTAATAAGGTATGGATGCGCAACTCCTCCCTTCACTGGTCCAACCCAAAGAATAACAGTCAAAACTACCCATAATCTTCACACAACTTTATCTAACTCTTCCAAACCTTATCCTACAAAACCAAAAAACACATGATGGTTTTATTTATTTATTTTTAAAAATCTTTATATATTTAGTAAACTTCCAACATATTGTTGTGGAGCACAATAAACCGGTGATACCACCTATAGGGTAGTCTCTAAATAAAACTACACACTATGTACCCGTTAGAGACTCAAACTAAACTGGCTAACAAATAAAATGTTCAGAACCACTACTCTTGCAGTGGGATTCCTGTGTGTCATGCGCAGGATGTTTATAGAGCTCTGAACTCGATTTTTTGGCATGTAGGCACGTATGTAGACATGTAGAGTGAACGATGATCCATGACGTCATCGAAATGATACGCTTAATTGGAATAATCAGCTGAATTTATATCACTCGAAAGTTGTCGAAAAGCTGTCATTGTTATTCACAGTTTATATCATACTCCGGGAATCCACTAAATCCATTGTTTTATGCTCTGACTTGGAAGTACTCAACAAGGTCACGAACTATTTAATGATATTTCTCGGGAAGACAATGTTCTTTTATAAGTTTCTCATGGTCGTTGATCAATCGATCGAAGCAAGTCGATAAATGATAAGTTCAGATATGTCACATTCGAATGTCCTGAGAGAGGTAAAATCTCTTTAGAAAGCCACATGATATTGCTAAAATTCCTGGTAAATCGAAATTTTGCTTACGCAGACTACTCTCAGTAGTTCAAAAATTAAATCCACATATATTTATACCGCAAGGAGTAAAACAACAATTATGTTAGATTCCCTGTAACCAAAGATATTTATCAAGTACTATTTTAGCTGCTAGGGCCACTTATCAATACATCAATAAGTTATTTTTTTAATGATTGCTAACATTAGCCGAGTGTTTGTGATCAGTGAATTGAGGAAGAAATTTTGTTGCTTCTTTACTATAAAGCACTTTTGACCCCACGCCATATCTTCGTACCGCACTAGTATTCATCAAACTCACGAACACTTTTGTGACGTTTTCCAAGGGAAGACATTAATTGTCATGTTCGATGTATAGACGAGTTTTTTGGGTCAAACTTTTCGCTGAATTTTTTTTAAGCCTCGTACAATATACAGTACTAATGAGCTCGCAGCACTTCACTTTGTGTTAGAAACCCGCGCTAGTTAACGTAAACTGTTGGAGTATGCTGTGTAAATATATATTTTTAAAATCAATTTCCAAGTAAAGTAAAGTAATTAAAGCGACCATATTTTAGATCGATAACTCGTGACAATGTGGGTAACTGATAAACTTGAAATCGACGGTGCGCTCATTTTAACCCCCTCTTTCCATCAGTGCTCCGTTTTAAGGATATGTAAAGCAATTTAAAGCTACACAGAAAGGAAAGAAATTGAAACAAGGATGCACGTTAGGTGCCCTCTCACTAAATAAATCTCCCTTATGTGATAACCACAACGGCAGAAATTAAAATTTTCCTCAACGGCATGGCTACACTTGGCACAAGATACTGATGGTTGTAACAACTTGGGAACCCTTGGTAACGTCTAAGACAACAAGTTTTGTGAAAAACAGGACACTTGACAGGTGAAAATTCAACGCAAAATGTCAAAAGGACGCGATGAAAAACACACACTTGGACGGAGACAGCAACACATTTCAATTGCCTTTGGAACAAAGTTTCAAAACATTGTCAAAAGGTCCCATTCTTGCATCAAAATCAGCCACCTGCATACTGAAACGTCTAGAATACAAATCGGGCACGATGATCGAAAATGGCAACACGACAAACTTTCACGGCCGGAAAACAAGATTCGAGGACATAACAAAACTTGGGCTTAATACCGACTTGGATCAACACACAAAAACATTAGCCCCTATGCCAGCTGTTGACGTGACTACGGCAAGCTTAAACGAATCCGAACGAAATGAAAAGAGCATTCAGCGTGGGCCTGACAAGGTCACAATTCACCATTAAAATTGCCATCATTATAGACAAAACGTGGAATGCCATGCTGGTGAAAGCCGTGTCAGAAATCAAGAGGTAACCCAGCAAATGGAATAAGAAATAGGGGGATTCTTTCCAACAAAACGGAAAAGTCGCGTAAACAAACCACCACCGATTCCGATCCATTCAATACCAAAATAGTCTTGAGATTCCCTCTGTAGTGATCGTGTCCCGACTTATCGCCACACTTGGTCATATACGAGTCTTTATACAGCTACCGCACATCAGATAGGTTATTCTAAATAGAATCTACAGCAGATCTACGTAGTGGCTATTCTGTTGCTGTCACTCACACTCACTACCTCTACATTAAATATTTTGCATACATCACTTAACTCACATACTGATTTTTTTTTCCTTTTTTTTTTTTTTTTTTTTTTTTTTTTTTTTTTTTTTGAGGGAGGAAAAACCCGAGAACCCGGAGAAAAACTTATCATGGCAAGATAGAGAACAACACATTAAAACAAACTCCATTCACCTGTTTACAAATTAATGATCTAAATGCCCGAGCCAGGAATCGAATTCAGACCACAGCGGTGAAAGGTCGGTACTCTCGCCCCTAGACCAACCATGTCAAAGGGCAGTCCTCCATTCAAAGATCCACGAAACGACCTTAGCCTCTAGATACAGATTTGGTTCGGAGGGTTCCACTGTAAAAGGTAAAACCACAAACGGCGGCTGCACCTGACGAACCCCTCACCATATCCTTACTGCTCTCATCTTCATGTGTTTCAAAATAGACTTAGTTACAAAACCAACAAATTCTTGCAAGAAGCGTGATTACTTTTGGTGGGATCTTTCTTGAATACCACGCCTTTAAATGAACCATTAAATTGATACAGACATTCTCTAACGTCCACTTTGTTCCGAATCCAATAAGAAACCAATCAAATTCAGTGTGATTCACCAGAATCTCTTGACAGAAGAGAGCATTATCATGAAGACCACACATGAAATTCGACAGGGTCACGACACATTTTGATGACAACATTTCATATATATGGGCATGTCATCTGCAGCTCCCTCCTGAACGGGGACCCCATCCATCGAAATCCAATTTGATTTCGACGAATACTGAATAGATCTCAATTTTTTGCTAATTGTCAACAACTTTTCCCACAGAGGAAAAGAAAATGTATACTGAAGGATCTCTCCGCCTTCTCTTGACATACATTTACCTACAAATAAATCTGGCGCAAAAAACGATTTGTTAGAACAAAAAAGTCTCTAAATAGATACACTTCAAAGCAAAAAAGACAAAATAGGATGGGGTCCCCGATCAGGAGAGAGCAACTACACACGCCCGGAACGGAACGTCCACAGGGCAGTCCAGATAAAGACTGACCCATGAGAGTCACTCACCCAGAACGAGGAGAGAAAATAGAACCAACCCTAACAAATAGAACAAAACAAAACAAATTCAATTCAGTGACAACTAATATAATGGACGAAAAGAGGAATAGAAATGAGAATGATCGTAATTACCCTAACTTAGCAGGGTCAAGCTAAATATCTTGCAATTGATAGACATACACAAGCCAAGATCACAGGCCATTTACAATAATAATTTATTATTGAGCTTTCCAAAACACTATACGCGTAAAAAACGCTGTGTTTACAAATAATAGCTCTGAAAACCACGATCACGGGCCAAATTGCAAAGAAAGAACTCATAGTCGTCACGATCACGTGCACGGGCAAAATTGAAAACATAAAGAAACAGAGCTAAACAACCGCCACGATCACGGGCAAAAATGAAGAAACATAAAGAAACAAAAGCTAACAATTACCGCCACACAATCACGGGCCAAATTGAAAAACACGATCGCCACGATCACGGATCGAATTGTAAATACACAAAAACTCACATTTGCCACGATCACGGGCTTCAAAAAGGATTTTCGATCGATAACATGACATCTAATCTACATTAACTTCCTGTAACCGTTCGAGACTTCTCAGCCGATTTTCCAGATCCAATAACTGATTTGGATCCTAAAAAGAGCATTGATAACAATGAACAACTCACAGGCTCCCACAGTGTCCCCAATTAGTAGGCTACTTGTGGCCAGCTATAAGTCTCTGACACTCAAATAAAGTTATTGATTGATTGATTGATTGCTCGATCGCGGCCATCAACTCAATACAAGAAAAGCTACAATCATTGCCTCAATCACGGGCCAACATTTTGCAATAGGTACAAGGAAAAACTACTTCAATCAATGCCTCGATCACGGGCCAACAGTAAAGAAAACTACAATCATTGCCTCGATCACGGGCCAACATTTCAGTACAAGAAAACTACAGTCATTGCCTCGATCACGAGCCAACATTTCAGTACAAGAAAACTACAGTCATTGCCTCGATCACGGGCCAACATTTCACTAAGTACAAGATAACTACAATCATTGCCACGATCACGGGCCAGCATTTCAGTAACTACAATCATTGCCACGATCACGGGCCAAAATTTCAGTACAAGAAAACTACAATCATTGCCACGATCACAGGCCAGCATTTCAGTAAAGAAATCTACAATCATTGCCTCGATCACGGGCCAAAATTTCAGTACAAGAAAACTACAATCATTGCCACGATCACGGGCCAGCATTTCAGTAAAGAAATCTACAATCATTGCCTCGATCACGGGCCAAAATTTCAGTACAAGAAAACTACAATCCATGCCTCGATCACGGGCCAATAGTAAAGAAAACTACAATCATTGCCTCGATCACGGGCCTACATCTCAGTAAAGAAAACTACAATCATTGCCTAGATCACGGGCCAACATTTCGGTAAAGAAATCTACAATCATTGCCTTGATCAGTCACCTGATCACGGGCCATTCTACGAAATTCAACGACTGAGAACATGCACTGAACCGACATTCAATCAAAGCGAAGCTAGCTCCACAAAATGGAACAAATTCTCTTACTTCTGCACTACAGCCTCTGTTGACGGCAGAGCTGGTTCATCAGTAAGGAGGACAGCTACAACATCAGCTTGAGGAACTTGTGGGACTTGATCGCAAGTGAAAGTTTAAGCCGGGGTTGATTTCCAAAGTACAAAAAACGCCACGACGCTGTTAGGCTATCTTGCTCAATACGCGGGAAAGAGAGCGTCCTTTACTTAAGTACCATTCCTAAACCAATGAGAATGCAGCTCAAACCCCAAGGGCCTAAGAACCTCCTGTGGAATGCTAATAATGACCTTGATTGCGGCAGAATATACATATTCAATGACTTTGCATAGTGGGTTACGTTCAGGACTAGTGTTGGGGTCTTACACGGAGTACTAACTAATGAACCATGGAAACCATGGTAACTCGCTCATTGCACCATATTGAATTAGATTAAAGAAACTACAAAGGAATCCCAACATATACTTTTGAGAAATGAAATTTTCAAGATTCTTACAAGTAATACAGACAATGGGAATTGTGGCTACAGTATCGAAAAAAAGGTTTTGACCTATATCTGGTATGTTTTGTACATTAAATCACCAGGAAGAACTTAGTATAGAGGCTGGATTTAGATTTAGGTTGAAGCTGCTGCTTTTGGGGAGGAAAAAACCGCAAGAAACCGCCGTTCAAGAATGGTGCACATGGTGCACTCGAGTTGTTTTGTTTGCAAAAAATGCCTTGTAAATCAGGACGAAGACAAAATCAACAAATTCCAGTACAGTTAGAAGGCTCATCCCTAGACACAAACCAAGATATCCACCAACTGTACCTGAAACACGTAAAATATGTATCTAGTAAAGCGGCAAGGTTTCTTGTCATGACTCTTGCATCATATGCTAATAAGCTCCCAACAACGTCCAACATTTTTGGCAATTGTTGAGTGGGTGCTCAAGCTGACCCAAAGTTGTGTTATGCTTTGGTAATAACAGAACAAAAAAAACACATCCATGAACATCCACGTTGGGCATTGTTGGGAGCGTTTTCTCAGGCCTTCAAAATTAAAGTTTAATGCACTCCCGCCTAAAGGAGACTACCCATGTAAAATTGATTAAACTTGGACCTCCAATTCCCTGGGGCCGGAAACCCAAGGCTATTTAATTCTCTATCAAACAGGTCTTACCAAAAAGTGTAATAGCAGACATTGCCTCTTTTTGCTCGATGAGATCGTAAGCAATCTCTTCAAAGTAAACATCCAACGAAACCACATTATTTCTGTGATATCAATGAAACATTGTGACAGTTACCAGAACGCAGAGTGGCCGGTAGAAAACTGATGTAATTATATAACACTTAAAAAGCAAATTTAATATTGTAGAGACGGATAGTTAGATCATCATAGTCATATAAAGCGCAGAAAGGCTTCCTTCCTCGTGAATACAGTAGCTTTCCCATCCCCCTCTCCCTTTGTCCTCCCGGCCTTTAGGGACGGCTTCGCAGCGGATCCAGGGGTTCTGGTCGCGCGTTTTATTATTGTTGTCCATATAACTCCGAAAAGCTCCGAAATAGAAGGCAAAATATACTTCATGTTTTAAGAAGCCGTCAAATTAGCGCCCGTCGATCCAAAATAGACGTTGAAAAGGAGTTGTTGTTGTTAAAGGACCTTATTTGTTTAACGTCGGTAGTTCCTTTAGCCGAGCTAATCTTCCAGGAAACCGACGGTGCGCTCATTTTACCCCCCTCTCTCCATCAGTGCTCCGTTTTAAGGGTATTTAAAACTACTTAAAGCTACACGGAATGGAAAGAAGTCGAAACAAGGATGTGAAGTCACTGGGAATCGAACTCGGGACCTCTCGCACCGAAGGCCGCGCACTAACCAACTGTGCCATCCTTGCTCCTCTAAGCAAGTTGTTGTTGTTATTGTGCAGTTTAGCAAAACAAATAATCATCAGTCATATAACCAAGAATTAACATATCATGCAAAAGGCCAACTAACTAAAGAAATGAGGGCCATCTTACGCAAACAAATACAATTTTAAAAACTATGCAGATAGTCTCGATCTCAATTTCAGGAAAATTATATCTTTTCATTACCTTAAAAACTCCTGCCTTTCTCGCACAGACAATCTCTCAAATGCCATAAGATCCTCTGCTTCAGCTTTGGCCGCCAAACTTGGTGGCATGGCTCTAGAAAAAGCGTTCCTTATTGCTGTAGCGTGGGACAGTTGGACATCGTACTTCACGTATTCACATGGCTCAGGACATTGGCTGGTGCACTGTCTCACTTCGTCTGGTAGATGTGCTAAAATTTAGTTATCAGGACAATTTAAAGTTGAACTTCTAACCTCCAACTAACTAACGACCACCTCTCTTCACAGGGGTGGATTTAGGGGAGAAATGCAGGGGGTGCGTACCCCTTCCTGAGACGACTTTGGGCCCTCATTTTTTCTCGTCCCACTCTCAATTGATGCGATGCACGATCGGGAAAGTAAAGAATAAAATATAAAGCAGCAAAAATAATAAATATTTTACAAATAATACGATACGATATTATTTATTTAACGTAAAACAGACTTACAGCAAAAAGATTTTCAAATTAGTATCGAATTTCCCTTTCAGTATTTTTTTGGTTTGATATAGTAAATGTGAAACTAATGTTGACCCGCAACCAGATCCCGCGGGTGCAATATGTGGCACTCATGACGTCACGAAAGGAAACAACATTGAACATGAATTCAAAGCCTGAACTGGATAGAGACACCCCTCCCTCCTGCCTGGCGTTTATTTCAATTTTTTTAAAAATTCAATATTTCAAAGGCTACTGACCTCTAAAAAGTCTTGGAAAAATGCAATCATAGGTTTGCATTATCGAGCAGACCTCGACTTCAGCTAAAAAAAATTAAAATTCTATTTGTTTTATTATATATTTTGAAATAAATATTCAAGGTAAAAGTTCGATTTTCTCAGTACAAAAATTCAAAAGGTGCGAGCGCGGTCGAGCTCGCGCTGCTGACATCAGAACTGTGCTTCATTCGTATTCTCTGATAAAGCACAGCTGTCAGCCAATTAGAGCGCGCGTATCGACAAGGGTATATAATGACTAGATTTTGAGTTGAGGATGGCACATACAAAGAACAGCGTCTGAACTGAAACATCCCCTGAATATCTGAGAACTGTAGTATAACATGTAAACACAAAATGGCATCTTACGAAATACACGAAGAATAGGCTGACAGCCACAAGTTTTGATCAGGTCCTTGTGGAGACACTCCTTTATACAGTAGTAAACAGAGTATGAAGAGTTGAAGGCTTTCGTGAAATGTAAGTCAGGAGAACTGCAGTTTGTTTTGAAAGGCTTGGGTAGATTTAGTATCTGGAAATAAAACATAATGAGAGTTTGCTCCAAATAAATCCAACATGAAAGGCTATATGTTATCCTTTCCTGGACGCTGTCATAACGGCGAAAATTTTGTTATAGTTTTCATTTCAACGTAGTTATTTTAACAGAACTGTTAAGTTATGGAATTCTTTGCCTTCGTCAATAAGAACCTTACCTAGCGTTAATGCTTTCAAAGCAGCATTAGTTAAACACTATAAAAAAGCCCTTATTAATACGTTTGATCAGGATAACGTTTATACTTGGAAGTCCTTGTGTCCAAAGTGTTATTCGTCTTATTCCACTAGGAATTTAACTAGCTTTCGCCAGTGTTGTTTCTAATAGGTATTAATTGAACTTATTACAGGAGTTTCTTAAAGTATTGATATATGTTGTTATATAGTGTTAGAATTTATTCATTCTTTTTTTTATATATACCTCTTTTTTATCACTATTATTTTATTGGGCTTTCACCTAGTTGGAGCTTGCTCTGTCGTGACTGTCCCTCACTGAGTTTTTTCCTTGCCATTATTAAGTTTATTATTTCAACCATTTATAATTATCTATCATTATATTTTATGTACTCAGTGGAAGTTGAATAAATAAATAAATAAATAAATAAATAAATAAATAAATAAACAAATAAATAAATAAATAAATAAATAAATAAATAAATAAATAAATAAATAAATAAATAAATAAATAAATAAATAAATAAATAAATAAATAAATTAATTAATTAATTAATTTGAAAGCGTGCATATCATATCGTCACGCAACGCTTGTTTGGGGAGAAGCGAGAGACAAGTTTCACAACGCATTGCACCGTGTAACATGGTCATTTAGCTGAATCTTTCCCCAAGTCGGTTTTACGAAAAGTAGATATGCTTTCTACTCTTGCAACAGAAATTTGTATCGCGAAAAAGTTTCAGGGCGAAATTTCAGCGTGTAAAACCCCTTATGAAACTCGTCTCGCATCGACGATCGATCGACACAAGTTTCAGAGAAAAAGTTTCAGCGTGTAACAGCGCCTTTAATTATGGGTTAAAACAATAAACACAACGGGCTAGTTTAACCAGTTTGGCTTTATGCGGCTCTGTTGTTCAAAAACGGGTCAATTTTAAAGAAAACCATTAATTTCAACCCTAGGTTAACGCTAGTTTCATTTCGAACAACTGAGACCTGAGGGGAAGATAATTACTTAGTTGATTGCATTTTTTTAAAAATCGGCTCCCACAACGCGCGCGCATACAACGGATGAGCCCGAGAAAACATCTGTCCCTTCGATCACTCCCGACCCCACGAGAAAGCAGAACCAAGGGTGTGAGCGAAAGGGCCGCTAGCGCTATTTTTGGGTTAGGGCGTCGTTAATGATTTTGAATAAACAATGCATTGAACTAAATAAACGGTCTTGCTATTACATACCCTTTTCTGACGTACAGCAACAAGTGTGTGAGTTCCCGGCTGCACAACAAATCCAGACTCCTCCACTAATGGATAACTATCTTGATGATCGATAGAAATCTTAAATCCTGCGGTAATAGAATTAAGATCGCTAACATAGTCTCCCTCTTCGACGTTCAGTCGAAGACGCAGTCCATTTGTATCGCCAGGAATCGAGGTCTTCAGTCGTGGATGTCCGTTTTTACCGGAGTTGAACGTGAAACATTGGCCTAGTTTTAAAGTGATAAAGGAAGTGAAATTCTCAGCCGAACACTTGACTCCACTCCACACACACGGTTCCAACCAAGCTAGTCCCAACATGTCCTCAATTCCGTGCGAGAGGCTTGAAAGATATCGTTTCATCGAGTCCCCTCGCTTGTGATAATTTTCTGACTTGTTCAGTTGTTGTTTCAGCTTTTTAAAGTCCTCGACCTCTGGACCTTTAGACTGCATGATAGCCAAAGCCATCTGAATCTCATGCTCCAGTTCTTGGTCAGTTTTGTTTGTTGCCGTTGCCGCTCGAATCATCTCTATATATCGCTTTTTGCTTATTTGATTGAGATTACAGATTGTAACTGCCGGGAATTCTAGCTCTTTTACTCGTTCTTTAGAAATGGCAGTGGAAAACGGCCTCTCGATGAAAAAGTAAAATGCCCCATAAATTTGAAAAGAGCAAAATCCAAAAGCTATCAACAAAACAACGAACCAAACTAGTCTCCTAAACTTGTTCTTCTCGTTTAGAAAACGAGCACCGTGGAGGCTTGTACTGTCGAGAAACATGTTCAAAGAACGATTTTCGTTGGCCTCGTTCAGCTCCATTTGAAATTGGTATAATGACTTGCCACTGTCTTTGGATACACTGATGAATATTTAGAGGATTTCATAAGTTTCATAACCAGTTACGTAGGGGTCTCACGGTTGGAAATCCTTTTGGAAGATTGATTAGAACTATGATATAAGGTGTACTTAGTAATGCAGCATTTCATTTATACGGAATACCCGTTGCCTTTTCCATTAAAGTACTCAATTAAAATAACTCATCGAAAATTGTGTAAATCATTCGCGTTTTGAAATTCATGTAACTTTTCCAAAAACTCTAACGTATGCTCGGACTGCATATAGTGTTCGCGCGGCCCCAAAAAAAGTCGGTCTCAATGCTCGGGGGAATGGGGGCACTCCTAGGCGTTTTGTAAGGAGATACTCCGCCCACACTCTCGACCCCTTACCCTTTAATATACTGGCCATATTTCGGTAAAAATAGACCTCTAGCTATGAGGCCATGTGGTTACTGGCCTCAAATCCAAATATAGATATAGACACATTTCAAGGCCTGTCCCCGGTTGGCGGTGGGGGTAGGGGTTACTTCGACTAGTGCATATACACACACACCGACGTTGTCCTAGAGCCCTTGGTAAGTTTATTTAAATTTCTACATAAGCAAAATGAAAAACTGAAGTACTATATAAAATGTAACAGAACCATTGAGAAACATAAATCATGTTCAACCTGCCTTCGCATCTTTAACTAGTAAATGTACATTGTAAACACGGCTGGAAAACAAAATTTCGATCAAACATGTAAGTTCTGTTGAGAAATTGCCTCAACCAAATCAACGATAAACCACACACTTCAAGATAATCTTGAATTTTACGAGGTCAAAAACAAGACGACGTTTGGCATTTCGTTTTAGTATTACAATGTAAATGATGGCGAAAAGTCAAGTAGAATTCTTATCAAAGTAAAAATATATTTTTAGTCTTTCCAAAGTCTCACAAGAATCAATTAAACCTGTGCCTGATTACATCAAATAAATAAAATTCTATATAGTTACAGACTTTACATTCATATTTTACGTTAAAGTATACTTTTATACTGGCCGTTTCTAACAGAAAGTGAAGTGCTGCGAGCAGTTTAAGTACTCATATACTGTATTATTCAAAATGTTTTCAAACAGGTTGACTAGTGTTTGATACAACGACACAAGTTTTAAAAAATCTATAAATTGATCAAACGTTTCCCTTACAGATATATTTATGAACTAAACTGAACAATTTGGGCTGGAGAGATATATTTTATAATCGACTTAAACACCCTCGGACGGGCGCACGAAGTTCGCATATCATGTACTGGGGTGAAACAGGGTTGTAATCTAAGTCCGTGACTTTTTAACCTTTTTATAAATGACATACCAAATTTGTTTTCTGTTTTGTGTGATCCTGTGAAGCTAGGTGAATCCAATCTAAATTGCCTTCTTTATGCAGATTCCGGAAATTAACCTTAACCCTTTGAAAGTACTTCCTCTTTCACCCTATGTTATTGGTCTTCCGATTTAGCCGTTTTTTTAATTTTTTTCCCCCTTTAGTAATATAATAATATATAATATGATACAAGCGGGAATCGGGAATTTAAATCACGAGCGGGAGCGAGATTTGGTGTTTTGGGATAGCAGCGGGATACGATCGAGACTACGTGAATTGAATATCTAAACTTCAAAAATTTCTGCGCTCAATTTCCAACACGAATAACAACGATAAAACCTGCGAAAAACATGGTGGGATAGCGGGACGCCTTCGGGACGACTACCAACTGTTCTTCTTAGAAAAGTGTTAGTCTTGTGCAAAGTTCAGTATGTAAATTTAAGCCGATTTAACGACAACCCTTTTATGGTCTTTTATGACACGACACCCCTATTCTGGGCACGAGAGTCCATTCTTTTTGGCACCCGAAATTGTCATCGTGTGAAAAGAAAATTTATTGGCATTATAGGTGTGCCGTACTCAAAATAATCGGTCCCGCGTCCCGCGCGTGCCAAGCTTTAGGGGCGTTGGCCATAAAAAGACTAAGGTTATCATGTAGGTTGGGCTTTAATGAAAACTTCGACTAAAGGATATTGAATCTATCATGCTATCTTGCCATTTGTTGTGCATAAAACGAAACTCATCCAGCTTCCTTTATAGTACACAAAATTGAGTTGAGGTTGCCATATGCGTTGGTACAAACTGCTTAAGTAGTAGGTAAGACATACATTGACATGCTAAAGCCATATGACAGTTCGTCACATTCGGTTTATATGCGGGAAACTTCGCAGCCTCACTTTGGGGTTTCATCTAAGGATGGGTTACCTGTGCCGGGTTTTTACCGTGGGGAAATTGAGTTGAGGGTGACAGGTGCGTTGGTACATCCAAACTGCAGTAGGTCAGGGAAAGTGGTTCACTCGAGTTATCTTCTTTGCAGAAAATTTCTTCCAAATTAAGAGAAATACAAAATCAACGAACTCCAGGAAAGTGAGAAGGCTCATCCCTAAGAACAAACCAAGATATCCGCCAATTGTACCTGAAATACGTAAAACGTCTTCAGTACGTACGAAACCTCCTCGGCAAACAAATGGTTTTTCTCTGGGTTCCTTTGAAAATAGAGGAGTAGGCGGAGTAGGAGGAGAAGAGAAAATATGCAAGAAAATCCAGTCTCTTGTCCCCCAGGGCTGGTAAATCATGAGTCAACTTACGTGAAATATTTCTCACTAAAGAGAGATCTTACCAAATAGTTCCGTGGGAGATATTGCTTCCTTTTGTTCGATGAGATCGTAAGCAATCTCTTCAAAGTAAACATCCAACGAAGCCACATTATTTCTGTGATATCAATGAAAAGAATCAAACAGTGTTGCAAAGTCAGGGAAGGATTTAGAGGAGGGATGCAGGGGGTGCGAACCCTCTCCTGAGATGATAACCCACAAATTAAATCCATCAACTAACGATGTAAAAAGAAGCCGATGTACTTCTAAAGGAATTGATAATAAGGCCTGTCTTTTTAAATTACCTTACAAACTCCTGTATTTCCTTTAAAGACATATTTATAAACTTTTCCAGGTCTTCTGGTGTAGCTTTGGCCCTCATATCTAGTGGTATGTTCTTAATAAAAGAGTTACTGACTGCTTGGGCGTATGACAGTTGGACATCGTACTTCACGTATTCACATGGCTCAGGACATTGGCTGGAGCACTCTCTCACTTTGTCTGGTAGACGTGCTAAAATGTACAATATTATCATCATTATTATGATCCCTATCATCATAATTTTCGTCAATATCAGTCATCATCATCATCGTCGTCACCGTCATCATTATCTATTATCAAGGATTAGTATCGCCTTTGTTATGAATATTTTATTATCGTCTGATTAATCATACTTTTCAATTGGCTGGCACCTCCTTAAAAAGGCTTAGGGTACCCGAGAAACATTTGGTGTCATTCGCGTGGGCTTCCTGTCGTTTTACTATTGGGCCTCCTGTTTATCGGAATGCAAGGTTTCTAAGCCATAGTCAAGATGGTGGACTTCATGCTTACAAGCATGCCTGCCCAAATGCGGTGCGAACTGACACCTTTTGGGGAAATTTTTGATATGTAAACAGGGCCAAAGTGAGTCAATCTTGATTGTTGATGTTTAGCTGTTGAATACAATCACCTCAACAGCCTTGATTGTGGAATATACTTTACTTATAGACCTTAGAAGCTTTTTCATCACACAAATGCATAGATATAGTTTTGAGCTAAAACGGCAAACTGGCGGCAAAGTTAGGTAGCAGAAAAAGTGTATACTGTTTTTTAAAATATTATCTACCCTCATTTCGTTCTAAAGTAGCAAAAGTTAATTACATACTTCATGGTTTTGTTTGAACTACCAAACTTATCAATTTTTTCATGAGTTTTTATCTTTATTCGACAAAATATACATGTAATGCAAATAAAAATGACACACTTTGAACAGTTTGAAGGCAGCTACATGTCACATTCAGAAATTTCTTATAAAGGATGTGGTTTCATTTCGCGCAAGCTAATTCTTCCATATAAGGAAATTTGTACTTACCATATTTGGAAGTTGGGATAAATTTTCATTGCAAAAAGAGCGATTTTCTTCAAAAATTACAGCTGTTTAGTCGAGTGAAAACATGAAGTCAGCCATCTTGATTTTGGCCGAAAAGGGACTGGAAAAGTGTAGAAACAGGGACCCGCCAATCTCGAACCCAGCGCCTGCGTTCCTCTTGGTCAGTACCGAGGAACGAAAGACTCTGGGAGAATCGATTTTTTCTTGGATTCTGATTGGTTAATCAAGAGAATAGAAAACAACTGCGGTCGGTAACACAGGACTCCCACAACATTTAATTTAATTTTATTTGATTTTATTTCACTTCATTTTACTTCATTTTTAAATTATAAACAATAAAACTAAACATGGCACAACAGCAAAATATTATGAAGATATTTTGTACAAGTTACATACAACAATTAACTGGATATCTCTGCCTAGTTGGTTTTTCCTTTCGCTTTGTACAAATTCCACATAGTTTTCTTTCTTTTTTGTAGCGATGACTATTTCTGAACAATCAGTAGAAAATTGAAATAGCTGTTCCAGCTTGAATTATTATTCACTAAGCCTATTCTGTAAGCAGAAAGAATTTATGTCTGAGTGCAGTCAATTTCAGTTTGGCATAAAAGCCTAGCTACAGGCGAAGGCATATTTGAACTGGAATCGATGAATACCTTTTCGTCTGTATTTGTTATGAGTTTTCATGGCCAACTTAGACCAAACTTTTTGAGTCGATGGAATTTGCCAAGCAGTCCAGCCGGCTTTGATTAGATTAAGGAAAAATACAAAACAAGAACTTACCGCTGCTATGCTTTAGGTTGAAAAAGGATGAAAAATCTGATACATCAAAGCTACGTCAACGGACCAAACGGTAGCCTTCTTTGCAGACTCAGACTCAGGCTAACCAAATAAGAGAAGAAAGCAAATTGAGGCGTCCTTCGTCTCCACTACTGAAGCCGACACTTGCCGACACCTGAAATGAAAAATGCCAACAAAAATAGAAAAAGTTACCTTAAAACTCTTGAGAAAACTACAAGATATTTTAGACACTGAAAATAGCAAAGTAAATCGATAAACGTGTACTTACAAACAGTGTAGTGATCCTGGGTCAATGAGCTGAGTCGGCTTTGCTGTTTTTCCGTCGATTTCGCTCACCCGTTTTTCGCCTTTTCCAGCTTTGAACTTGATATTGATAAACCATTGGCACTTTCTTCATCGACAATGCAATAGCAAATTTACTTAAGAAGTGATATTTCTTCGCAAAAGTCACTAAATATCCACGAAACACCTTTGAAATTTCTAGCTCTCAGTCAGTGAACTTTTCAATTATTTTGGCGCCATTTCTTGACCGGATCCCCAGACATCTGGGGAAAACAAATCGATTCCCCCAGAGCTTTGGCCGGGGTCGCGTCCGCTGACCAGAAGCCGGCAAAACTCTGGGCTCGAGATTGGGGACCCGCGGTTTGTTTACGACAGGAAGCCCGAAAATCGCAACACATTTCTTGATATGTGAGTTTTAGCCGTTTGGTTAAATCATTTACCAATCATTTAATTGTAGCTTCATCTTTCTGATTGTTGTACTACCCCACATGTGCAAATGACGCTATAAGGGCCGCAAATAAACTGAATATGCTCGACAAAAGTCATGGTATTATCATTATCATCAATATACTAGGCCAAGTTAAGCAAAATTTTCAAAGGTCCTAAACAGTCTGACCAGCTCTGTATTTTATTTCAAATTACTTATACATAACCAATTCATTGACAAAAAATGATTGTCCTCCACCGAACGTTTCTATACAAAAAGCACAAACTTCGGCCGCCCATAACTTTGGTGCTATTCATCGAAACTACCTCAAAAATTTCAATTTTTACTAACTTTGATGTGCTCTTTTCAAATATTATACTTTTGGTGCTGTTTAGTAGATAAAAAAGTCATGCAAGAGGTGAGAAACGCTCATCTTCAATCGTTGAACGCGGGCAGTTTGTTTATGACCTAGTATATTGACGATGATAAAATTTGCAGGACGGCTCTCCTCCAAACTGAGTGATTAATGTATTACTAAATATGAAATGATTTCTATTCGGTGGAGCGTAGCGCGGAAAGAGAGGTCTATTTCCTACGATTACTTACCTACTGTCTTTGGATACGCACACCCAAAGCTTTCCAATACTGAGCACACTTCGATTCCAGCTAAAACGAAAAAAAAAAAAAACAATAATGAAAGAGGAGAAAAAAGACAAAACAAAACAAAAAAAAAAACAAAATAAAACATAGCAAACTTACGAAAAATTGGGCGTATAAGCTGACAACCACATTCCTCAATCACGTACAGGCCGACACACTCATAGATACAGTTATACACAGAATATGTGGAGTTGTTGGCTTTGGAGAAGTATAAATCAGGAGATCTGCAATTAGTTTTATAAGGCTTGGCCAGATTTTTGATCTGAAAGTTGAAACAAAATGCGGTAATACGAGGAAAATAATTACGTAGGTCGTTGCCATGGTGATTTTTGTTTGCCTTCTTCATGCACCCATGGTCGCTAATTCTCATTTTAAAGTTGACTAAAAATGGAAATTCCTTGTTTGTTTGGTTGGCTTATAGTTTGTTTGTTTGTTTGTATGTAGGAGAGTCGATTGCTTGCTTCAGCTTTGCAGTCATTTAATTCTTTATCTTACTTTTGGCACCGCCAGCTAGTAGCAGACGTACTACGCGCCTTGGGAATGACACTATTGCCTTTTGTCTGTGTTTCGGAACTGACGACAGTATATTCGAAAATTTTAACACAACTTTTAATTTTCTTCGTATACCGCTTTACAAACATGTCAGAACGAGACTGAGGGATTACAAAATTTTCCCTACCGGGGTGGGGTTAAAGCCCAGTCTCTCTGGTGCCTTAATTCTTCGTCCAGTCCTGCTATATTGGGCTGAAACATCTTCCCCACCTTGTCCTCCACTCTGGGGGACAATCTCAGATCTGTTCACACTGCAGGGCTTAGGAACTTCTTTAGCATTAACAGATGTTTCCCCACCATTTGGGAAAAAGTCCCCTTTTTTGTCCTCATGATGAGGATTTAAGTCAACTTCCAACTTATGCAATCGCTGCACTGGTCTGTTGAAGAGGCCTCGCTGTGTTCGGACAGTAGCTGTACGGACAAGACCATCCTTTCCTGGGTGTACCTCTTCTACCTTGGCCAGCAGCCACTTGACACGAGAAACATTGTCCTCTGAGACCATGACAATGTCTCCTACATGAATTGGGACTTCTTCTTTGAACCATTTGCTTCTTACATTTAGTTGATAGACATACTCTTTCTGCCAACGCCCCCAATATTGATTCAGCAGTCTAGTTAAATACAAATATCTCGCAATAGCTCTGTTACTAGATTCCTTCAAGTCATCTTCTCTTACATCGGGTACACTGTAAAGTTGTCTTCCTATGGCAAGATGGGCTGGTGTGATGGGCACTGGATCTCTTGGGTCATCACTGACTGCAGTTAACGGTCGAGAGTTGACTACGCCTTCTATCTTGATAAGTAAAGTGTTCAGCTCTGAGAACGTTAGGAGGGCCTTACCAAGAATCTTTCGAAGTGGTTCCTTAACTGCTCTGACCATTCGTTCCCACCATCCACCACGCCATGGAGATCGCTCTGTAATAAACTTCCACTGAATGCCTCTGGCTAACATTTCTGCTTGTATTCTGTCTTCGTCTAAAATGTTGGTTGAGAGTTTATAGTCAACTTTAGTGCCCTTGTACAACTTCTTGACTTCATTACTTGCAGCTTTAAAAGTCTTTGCGTTGTCAGACCAGATTGTTGCACAAAGACCTCTGTGACTTGTCATTCGAGAAAAGGCTTGAAGAAATTCATCCGTCTTTAAACTGTTGGTAAGTTCAAGGTGAACCATGCGGGACGACGCACAAGTAAAGATACAAATGTAGGCCTTTCGTGTAGCGGATCCCTCTTTGATATAAAGAGGGCCTGCGAAGTCGATACCAATGTGAGAAAAAGGGAGGGACGGATTTACTCTCTCAGCTGGTAAGGGTCCCATTTTCTGCACACAAGATTTGACTTTCTGCTTTTGGCAAGTTACACATCTTCTGATGACTCGCTTAACTTCACGTCTTCCTTGAGTAAGCCAAATGTTTTGTCTTAAGACAGACAATACTGTTTCTGGTCCAGCATGTAGCAATTGTTTGTGAATGTCTAGTATAATCTTCTCTACCACAGGGTGACCATGTGGTAATATTGTTGGATGCTTCACATTCTCTGACATATCCTCTGCAAACTGTAATCGTCCACCTACTTTTATAAGCTGATCTTCACTGTCATAGTAGGGATCTAACTTTAGTATGCGACTATTGTTGGGAAGAGTGCTTCCAGCCTTTAACAAACTATACTCTTCTTTGTAGACTTCTTGTTGAATCCACCGGTAACACTGCAGCTCGGCCTTCTTAAGCTCTTGAGCTGTTGGCTCAGTCTCTGAGCACCTGGACTTTGTCCTGAACAGATGCACTGCCTTTAGGACGTATGCGGCAATACGCTTTAACTTTAACCACGATTCACGACAATTCATGTCAAATACAGGTTTTGAAACTACAGATGCATAAATATGAACGGGACGTCTTTCTCTATCACACTCGTCTGGCATCTCTTGACTCGTACCCTTTAACTCCGAGGGATGAAATTCAGTGCTTAGGCACAACCATGAAGGACCATACCACCATAGCTTGCTCGTGGCCATATCTGTACAGGAAATTCCTCGTGTTAATAGGTCTGCTGAGTTGTCTTTACTGGGGCAGTACTTCCAGCATTCAGGATCACAAAGTCCTTGTATTTCCACTACATGATTTGCTACGAATGGTTTCCATGAGGTACTCTGTCATCTGATCCAGTAAAGTACTACCATGCTGTCGGTGTAGCATACAATACGATTTGGTTTGACTTTCAATGTCTCTGCAACATATGTTATAAGCCTTGCATTTACAACTGCTGCTAATGACTCGAGTCGAGGCAATGACACTGTTTTTATTGGAGCTACTCTTGACTTGGACATTACAAGTTGTGTAGTGGTGTGTCCATTTTCATCTGTTATACGAATGTAGATCGCTGCTCCGTAAGCCTTGGGTGATGCGTCTCCAAATCCATGAAGTTCTACTCGTGAGTTTTGACTAATACCTTCCCCAAAGCAGCGAGGGATGGTAACGTTACTAATCTTTGACAACTCTGATTGCCACGAGGATCATTCTCTTTGAATATCGTCATCTAGTGGGTCATCCCAATCTAGACCTCTGCGCCAGAGTTCTTGGAACAACATCTTAACTCTAACAGTGAAAGGCGATATCAATCCTAGAGGATCGAAAACTCTTGAAGCAAGGCTCAGAAATGTTCTTTTCGTGGCTGTGACACAAGGTTGCATAAAAAATTTTGCAGTTAGCCAGGGATCTTTATTAGATACGAAAACTTCTAGCCATAAAACTCTCCGGCTAAACCCATCGATTGCCCCATGAGTGTAAAATCCCCAGTTTGATAATTTGTCATTTCCATCTATATGCCAAGTGTCGTTTGGGCCCTTGAATCAATATGCATACCATTAACTACACTGAAACACACAAGTAATTTACCTAGCGAGAGGTTAGTCTATTGGGATCAAAATGTATTTGGTTGGAGGCAACCCATACGATCAATCAGAAGTACGATTTGAGCAAATCTCACAGCCATAGACTAATTAGTCAGATAGAGACTTGAGAAGAGATCAATGTAGATGAACTGAATGGCTCCTGAACATTTCATAGAATAGTGAAGAAAAAGGTGCGAGCTCTCACCTTAGAAAAATAATTTGGGAAGTGCTTTCGTCTCTGGATTGGGGTTTTGTTCTGTAACCCAAGAATTCCCATGCAATCAGCAACTTGATCTCTTCAATGAACAAGAATATGATAATGAATTTTGAACAATAATACAGTAGTTTATCACATTGAAGATATTTAAAATCTAAACCTTGTTACTAGAATGCCTCGTCTTCTAAGTCGAGTCCACATCATTCTGTACCCAAGCAATTTGCCACTACCATTGGCCTCTCTCTGTAATGATAATCCAAAAAAAGAGAAAAAAGTTAAGATTCTCAAATTGACAGTTTAAAATATCAGTTTGTTGGTTGTTCTTGAAAAAGAATTGATATTCGACCATCCTCCATTCAAGATGTTCCATGTTAGGAAGTACATGCTCATACAGATCTCTTATGGTTCCCCAATAATTTCTCCACAGGATGTTTGCTCTCTATATTACAGAGCCTTCTTTACTTAGCATGATGATAAAACTACCTACCAATATGGCTGCCATAACATCCTTTGGAAGGAGACTTTTGTTGTAACGACGAAGTCCATGTTTACGTTGAAATCGCTGAACTTTTTTCTTTCTAAAACATCCAAGTTTGAAAAATATTCAGGGTTCTTAATTCTGTGGCACATACAATATATTTGTCAAACTATTTTGGCATGTGACCTCACTCTTCAAAGACTACTCTAAACACAATTTGTATGTATTGGCTTTAAAAAATGATACAAGTGTATATTGTCTGTATAAGCCAGTTCGGAGTTTAAGAATCGTTTTCAGTGCGCATGCGATTTTATCCCGAATTTCTCACCTTCTTTTGTTTAAACCTTCTTTTGTTTTTAATCAAACAAAAGAAGGTGAGAAATTCGGGATAAAATCGCATGCGCATAAGAAACGATTCTTAAACTCCGAACTGGCTTATTGTGTCTATGTGTACATAATGGACATCTGTTTACTGTCCAGTGCCTAAAATCCATACACACAAGCATGTTGTTTTTTTATAGTCGATAGACACAAACACAAATACATGTCACACTAGACAGTAAATAGATGTCTATTGTGTCTAAATTGACTATACAAATGAAAGCAACAAGTGTCTATTTTGTCTGGTTCTTTTTCTTTGCCCTTTACCCCTCCCCTATAGCCACCATGCAGCTAAATAGGCCACATTCCCACATGGCCATCTAGAGTAGATTCTTTACATTCTGTATGACTGTGCAAGGAATACTGTACTGTATCAGGACCATGCTGGTACAATGCTCTTTACAAAAACATTGCCATAATCATCATGAGTTCTTTGAAAAGAATATACTCCAATCATGGCAGTACCTTTAAACAATGTTATTATATTAAATAAAGATGTAACAAAGATATACTTACGACCAATCAATATTGAATTTCTTCTTCAGGTATCTTCTTATCATTTCAACTGGTTTATTCTCCATTACAAGCTTTTCAATGAATTTTTTCATTTCAGTTTCTAAGAATGTTAAACAATGGTGAGCACTCAGTGATTTTCATAGTTTCAAAATGCTCAATTTAAAAATGCCCCCCCCCCCCCCCCCCGTGTACTCATCACAGCATTAATGTAATTCAATAGCAAAAAACAAGTTATACAATAGAACGAAGCTAAGACAGAACAATAGGTTTGAACAAAGGTTTGCACTGCAGCATTAAAGCTTTAATGGGTTATGCCATTTCTTCAACTGTACACCCTGTTGAGGACTTAATTGGACCTGTTTACTCCATACAGCTTTGCATTAAAATCAGCATTATGTACTGTTAGGTAGGCTATTTCTTTCATATTTTCAAAATTGATTCAAACCTATAGCATCCATTTGAATGCGATCATAAAAGTTGCTATAGAGTTCTCCATAGGGAGCCTTTGACACAAATTCTTTAGGGTTTGACATGAAAATATGGAATTCTTCATGGGCTTTCAAAAATCTATGTCTCAACAAGGGGGTACGGATATATCCCAATTCAGAAATTTGATGATTTGAGCCTGGCTACGCAACGCAGGCTGCCTCATCCAAACCACATGCTACTTACCATCGACATTATCCGCCATCTTGCAGCTCCTTGGTACGAGTGTACACAGGCAACCCAAGGTTCTCAGAATAGCCATGAAGTTGGGTTGCCTGTGGAGTGTGCATTAATCGTATGCTTTATATGTTTACGTAAGGCAATCTAATATAGGGCTTGCTAAATGAAATTCTTAGTTCACTTTCTAGGATATGTTTAGCTAAAAAACACTTGTAATTGTACTGCAACAACGGGCAAGGACTAATGCCATTTGCTGGGTTTCCTGTGGAAAAACGTGGGACGCCTGCAGCTAACTCCTGTGTCCGTGTGTCTAGCATAATCTATGTACATGTACGTGTATGTGCATGCGTCCGACAAATAGCCAATTTCTTTGCCTAGCAAGCCTAGCATAATATATGAAAAGGCGCGCAGGAGATTGAAAAATTTATTTTTTGGAACACCGATATTAAAACAAGGCTTCTACACTGATCGTTGGCGTTGTGGCTAGCTAACCACTTTCTCTAAAGGTGGAAGAGAAAGTTGTCCCCTGAAAATGACAAGAAGCTCAAAAAATTTCAAAAAAGATAACCTGTTTCTCATATGACACACTGTCGCGTCCCCAGAAACTCCCTCCGCGGAGACACTAAGTGATCAACCATCTGATCAACCATTCGGTACACAGCAATTGATCGACTGATGACAGGGAACTCGCGCGGGAATTCATTACTTATATATTTTCGGGTTTCCTGTCTCAAAACCAGGAAACGCCTGGCGGCGGTATTCTTTTGACCCTTCTCGGCCACCCGTCCCGTACATTGTAACCCAGTAACTACTGAAAGTTGTAACGTGTTTGTAACCAGATTTTACTGACCTTTGTAAACGACGATACAACTAGTACCTAGTCTCCTTTGGGTTTCGAACATGGAACGCCTGTACATGTACGCATTCCTTGAAGTTATTCGTAGCCTATCGTGGTAAACAATTATAAAAGTTATTAAGTCGAATACGCGTACGATCGACACCTGAAATTTCTTGAATAATTTTAGACACATTTTCAAAACTGATTAATGAATTTCTAAGACTGGTGACACAAGATCATGGTTTTTGTCCTGTTCCGGATAGGTACGAAGTTTTTATCTGGAATTATAAACATCGAACGATGTTATAAGTAGCTACAGGGTCCGGTTTTAAAAAGGCTGAATGGAATAATCACTTCATGACACGTTTTTCACTGTGTTGTAAATAGACAAATCACTGACAGTGACTGAATTACGCGGAGACAATGCGTTACACCTAACAAATCACAGTAACTACTGACTTACAAGACAATGTGTCACACCTAACAAATCACAGTAACTACTGACTTACAAGACAATGTGTCACACCTAACAAATCACAGTAACTACTGACTTACAAGACAATGTGTCACACCTAACAAATCACAGTAACTACTGACTTACAAGACAATGCGTTACACCTAACAAATCACAGTAACTACTGACTTACAAGACAATGTGTCACACCTAACAAATCACAGTAACTACTGACTTACAAGACAATTCGTCACACCTAACAAATCACAGTATTTACTGACTTACAAGACAATGCGTCACACCTAACAAATCACAGTAACTACTGACTTACAAGACAATGTGTCACACCTAACAAATCACAGTAACTACTGACTTACAAGACAATGCGTTACACCTAACAAATCACAGTAACTACTGACTTACAAGACAATGTGTCACACCTAACAAATCACAGTAACTACTGACTTACAAGACAATTCGTCACACCTAACAAATCACAGTATTTACTGACTTAGAAGACAATGTGTCACACCTAACAAATCACAGTAACTACTGACTTACAAGACAATGCGTCACACCTAACAAATCACAGTAACTACTGACTTACAAGACAATGCATTACACCTAACAAATCACAGTAACTACTGACTTACAAGACAATGCGTTACACCTAACAAATCACAGTAACTACTGACTTACAAGACATTGTGTTTATACACCTGACAAATCATAGTAACTCATGATCAGTACTGACTTACAAGGAAACGAAAAAAAAGAGACGGGGCCAAGCATGCAAGGAGTAGAGCTGGCTCTACTAATAAAGTCCTGGCAACGGTTCCTGCCAAAGGCCGAAAAGCGTCCGCCTATCAACTCTTTAAGTCGGACTTCTTTAAAACTGATTTTGAGCTAAATCCTTATATGTACAATGCAAGTCCAGTTTAACTGAACTGAGTTTACGGTTGTGTTTGCATCTTAATATGCAGATGAAATACACCCAGTTTCGATTTTAAAACACTATAATTTACAAGTTCCAAGGGGCATGCAGCCCGGCATGCAGTACAACATCCCGAGTGAGAAGAATAGAGTGGTTTTCGTATGAGTGGGATCACTGTACGGTTACGATACGATACGGTTACAGCAGGAATTTCGAATGTTTTTATAGAAACTATGATACTGGTACAGTTACGATACGGTACAGTAAGTTTCCCACTCATACGAAAACGACTCTGCTGGTTAAAAAAGGAAGCACTGTCACGCCTGTAACTGCGACGTTAATGTTGATATATTTACTGATTTTGAAATACAGTTTGTTAAAAGCGTAAAAACGTTTGTGTGATCGCTATCTATTCCGTCATAAAAGTGCATACGTATGGTATTCGCAGGCTCAACAGAGTGCTTCTGTCATCATTTTGAACATGGCCTAGTACAAAATACCAAATCAGGTAAAGAGAACCCATGGACATAAAATGGCAAAATCCTGTAATGAACCACAACTAGTGACACATGCAAAAACTTTATAACCTTTTGCTTACATGGTTTTTGTACAATATAGCACGTACGTGCTTTCAACATATATTTAAGCATTCAAACCCACTGGACTATCACACTGATGATGGCGTAAGAACGCCGAAACGTGTGTGAATAAACCATCAAGGTTAAAAACTGTCGTTTCGTTCGTAAAATTATATGAAAAGCCTTAGCAAAATGTCGAGTTTTGTTATTCCAAGCACTGTTTTATCTTTTGAAAACATTGAAAAAGTAGTAGGACATGATGCCTTTCATTTTGTTGTAAGCAGCACATCTTAGAAATGCCAACTCAGTAACTCAACGCGAAAGACTAATAAGCGACTATAGTGATTCACTTGAGAATTCAGTGAGCCGTGCAAACTTGTAACTCAGTAACTACTGAGTTTGTAATCAAATTTGTAAACCAGCAATTACTGTAATTGTAAAAGTGTCGATGCTGTAACCCAGTAGTTACTGTCATTGTAAACTGACTTTTGTAACTCAGTAACTACTGGAATTGTAAATAGAGTTTTGTAAACCAGTAGTAACTGAGATTGTAAAATGATTTTAAAATTCAGTAATTACTGTAATTGTAAATAGAGTTTTGTAAACCAGTAGTAAACTGAGATTGTAAATTGATTTTGAGAATTCAATAATTACTGAATTTTTGTAAACCATTAGTTACTGTAGCTGTAACCCATTTTTCAAGTAGCAGGTATTTTTTCTTAGATCTTTTAATTTTTAGAGTGGTTTTCATAAACCCGTAAACAAAATACACTTACACAGTACAAAATCAGTGTTGCGAATGTTGCGCATTTAACCTCATTACACTCTTATGTACTGTTATATATTTTGTTGAATCTCACTTTACACTCCAAGAAAGACATTTTCTTTCGCAGGTTTATGAAAACCACTCTATCTGTTAAACCACACAATGACCAGAACAACATACAATCTCTTTCTTAAGGCAATGTAATTGAAATGAACTCAGTGACATTTTTTAAAAACTACAGCTATATAATTCAAAAAAGCGTTGAATACTGAATTCTGCATACTGAATTCTGCATTCATTGTTGACCGTTTCCATTGTCATTTTGTTACTAATTTACCTTAATTGAAGCCGTTATGTAGGATTTTCACTACTCCAAAACATAACTGAATAAACATAAAGTATTTTGGTCTTTTAATGCACATTTCAGTATACAGAATGTGCAGTATGCAGAATGCAGTATTCAGTATGTAGAATACAGTATTCAACGTTTTTGAAATAGAAGTATACATGAACATTAAAACTTGATATAAAAAGAGGGGGTCACCATTCTCGTGGTTCCTTGGGAGTTTCTGCCTTAAAGTGTGCGCCATCAAGTCAATCATCTATTATGATGTTTTTCACGTACGCGCGCTGATAAGACTTGAGGCCATGTCACACGGCGCGAATTTGTTAAGTGTCGTACATACATGCATTGTCTTGCATTGTAAGTCAGTAGTTACTATGATTTGTTAGGTGTAACGCATTGTCTTGTAAGTCAGTAGTTACTGCGATTTGTTAGGTGTAACGCATTGTCTTGTAAGTCAGTAGTTACTGTGATTTGTTAGGTGTAACGCATTGTCTTGTAAGTCAGTAGTTACTGTGATTTGTTAGGTTTGACGCATTGTCTTGTAAGTCAGTAGTTACTGTGATTTGTTAGGTGTAACGCATTGTCTTGTAAGTCAGTAGTTACTGTGATTTGTTAGGTTTGACGCATTGTCTTGTAAGTCAGTAGTTACTGTGATTTGTTAGGTGTAACGCATTGTCTTGTAAGTCAGTAGTTACTGTGATTTGTTAGGTGTGACACATTGTCTTGTAAGTCAGTAGTTACTGTGATTTGTTAGGTTTGACGAATTGTCTTGTAAGTCAGTAGTTACTGTGATTTGTTAGGTGTGACACATTGTCTTGTAAATCAGTAGTTACTGTGATTTGTTAGGTTTGACGCATTGTCTTGTAAGTCAGTAGTTATTGTGATTTGTTAGGTGTAACGCATTGTCTTGTAAGTCAGTAGTTACTGTGATTTGTTAGGTGTAACGCATTGTCTTGTAAGTCAGTAGTTACTGTGATTTGTTAGGTGTGACACATTGTCTTGTAAGTCAGTAGTTACTGTGATTTGTTAGGTGTAACGCATTGTCTCCGCGTAATTCAGTCACTGTCAGTGATTTGTCTATTTACAACACAGTGAAAAACGTGTCATGAAGTGATTATTCCATTCAGCCTTTTTAAAACCGGACCCTGTAGCTACTTATAACATCGTTCGATGTTTATAATTCCAGATAAAACTTCGTACCTATCCGGAACAGGACAAAAACCATGATCTTGTGTCACCAGTCTTAGAAATTCATTAATCAGTTTTGAAAATGTGTCTAAAAATTATTCAAGAAATTTCAGGTGTCGATCGTACGCGTATTCGACTTAATAACTTTTATAATTGTTTACCATGATAGGCTACGAATAACTTCAAGGAATGCGTACATGTACAGGCGTTCCATGTTCGAAACCCAAAGGAGACTAGGTACTAGTTGTATCGTCGTTTACAAAGGTCAGTAAAATCTGGTTACAAACACGTTACAACTTTCAGTAGTTACTGGGTTACAACGTACGGGACGGGTGTCTCGGCCGCTAGAAGAAAGTCAAAGTGAGCAAAGCGAAAGTGTTCCAGGTCAAAGTGAGCAAAGCGAAAGTGCTTCAATTCCAAATGAGCAAATCGAAAGTGCTTCAAGTCAAAGTGAGCAAAGCGAAAGTGCTTCAAGTCAAAGTGAGCAAATCGAAAGTGCTTCAAGTCAAAGTGAGCAAAGCGAAAGTGCTTCAAGTCAAAGTGAGCAAAGCGAAAGTGTTCCAAGTCAAAGTGAGCAAAGCGAAAGTGCTTCAATTGAAAATGAGCAAATTGAAAGTGCTTTAAGTCAAAGTGAGCAAAACGAAAGTGTTCCAAGTCAAAGTGAAGAAAGCGAAAGTGCCTTAAGTCAAAGTGAGTAAACATTGAAAGTGCTTTAAAGTCAAAGTGAGCAAAGCGAAAGTGTTCTAAGTGTGAGCAAAGCGAAAGTGTTCTAAGTCAAAGTGATTTCAGCCTTTTTTGTAGGCAGAACAATGGTGAGTTTGTCTTTTGGCGATTGTTGATTCGATAATGGACTACTATTGCATTTTGACTTTTCGATTTACTTTTGAATTTGTAATTTCGGGTTTTCGATTTACGACTTTAAGTGTCCCTTCTCGGCCACCGTACATAATAGAGCGCTTTGCCTCCCTTTAAAATTCGTTTGGCAGAACTCACATAAGCATTGCTTAAAGATGTATTGTTTGGGCTTCCTGTGGTCGTTGAGATGGGTATGCAGGAATCCCAACAGGCGTATTATTCTGGGAATTATCACTTCTGTAAGGTGGCGGCCATTTGTGGATGTCTTCCGAGATGTGATGGGGTTTTCCGCTACATTTGCTGCTTTTGGTAAGTTCTTGAGCATTCATTGTGATTTTCGAATCGTCGTTCGAACAAAGATCGATATAATCTATAAATTTTCAATCAAAAAGACCTTTACAGTATTCAGTGGAGCGTATGAGGGAGTAGTCAATGCACCATGCAGCCTTCTTCATTGCTGCTGGTTATATTGATGCACCATTGATCTTATAATACTTTGTATCGATGTTCACATCAACCACCCTAGCCTAGACTTTTCTTTACGGGTCTTTGACAACTGTTGCAAATAATTTAGGTGATTTAGTTCTTTTTAATAACCAGAGTCAATTTATTCAGTAAACAAGTTGTTCATATTCTCGAAGCTCTGACACGTCTATCTCTCACTTACCCAGTGGTGCTGCACTGGAATCTTTCTCGGTATATCAGAGAAAGAACAAAATTACACAGTTCACATGGAAGAAAATTGGAAATTCCAGAGGGTGGGGTGGGGTGGGGTGGTGGGGGGGGGGTCGATTTACAAATTCCCTTCGTGGTGTGAATATGGATATTTTCTGGAACTACACAATGTAAAGAAATTTTCTGAATATTCTTTTTTCTTCTTTGAAGCACTATTGAGCATCCTAACACCAACCCGTGGTGGTAAGTTAATAAATACATGAATATAGACTAGAACTCTTGGACATGATGAAAGAAACAAGGGTGTTAAAAAGTGTTAAGTGACCATTGTTTCGGGTTTCGTCCAAGCATTGTATATACAACAAAGTGAGCCATGTTGGCTGTGAACATGAACTAACTTTCTATTACACAGGAATCCCAAATAGAATACACTTATTAACAACCAGTAACATTGCCAGCTACTTTAGAGTTTTTGCCAGCTGAAAGTTGCTTGATTATGCAACAACAACAACAACAACAACAACAACAACAACATCATCATCATCATCAATAACAACAAGAACAGCCAAAATGATACAATTAAGAAATTGCCACTCAGTGCCATCTACTTTACTTCTATTTCCAGCTACTTAAGATCTTTTTGACGACCCTGAAGGTTGTGTCATTAATATCCTCAGCCTTGTGCATTTGATGAAATGTCAAATCCACAACCATTACTTAAGTAAACCCCACAGGACTCATCCTCGGGAACCCAGGAGTAACATTCTGTTGCTCGTTTCTGGTAGCAAGAAACGAGCAACAGAATATTACTCCTGGGTTTCCGAGGACTTCCAGTCTTTGAAAAATCAGATGGGGACTGTTAGGGTGCATATTCATTCTCCTTACACAGGAAGCCCAAAAAGTTGGTTGTGAGTGAGGCTAGGGTTGGTATTCCATGTAAGACCTCCATACTAGCTGAAACTAAACTAAACACTGTTAAAGGGACCATTTCTCAAAAGACCTGATAACTTTATGGGTGCAGATTCCTACCCAGTCATTTCTCTGTATTTGTGCTCTGGTTGATGAGAAGGATTGAGTGAATTTGTGGTGCATCAAGGAAAGGAAAGAATGTAAAAGCAAAGCCTTTGTGCACTGCAATTTAGCCATCCCGTATTCCATTGTGAATAGAAGGAAAAATGGGTACTTCAATTAACTTACCCGATAAAACTGGTGTTTCTTGAATTAAGTTTATCATTGATCCTAAATTAGGTAAGTTTAAGTATATTTGTTATGTGCACTCCTTTTGATTTCCTTATAGTGCCTTAATTGCACGACCTCTGCAGGTCAGACAGGACTTGAAAGGCTTTTTCAGTGTTTTGACTACTATCAATTAAATCTCTGACTATTCATTCTCATTGACATCAAAAGTCTAAACAATTTGAATATTGTGTGAAGAAATTCAAGTTTGTTTTGTTTCTGAGTGTAGAAAGCTGAGATTTTACAAATCCTGGCCATTACAAATTTGATTGATAGTAAGTCAAAATGCACATTTTGGGCTGGTGCCAAATTTGTTGGGGTGGTGTAACTGTGAAAGGGTCTGTAATTGTGATGGACCCCTATGTTTTCATGGGGTCTATGTTTTCATGGGGTGTTACATACATTGAACACAGCTAGTCCGAGGCTATACATAGTTAAGGATCTATTTGTCAAGCTCAATGTGGTAATGTTTCACTTTATTTTTTAACTTAATTTTCTTCTTTTAGCCAGCTGTGGGTCCTCCATAGTGGAATTAACCTCACTATCTACAAAGATAATAAAAAGCCCAAACTACCCTTCAAACTACCCTTTAAATACAGTTTGCAAGTGGCTTATTAGAGCTCCTTATGGCTACAAAGTTAAAATCAACTTCACCAGTTTTGAAACTTATGGATCTGAAGATTGTAGCTCTCCAAATGCAGATTACCTAGAAGTTTATGACAGCTCTTTTGAATATAGTTCAAGTAGCTATGGAAAATACTGTGGGAAGTCTGTACCACCAACACTGATTTCAAGTGACAGATATATGTACATGAAGTTTTCAACCAAATTAAATTATTATTCATTTGGCACCCGAAAAGGCTTCAGAGTGGAAGCCAGTGCTGTTGATAAAGTTTGTGAGTATTTCACTCAGCAAATTTAAATGGGAATGCTGCCTAGTTCATCCATTTCTCTCTCCCCTCCCTCCAGGAATAAACTTTGAGGAAAATTACAGAATCCTTAATTGTTATCATTCAATGAAAGATCAGAGTTGACTTATCTTATTGCACATTTAAAAGTTGTTTTAATTTGTCATCCTTTAGACTGTGGTTCCTTAGCTCTGACTGCCGATACAAGTGGTACAAAGGTAATAACAACTCCAAACTATCCATACAAATACCCTCCATCAACATCTTGCCAGTGGCGTGTTACAGCCCCGAGTGATGGCTACGTGGTACAGCTCAAGTTTACTCATTTCACCACTTATGGTAGCAGCTCAGGGTTATGCTCATCAAGCATTTACCAGTATCATAGACTAGACATTTATGACTCAAACTCTGTTGACAACAGCAAGGTCCTTGGACAGTACTGTGGGAACTATTTGCCAGCAAATGTTGTATCAAGTGGAAAGTATATGTATCTTTCATTTTCTAGCTCTTCATCAACTTTTTATTTGAAGTCAGGATTCAAAATTGAATACAAAGCTGTTAAAGCTCCACGTAAGTGATTTCACTTCTCAAATGGATTTAAAAAAACCTATATTCATTACAGAACTACAACCTTTGCTAAAATTAGTTGGCACAATGTGAATTTGTGGAATTTTTGTGCATAATTATACACTTTGCAGCCATATTTATTTAGTGGACCCCTCTACAATATTGCTGGTAGCTAGAAGGTCACCGAGTAGTAGGTGTTGGGGTTTTCACAGCAACATTGTACAGGGGGCATGGGGGAAGCCAAATCTCATCAATGTGCACATGCATCCCACCGAAATCATGCCAGAAATTCTGGCAGTGATTGTAGAACTGGAGTTGTAAAGACAAAACAATGGTGATATATTCAAACTAGCCATTGTTTCTACAGATCACTGATTAAGAATTAGGTGAATGGGATCCAATTGTTCATTTTATTTGATCCACTGGGATGGATCTGAAATGGGAGCAACAGCCCATGAAAGTGATCATGAAATCTGGGAAGGGGGGAAACATCCCGGGGGAAACATCCTCAAGGTCTGTCTTAATGGCTTGCCCTTCCTAGTCCAGACCCAGGCCCTTTTTACCCCGCTACGCTTCGGTAAAACAGAGTCCAGAAGAACTTGCATGCGCATGCGTTACATGAACCAAGGCCTTTTGACAAGTCACACAGGTCTTGGATTTGCTCCAATTTGGGTAAAAACGTGTGCTTCGTACAAGTGAAGGCATACTTAACTGCTTTGATTAATTCGTTTTCAAAATGAGCCCCATAGAGCTGATTTGGTTCAGGTAAATTTCAACGATAGCTTTTTAACCAGGTCACACCAAAATTCTACAGTGTCTGGTTGGTTCATGTAACGCATGCGCATGCAAGTTCTTCTGGACTCTGTTTTACTGAAGTGGAGCGGGGTAAAAAGAGGCCTGGGTCTGGACTATGCAGATCTGGAGATTGATAACAAATACCGAATTCTGTAGCATTTGTTTTGGGAAAATTATGTCTTGCAGGAGGCTAAAGGCCCGGTAATACGAGCAACAAAATCGTGCAACTTGTCGCGCAACATTGTTGCGTTGCAAGTTGCAGAGCAAATGTTGCTCGTATTACCACCCCGCGCGCAACAAATTTTCTTTGTTGCAAAAAGTAGACATTGCTTCTACTTCGTGCAACAAAGAAAATTTGTTGCGCGCGGGGTGGTAATACGAGCAACATTTGCTCTGCAACTTGCAACGCAACAATGTTGCGCGACAAGTTGCACGATTTTGTTGCTCGTATTACCGGGCCTTAAGATTAATTTATTATACAAGTGCTTGTTCCAATATCACCAGTTAATACGTTCTTATGTATCTACAGTGGCGGATCCAGGATTTTTCCAAGGGGGGTTCCGTTTCTTAAATCCAGCTGTGTATAATACTCTATTGTTGGGTCGATGTTTGAAAAAAAAGCTTAAAACCTTCAAGGGGGGTTCCGTGGAACCCATGGACCCCCCTGGATCCGCCACTGATATAATAATGATAATAACAGTGCCTCTTATACTAATCCAAAGCATCAATTTGCAGCTGAAGACTATTCTAGTTGTTCAGCATTCAACTCTTATTACACCAACAATAACATCCAATTAAAAGCATCCAGTAGTAATAAATACATCGACAGTCCCTATTACCCCAACAAGTACCCAAGCAACATCCAGTGTACGTGGGTTATCTCTGCCTCATCCAGCTCAAAGAGAGTTAAACTCACTCTAACGGATGTGAAAATACAAAATTATTACTCTACATGCTCAACTACTCAAGACAGCTTGACAATACGAGATGGCTCATCTTCATATAGCACTCAGCTGAAGCAACTTTGCAGCACAAGCTATTCATCAACAACAGTGACATCTACTGGCCAAAAACTATGGATCCGATTCAAGACAAACAGTGACAACTACTTTAGTTCAAGTTCAGGAGCTGGGTTTCAAGCAAAATTCATTGAAGTTGAAAGTTCAAGCAGTAAGTGACTGACACTTCCCCATGAATTTACTCTAAAATTCTAAACCTCTGTCTGGTTTCCTCTGTCTACCTCTCCACAATGGCCACTTTCAAATCTTTAAACCTTTCTCCAGGGTGGCTATTGTAATTTTAAAGTAACAGCCATTACCTCTAAATACTGAGAATAAAAAACAAGTAATGGTTTCTCTTTCTTTTTGTATCGCAGATGTGGGCCTGATAGTTGGCATAATTTTTGGTGTTGTGATTTTCATTGGGCTTATAGTATGTTGTATATGCATTAGTCAACGTAGAGGTAATACAGGTTATGTACAAACCCCTGCTGCTGCTGCAGTATCTGCACAAACGACAACTACATCAACCCACCCACCACCACCAGCCACACCCCAGTACCCTTTGCAACAAGTTGCACCTCCACCAGCTGGCAGTTACCCACCTCAACTTGGTGGCAGCTATCCACCTCCTGCTGGGAGCTACCCACAACAGCCTCTAGTCAGCTATCCACCAAAAGCAGGGGGTTATCCACCCACTGCAGTTTATCCACCTGGCAGTACCTACCCTCAACAACTGCAAGGAAGCTATCCACAACAGCTACAAGGTAGCTATCAGCCTCCAGCTGGTGGTGGCTATTCACTGCCTGGCAGTAGCATTCCACAATCCCAAGCTGGATGTCCCCCATCTACAAGTGGATATCCTGCAGCTGATGTTCCAGAAACTCCTCCTCCACCATATCCAGGACCACCTGTATACCCAACTCAATCAAATGAGCCTTACAATCCACAATTCCAAGGCACTCAACCTAATCCACCATATCCGTTACCACAAGGGAGTGAGAATCAGACTGCTGCTCCATATCCAGTGACATCATACGATACCAAGCCTAGTGCTCCACCACAGGTCTAATGGAAGTTGGTGTGCAGTATAAAGTTACATGTATATATAGAATATGAAGCCTAGTGCTCCATCACACGTTTAATGGAACTTGCAGTGCAGTATAAAGTTACATGCATATATAGAATATGAAGCCTAGTGCTCCACCACACGTCTAAATGAACTTGGTGTGCAACATAAAGTTACTTGTATATATAGAATATGAAGCCTAGTGCTCCATCACACGTTTAATGGAACTTGCAGTGAATGAATGCTTTATTGAGAAATACCTTGCAGCCAGAAGGCTGAATTGCGTATTAAATACATTGATAAAATCTAAAATTTGGAATTATTTACAATATAGAAATATGGAATTGACTAAAGTGTATTCATGTTAAGGCTTGAAGATAGAATAAAAGTGTTCTTAGCTCTATTTGTCTTTACATTAGGCACATCAAAAGTTCTTGAATGTCTTAAAGTATATCTGGTTGGTTTATGTAATGGCGGGAGTAAATGGTGCAGTCTGTGGCTCTCATCATTCAGAATGTCATTAAAAAGAGCATGACACAAGTTTCCATGATGTTCATTTAGCAAAATTAAATTTGTGTCAGTAAGCGCCTCCTTATAGTTAAGAGTGGGGCACATGATTGCTACCGCCCTCTTCTGAATACGTTCCAGTTCGTGAATCAAGTACTTTGGTAGCGAGTAGTAGAACACAGGCATGGCATAGTCCAATACCGATCTTATACATGTAGTGTAGAACAGCCTCAGATCTTCACAGGGTACCTTGGCCCTTTTTAGTAGAACCAAGAAGTATAACCTTTTTGATGCTTTCTTTATTACTTCGTATATAAGTTACTTGAGATGGTTACACCTAATAACGTTGCACTTGTTACAACTTCTAGGTCTTTCCCATCAACTTTAACTGGTTCAAATACTTGTTTCTTTCTTGCAAATGAAATCCTGAGCTCTTTACATTTGTCTGTATTTAACTGGACTCTGTTATTCCGTGACCACTCAGCTACTTTATCTGCAAAAAATTGTGCAGCACTGATTTCACCTTTTTGGACAATTTCTGATGTCGTATCATCCACTTGTGGTGGAGCAGTGCAGCAGTGCAGTATAAAGTTACATGCATATATAGAATATGAAGCCTAGTGCTCCACCACAAGTCTAATGGAACTTGGTGTGCAGCATAAAGCTACTTGTATATGTAGAATATGAAGCCTAGTGCTCCACCACACGTCTAATGGAACTTGCAGTGCAGTATAAAGTTACATGTTTATATAGAATATGAAGCCTAGTGCTCCACCACAAGTCTAAATGAACCTGCAGTGCAGTATAAAGTTACATGTATATATAGAATATGAAGCCTAGTGCTCCACCACACGTCTAAATGAACCTGCAGTGCAGTATAAAGTTACATGTATATATAGAATATGAAGCCTAGTGCTCCACCACACGTCTAAATGAACCTGCAGTGCAGTATAAAGTTACATGTTTATATAGAATATGAAGCCTAGTGCTCCACCACTTAAGTCTAAAATGAACCTGCAGTGCAGTATAAAGTTACATGCATATATAGAATATGAAGCCTAGTGCTCCACCACTTAAGTCTAAATGAACCTGCAGTGCAGTATAAAGTTACATGTATATGTAGAATATGAAGGCTAGTGCTCCACCACTTAAGTTTAAATGAACCTGCAGTGCAGTATAAAGTTACATGTATATGTAGAATATGAAGGCTAGTGCTCCACCACTTAAGTTTAAATGAACCTGCAGTGCAGTATAAAGTTACATGTTTATATAGAATATGAAGCCTAGTGCTCCACCACTTAAGTCTAAATGAACCTGCAGTGCAGTATAAAGTTACATGCATATATAGAATATGAAGCCTAGTGCTCCACCACTTAAGTTTAAATGAACCTGCAGTGCAGTATAAAGTTACATGTATATGTAGAATATGAAGCCTAGTGCTCCAACACATATCTATTATGGAAGTTTAATGTTTTTGTTCATGGAACTTGTAATAGTTTTATGCAGCAGCATGTATGCAACAGTGTGGAGCACTCCTCTGAGAAGTCTTTTATAAACTAGAGGGACATGAATACCTCAAGGTTACTATTTTTAGTGACAACATAATTATTTTAGTGAATTATAGTGAGTTCCCCGTAATCGCTAAATTTTGAACTTGCTAGAATTGGTACTTTTAGGGTATTCTTGGTCAATCATAGGTAAAATTGTTATTCCTCTCCAAATATGCTGAACTAAAGGAGGGGTAATGCGAGCAACAAAATCATGGTGATGCAACTTGTCGCGCAACATTATTGCATTGCAAGTTGTAGAGCGATTACTCGTATTACTGCCCCTCGCGCAAATTATCGCGCAATAAAAACCAATTTTTCAGGTTGCGGTCACTTTTTGCAAAAAGTGGAAAGTGGTTCGACTTTGTGCAACAAATTTTTGTAACCTGCAACGGTTTTTTTTTGCGTGACAAGTTGCGCACGGGGCATTTTAAATAATATGAGCAAAATCGCTCTATACAACGTGCATTTCAACGTTGCGCGACAAGTTGCACGATTTTGTTGCTCGTATTACCACACCTCAAGTAGCCGCGAAACTTCCTATAGAGAAACTTTTTATTATTCAATTTGAATACACTGCAGAAGCAAACTAACACTGTTAGTAGGACATCTACGATCACTAGAAAAAACTCAAGTCACTCAAAATAGTATTGTATTGCATTAATTGTATATGCATGCGGTGAACCGTGCCCAAAGCAGCTCACAGTGTTACCGATTTAAAGAGGTTCTAGCAGATCTCTCACACAAATTTATCCATTCTGGAGACTAGCAAGGCTTTTTTTTCAAGTGAATTGATGCATGTTTCGTGAGATGTTTTTACTTGAAAATCGCTACATTGCTTTGAATCGAAGACCACAGGAAACCCAAACTGTTAAGGTCTGGAAACCCATGTGGTGCTACGTAGGTTTACCATTCAAAGTTCACTGAAGATTACTCACTCTTTTTTTGTTTTTGCAAACTGAAATTGTCAGTAAATCGTGATGTACATGCGCGCACGTTATATCAATCTTTATGGTCCTTTGATATCGTTCTAGCTGACTTAAGAATAGGTTGACTAACTACTAGCCGTTTCTAATAGAAAGTGAAATGCTGCGAACAGAAAACAGCTGGTGTATCCACGTTAGCAGAACTGTTCCCCTAAAACTCACGAAAGTACACCGCTTTGTCTGATATATCAAATCTCCTGTGCGTTGTGTGACGAACACTGCTAGTTGACCTTCAGTATTGAACTACAGAACATAATTCTCCAGGTTCAGTGTCGGACACACACAGTTCAAAATATTTAGCACTTTGAGTAAATTAAAGCAATTTTTCAAACAATCACAAACGGCTAGCGTTGGCAATGATTATAAAACTAACTGACTACGACAACACAAGTTTTAGAAATGTACAAGTACATTTTATTCACTGAAATATATTGACCAGGATTTGGGTGGGGATGTTCCGCTGGG
Source organism: Telmatactis stephensoni (assembly GCA_029948255.1). Classification (NCBI taxonomy): domain Eukaryota; kingdom Metazoa; phylum Cnidaria; class Anthozoa; order Actiniaria; family Isophelliidae; genus Telmatactis; species Telmatactis stephensoni. Next base: position 137,072 of record JALIZF010001607.1, on the reverse strand, counting down.
ATCCTAAAACGGTTACCCTGTTTATGACAGAAAAACTCAAAATACCATACCCTGTTTATGACAAAGCATAATAATTGCAGAATGTAATGTACTTATTTGTCTGTAATGTAAATGAGTTTCATAACGAGTTTGTTGCGATCGTGATCGAACAACGAACAACGAAATAAAGCTTCTAGACAGATCGTTGCCGTTGTGGCTAGCTAACGACTAAGGTTGATGAGAAAGCTGCTAACCTGAAAATGACAAGAAGCTCAAAAAATTGCAAAAAGGATACCCTGTTTATGACAGGGAACTCGAAAAATCATACCCTGTTCAGTGGATCATCCCCGTATAGTAAATATATGGGAGTACCCCCCCCCCCCCCCCGGGGGGGAATAACAACTAGCTAGAAAACAAAGACTCCAATCGCGTGGTCAGCGATCATTCCAAGCATATTTTGATGACATCGCAAATCATCGTTCACCATATCCACTTACTAAATAATCGAGTTCAGAGCTTAGCTCTATAAACATCCCGCGCATGACAAGATTAGTGTCGCTGCTCGCTTCGCTCGCAGCAATAATCACAAATTGATTAACATTAGAACGCAGTCAAAGGCCATGAACTAAAAAATCCCGAACTAACAACGTAACAACAACGTCCTGAGGCACCAGACAACATCATACTTTGATATGGACTTGTGAAACATTCAAAAGGAATAACGATAAAAAAATCAACACAGTTTGAAACAGTTTGTGTCTTCTACATAAAGGATTGAGGAATAAATCTCTTCTTCCCTTTGAATCTGTTGTCAAGCCCAGCCGTAAAACAGGTCACATGCATAGTGTTCCAATTTTTACTAGGACAAACATTTTTAAATACAGTTTTATTCCCCGTACAATTATTGACTGGAATAATCTTTCACAGTCTGTTACTGATATGACTTATAAAGAAGAATCTGTTTTTTTAGCTCACATAAAATCTAACATGTAAACCGCTGGCCGCTGTACTCATTTTTTTAAAGGTAGCACATGTCATTAACTAAAAGTGAAGTGAAGTGAAACACTTAGGAAAAAATAAACATGGCTGAACTCGACGAGGAAACATTTTGGAATGTTAGTCTTTATACCGAGTCTGAAATTCATCGTTTGGAGAAGATATATGGTAGAGGATTCGTGAGCACCGGAGGGCTGGAAACCACAAAGGTAAACGATACTCTAGAATGGCTATATGGCTTTGAATTCGCATATTAGAGTGCATTTCATATGTCTGTGAAATAAGATCAAGTTATTTGTGCCTATTTAGTTGCTATTTAGTTGGTATTTAGTCACTAGCATTGAACCAGAACTTTCTTATAATAGTAATACACGGATCGGTGTAGAAAGTCTGTTTCAATGAAAGAAACAAGGTTCATTTGAAGTAATAAAGTAATTAAAAGCTATTATGCAAAGTCATTTGACTCAATTCTCTTGTGTATTTGATGTCTCCAGTGTATTGCTATTATAAGAAAGTTCTGGTTCAATGCTAGTGACTAAATAGCAACTAAATAGCGACTAAATAGGCACAAATAACAATGAAATAACTGATCGTATTTCACAGACATATGAAATGCACTCTAATAACGCCAGTTTGAAAAAAAACAATATTAAGGTGGCCCTGCAAGATGTGTTGATGGGGATCAATCCTTTGTGGCTCGAATATTTAAACCTGAAATTGACTCCTCTGACTCGTGAGCTCATCTAATATGGATTTTTGATCTCTCTCTCTCTCAGACATATTTACGATTCGGTTGAGACAAGGGCACTAGGGCAAATATCGGTGGTTTTAATTTTTGAGCCGTTAGACTTCGATATCATAAGTTAATAAATTGTCACTTATCTGTTTTGTTGTATCCTGGCTTGACTTGCTTATTTTTTCATCGATTAGCTGTGTATAAACACTACAAAATCTGCCGTGACCAACGGTTCAATCGTACGTAACGAACTACTGCATGCTAGCTACCGCGTGACCCGTTACGTAAGCGGTACGCGTCGGTTAATAAGTAAACAAGACGCACACGTGCGTTCACTCGTGCCCCGGGAGCCCTTCAGTGACCGGCCCCGTGCGTACTCTTCCCCGAGCCGTTTCACGCATTCTTCACTTAACCGTAACATAATAAAGACCTTTTTTGACCTTTTTAGAGAATATCTGATTAGTCAATTTGTCTGTCAGCAGCTTAGTGTTTGCCTTTATCCCAACATGCAAAAAATATACCAGTTTATTCAACTTTTTATTTCACTATATATCTCAATTTTGCTGTAAAGACTTCTACAACGACGTTTTTGACACAATAACAAATCGTGTATTTTTTCGGCGTTCATGTTTCAGATGTTTTATCTATTACGTGACCAAACGCATCAGGTCAAATAGAGCCTTGATTCCATGAAAATATATAAATAAATTGTCTGGCCAGAATTGTGTTAAAATTCATTACAAACCTAAACGTCTCAAGATCTCTTGAATGCTTGAATGAAAAATATAATTGACTTGCCTCTATATGCGTTCGTTTAGCAACATGTAGGGTGAGAAATTCGTAGATTTCCAGCTCAAAGGAATTGCCCCGAGTCGCGAGAGCTTCAGTTTTCAAGTACTCCATCGGAGTTCGATATTTGGTCAAAGTATTGGAGATCAAGCTCAAAATAACAGCCCATTCTGAAGCTCTTATAAGTGTCTAGGTATATCTCGAGTTAAAAGCTCCATTTTTTATTGTCTCACTGCTGGAAAAGCCTGTCTCTGAAAGCCATTTTTTGGGCTGTCCGCCATCTTGCATTCCTAAAGTTCCTCACTGGCGTTCGCTACGAAGAGTAGGCGATGAATGAAGGGCATTGTTTCTTCCGCTCTTGACCAATCGGGAGTGCATCACTTAGCCGATTGCGCTAAGAATGCTGACTCAGAAATGCTGCATTCTCGTGGACGACGAGAGAAAAAACATTTGCAATTTATAACTCGTTCCCGGCCTAAAGGCCTGGGCACGAGTAATAAGTTAATCCAAATCCCCTACATAACCAAGAATTAGGGGATTTGGATTAACTTATTAATTTATCAATCGACGCGTACCACTTAGTAACGGGTCACGTGGTAGCTACAATTCTGGTCAGAATGTCTGGGACATTCAAGTACAAAATCGTATTTTTCATCATCGAATATATAATATCGTTGATTCTCGGCTTTTTCCTCCCCCCTCCCCCTCCAAACAATGTTGCAGTTACCAGGACATGTACCCGTGTTTCCCAGTCCCAACTGAAAGACAACATTGAGCGGAGGGGGAGGGGGGAGGGGAGAGGACGTTGGTAGGGTTAGGGGTGCTCAAAATCCATCCTGTCCCAAACTAATTAGTCCAGGATTGTAGGATGCGGTAGTTCGTTATGTACTAGTGAACCGTTGCTCACGGCAGATTTTGTAGTGTTAATACACAGCTAATCGATGAAAAATTAAGGAAGTCAAGCCAGGATACAACAAAACAGATAAGTGACAATTTATTGAATTATGATATCCAAGTCTAACCTTGTCTAACGGCTCAAAAAAATCACCGATATTTGCCATAGTGGCCTTGTTTTGAATTATAATAATTATATTTATCCCTTTTCCATCTCCCTCTCGTTCGTTCGTTCGTTCTTTCTTGTTTGGTTCTTTCTTTTTTCTTCCTTTTTTCTTTCTATTTGCCGTTCTTTGTTTGTTTGTTTGTTTGTTTGTTTGTTTGTTTGTTTCTTTCTATCTTTCGTTCGTTCGTTCGTTCGTTCATTCATTCATTCATTCATTCATTCACTCATTCATTCATTCATTCATTCATTCATTCATTCATTCATTCATTCATTCTTTCTTTCTTTCTTTCTTTTCTTTAAAGGAATTCATAGGGATGTTGGACCTTAAGCCAGGAGAGCAAGTTCTTGATGTGGGCTGTGGTATTGGGGGTAGCGCGTTCTACATGTGCAAGGTATGTCTGATCTATTTTAAATATAAGCACTCACAGAGTGTATGCATGTGGGTACTGGTGGACAAAATCAATGCGATATAAACAGTAATTTTTAATCAATCAATCAATCAATCAATTCTTGGGTTGCATGTGACGTCACGGCAGCCATCTTGGATGAACTTCAACAATAGCGTCACTAATGTTTGTTCATCCAACATGGCTACCGCTCTATTGTCTTCTGAATTCCCAAAGGAATGGATGAAACCCATCAATCAATCATTCAATCAATCAATCAATCACTCATTCAATCAACCAATCAATCGATCGATCGATTACTCGAAAACAGATTGGAAAATGCCAAAAGTCATTGACTTACACACTTTCTTTCTTTCTTACTTACATACGCACTCAATGACATAGTGGCTTCATAAGCCAGTAGCCACAAAAAGCCTGTCCTTGATTTTGTTGTAAATTGCATTCCAAGATCAAAGTATACGTACATTATGGGCAATGGGGAATATATATAATAGCATAATATGCTATTAAATACATATATATATAACAAAATATTTTATGCTAATAAATGCATATGTAATAATGATAAAATATAACTAAAATTACATAACAATCGCTTAAATTTCGTTATATACGAATTCTCCATTTATGCGACAAAACAATCGCTTATATTTCGTTATATACGCTAACAAGTTCAATTTAAGAAGTTTGCCTGGCAAGGAAAACTTGCTGGAGTCGACGACGAAAAAATCTCATTTGTTCCTTGTCAAGTTGCCTCGTTGAAAAGCTGGATAATCATATTTTGTTCTTCCTTTTTTCAAAATCCATTGTGGCAAAAAAAACCTTTGCAGAACTTTGGTGTGGATGTTCTTGCAGTTGATCTGTCTGCAGTCATGATAAAATTTGGACAAAAGCGAGCTGTGGAAGAGCAATGTGCTGACAAGGTAGTGATAATGTTGTTTATTGTTTGACAAGTAAGCTTGGCCAGACCAGGGGGAGTGGTCAAGTGGTATTCGACCAAATTTTATACAAGGAGACTCCGCCTCGAAGTTTCAGCTATAACCACTATACACAACCAATTTCATTCAAAGTCGTTCGTTAATATTCAAAAATTCTGTACAATGGGGAGAGGATACTTATTTTGATAGGTAAGGCTTTGATTTTACACTAATTAGGTGAAGTTCGCAGTTGTTGATATCACTACTGCTGAGTACGAGCCAGCTTCTTTTGATGTTATCTACAGCAGAGATGCAATTATGCATATTGAAGAAAAGGAGAATCTTTTTACTAAGTTCCATGTAAGTGAAAATTGCATTTGTAACTATTATATAGGTAATTCAGTTTTATAACCATGCCGTAAGTGGTTGGTAAGGTGTCAGTAAGTGGTTGGTAAGGTGTCAGTAAGTGGTTGGTAAGGTATCAGTAAGTGGTCGGTAAGGTATCAGTAAGTGGTTGGTAAGGTGTCAGTAAGTGATTGGTAAGGTATCAGTAAGTGGTTGGTAAGGTGTCAGTAAGTGGTTGGTAAGGTGTCAGTAAGTGGTTGGTGAGGTGTCAATAAGTGATTGGTAAGGTATCAGTAAGTGGTTGGTGAGGTGTCAGTAAGTGGTTGGTGCAAGAGACCATAATACTAAGAGAGCGAAGCTCAGTATTGATGTCTGTGCCATGTTCGTGGCGGCTAAGGCTATTTTTAGTAACTTCGCCATCGCGCGCGCAAGTCCCTCAACCAATAGAATTTGATTTTTGACGTGCGCGCGGACGGACCGTTTGAATTCTATTGTTTAAGAGCCTTGCGCGCGCGATGGCGAAGTTACTAAAAATAGCCTTAGCCGCCACGAACATGGCACAGACATCAATACTGAGCTTCGCTCTCTTAGTATTATGGTCTCTTGGTTGGTGAGGTGTCAGTAAGTGGTTGGTAAGGTGTCAGTAAGTGGTTGGTAAGGTGTCAGTAAGTGGCTGGTAAGGTTTCAGTAAGTGGTTGGTTGGTAAGGTGTCAATAAGTGGTTGGTAAGGTTTCAGTAAGTGGTTGGTTGGTAAGGTGTCAATAAGTGGTTGGTAAGGTGTCAGTAAGTGGCTAGTAAGGTTTCAGTAAGAGGTTGGTAAGGTGTCAGTAAGTGATTGGTAAGGTGTCAGTAGGTTATTGGCGAAGTGACAGTAAGTGATTGGTAAGGTGTCATTAAGCGGTTGTTTGCTTATTTGACAATATCCTACACCTATCATTTGTTTCACCGTCCTTTTTATAATCTGAAAGAAATGGCTGAAACCTGGTGGTAAACTGTTTACTTCTGACTATTGCCATGGTGATCAAGACCTATCTGATGGATTCAAAGCTTATCTTAAACGACGACATTATCACATAATTACTGTGAAAGCTTATGAAAAGGTATGTTTTGTATTGTTCTCTTATCACCAAAGCACAGCACAGCAATGTTGGCCGGTCCGTACAAACAGCTGATCCACCAACTATCAATAATGTTGGAGCCAATAACGTTGTTTGGTGTTGGGAGTGTTGGCACAAGCCTTAAAGATGTAATCGTTTAGCAGGTTCAAAATCTTGGTCGACTTCATGTTTTCAAGGATATACTACAGCGAAATGAACATTGTTCTGTTAGATGATAGATGGTGTTTCTTTGACTTATCGTTACTGATGGATTTCAGTACATCATCACACTCAGCCCTCAGATATATACGAATTTCCAGTAGCTCAGTAGTAGAGCAACAATCTAGATAATTGGAAGATCTTGGGTTCGGTTCCCATCTTTGGGCTCAACCAATAACACTCCGCCTTACACTGTTTTTTCATTTTTTCTTTGCCTGACGCAGCTACTTGAAAAGGTTGGCTTTGTTGATGTGAAAGCTGAAGATAAAACAGAGATGCTAAAGTCCACCATGAAGAGAGAACTGAAAAAACTCAAAAGTATCAAAGATGAATTTATCAATTCTAAAGTAAGTCCCTTGTTGTCACTGTTGCGGAGTTTTCCAAGACAAAAATAGATCGCAGTTTTAGTTTGGGTTGAAGGCCTAATAACAACAAAATAATTGCATCTTTTTTGCTGCGATAAGGCTTTCCGTCCACTAAAATGGCGTTTTCACTTTCAAAACGTTCAAATTTGAAAGCGAAGCGTTTTACATTGGACAGCGAATCGGAAATGAAGCCTTTTTGAAAACGCTTTCGTCACGATGATGGTTGTGCGGTGTCTGATGCTGCATCCACACTTGCAGTCAAGATAAACCTGAAAACGAATCTTTTATTCTACGTATTTGCTTTCCATGCTGAAACGGAGTGTTCTTACAAAAAAAGTAAAAGGTTCCTCTAGTGTAGACTAGAAAACTAACCTAAGCAAAAAAGACTCCTTTTTATAATTTAATTTAAGATAATTATAAGCTAAGTTTGGACTTATAGTTTTATTGTATTGTTCTCACGTGGAGTCTATTGTTTGTCTATGAGTTTGTCTTGAGCTACGTATCATCCTCGGTGGAAACCCAGGGCGTCAGGGGGAGGGAAGACGGGATGTTCAGTGAATTGTGATGCTGGCGACCACAAATGGGGAGCGTTCTACGCCGTCTTTCTTAATTTACCGCTTAATTATAACGTCACATACGCCCTGGGGCCCCCGAGAATGGTTACATATACATCAACTGTGTCCGATACGACACCGCGGAAAAACAACTGCGCATGCGCGAGTTTTCGCGGGCTTACGCGCCGCGTCTTGGAATCGATCACGGGAATCCCAAGCAACATTTTTAGATTTTTTCATATCATATATATCTTTAAACTTAAGTTTGAGCAGGGGAGAAAACAGAAAAGTACTAGAAGAAAAAGACAGACAATAGAACATACTACAAAGTCCTTAACCTCAATTTTTTGGGGATGTTAGTTTGGATTGCTGTGGCTTGAGTTTCGCCGGCAAAGTTTTGTTTGTTTGACTGCCGAATGTTTTCATTGAGGCCAACATTGAGGAGGACTGGGGAGGCACGCATGCGTGGTGCATGTTGCCGCGGTGACTTCCGGTACGCGAAGAAATTGTCTAAAACGTGCAATATTCGGCGGCTGTCGTTAATAATTAATTTTTCTGTTTGTTTAGGAGTTATGCCAGAATGATTATGATAATCTCGTTGATGGTTGGAGCTTAAAGTTAGTGAATTGTGATGCTGGCGATCACAAATGGGGAGCGTTTTACACCATCAAAAGATAATTGTCTGAAGACATAATTCTGTATCTGAGTACACATTAAAATAATAATAAAGTTCAAGGTCCCGTAAACGACAAGCTACAAAATTTCTCATTTTATCACGTTGACAGGTTGTGTGTCAGAGTCCCGCCAACAGTATCTCCACCAATCAGAGCACAACATTTTTTGCAAAGGAATATGTAGGACGGGACAAACAAAATTACAAACCTCTCGACTTCAGGAGTATCTTATTTTATTTTTCCAGGGATACATAATATAAACCTACTGAAGTGTACACACATTTTTGTAATCAACAATTATTTCGAAGCACCATCTCGATAAAATTTTTGGTTTGTCCGACGTAGCAACAGTGTCTATGGATCCTGGGACTCGCAGTGTATTGACGTATCTTCATTTTTGCCAGTGAAATAACAATTGTGAATTGCTTTCTAAAACCGACACATATTATCGACACTTTATCACGTGACCACGTTTGTTATCTTTCGGTGAGACGTGATAGACAAAAAAACTACTTAAAAGGATTCTGGAAGTGCACGCATGGTACGTCAGAATGGTGAGGTCTTACACAATTCGTGCATATTTGAATACTTTACGCGGCTATTAAGTGTAGCGGGGTTAAAAATCCTGATTAAGACCTAAATCATATTTTCTTGATTGTTATTAATCCTGATTAAGACCTATTTTTATCGGAAAGTGTATTTACTCTATCTCGCGTGAGCATGAGGAATTAGTAGGATTTAAGCACGGACGAATACGTACCGGACATCACGAAGATAGCGACCGAAGATAACGTCACGACTCACGAAATGCACTAACAGAAAATATCTTTCACGTTTTTAATTTACATTTGAATTTACATGTTATAGGTACGGTTCAAAAGACGACCATAATACTAGCATTATGGTCTCTTCATATTTAGTTATAATTTTTGATATCTTTTTCAATCTATTTATTCGTATCTTTATTTGGAGATTAAAATACAGTGGACTCTTTCTAAGATGGACACGAGGGTCCACAGGTTTGGCTGGATGCGGGATCTGTTTAGGGAGGCGGGATTCGGGATGCAAGTCAAAATACAAGCGGGAATCGGGAATTTAAATCACGCTTAAATCCGCGTCCCGCGCGTGCCAAGATTTAGGGGCGTTGGCCATAAAAAGACTAAGGTTATCATGTAGGTGGGGCTTTAATTGACAACTTCGACTAAAGGATATTGAATCTATAATGCTATCTTGCCATTTGTTGTGCATAAAACGAAACTCATCCAGCTTCCTTATTCAGCTTAATTACGAATATCAATTATAGCCATATGCGTTGGTACATGCAAACTGCAGTAGGTCAGGGAAAGTGTTTCACTCGAGTTATCTTCTTTGCAGAAAGTTTCTTCCAAATTAAGAGAAAGACAAAATCAACAAACTCCAGGAAAGTGAGAAGGCTCATCCCTAAGAACAAACCAAGATATCCGCCAATTGTACCTGAAACAGTAAAACGTCATCAGTACGTACGAAACCTCCTCGGTAAACAAATGCTTTTTCTCTGGGTTCCTTTGAAAATGGAGGAGTAGGCATCAAGCACAGGAAGCCCATCATTAATATAAGCACACGTATAGGAAGTTAGGGAAGATGATACGAAGGAGAGACAGAAGACTAATGGCAACCTGTGGAACTTACGGCTTGGTTGGGGAGAGAGGTGGAAGGGGATCGAGACGAGGTGGATAAAAAAAGGAGAAAATTTGTAAAAAATTCCAGTATCTGTCCCTTAGTGCTGGTAAATCATGAGTTAACTTATGCGAAATATTTCTCACTAAAAAGAGATCTTACCAAATAGTGCCGTGGGAGATATTGCTTCCTTTTGTTCGATAAGATCGTAAGCAATCTCTTCAAAGTAAACATCCAACGAAACCAAATTATTTCTGTGATATCAATGAAAAGAATCAAACAGTGTTACAAAGTCAGGGAAGGATTTAGAGGGATGCAGGGGGTGCGAACCCTCTTCTGAGACCCAAACATTAAATCGATCAACTAACGATGTACAAAGAAGCAGATGTACTTCTAAAGGAATTGATAATAAGGTCTTTCTTTTTTAAATTACCTTACAAACTCCTGCATTTCCTTTAAAGACATTTTTCCAAATTTTTTCAGGTCTTCTGGTTTAGCTTTGGCCCTCATATCTAGTGGTATGTTCTTAATAAAAGAGTTACTGACTGCTTGAGCGTAGGACAGTTGGACGTCGTACTTTACGTATTCACATGGCTCAGGGCATTGGCTGGAGCACTCTCTCACTTTGTCTGGTAGACGTGCTAAAATGTACATTATTATCATCATTATTATGATCCATCCTTATTATGATTATCATCTGATGAAAAAATCATACTTTTCAATTGGCTGGCACCTCCTTAAAAAGGCTTAGGGTACCCGAGAAACATTTGGTGTCATTCCCGTGGGCTTCCTGTCGTTTTACTTTTGGGCCTCCTGTTTATCGAAATGCGAGGTTTCTAAGCCATAGTCAAGATGGTGGACTTCATACTTACAAGCATGCCTGCCCAAATGCGGTGCGAACTGACACCTTTTGGGGAAATTTTTGATATGTAAACAGGGCCATAGTGAGTCAATCTTGATTGTTGATGTTTAGCTGTTGAATACAATCACCTCAAAAGCATTGATTGTGGAATATACTTTACTTATAGACCTTAGAAGCTTTTTCATCACACAAATGCATAGACATAGTTTTGGGCTAAAACGGCAAACTGGCGGCAAAGTTTAATAGGTAGCAGAAAAAGTGTATACTGTTTTTTAAAATATTTTCTACACTCATTTCGTTCTAAAGTTAACTACATGCTTCATGGTTTTGTTTGAACAAACTTATCAATCTTTTCATGAGTTGTTATCTTAATATACATGCAATGCAAATAAAAATGACACACTTTGAACAGTTTGAAGGCAGCTACATGTCACATTCAGAAATTTCTTATAAAGGATGCGCTGTCATTTCGCGCAAGCTCCTTCTTCCATATAAAGAAATTTGTACTTACCATATTTGGAAGTTGGGATAAATTTTCACTGCAAAAAGAGCGATTTTCTTCAAAAATTACAGCCATTCGATCGAGTGAAAACATGAAGTCAGCCATCTTGATTTTGGCCGAAAAGGGACTGGAAAAGTGTAGAAACAGGGACCCACGGTTTGTTTACCACAGGAAGCCCGAAAACCGCAACACATTTCTTGATATGGGAGTTTTAGCCGTTTAGTTAAATCATTTACCAATCATTTAATTGCAGCTTCATCTTTCTGATTGTTGTCAGGCTACCCCACATGTACAAATGACGCTATAAGGGCCGCAAATAAACTGAATATGCTCGACAAAAGTCATGCTATTATCGTTTATATCATCAATATACTAGGCCAAGTTAAGCAAAATTTTCAAAGGTCCTAAAAAGTCTGACCAGCTCTATATTTTATTTCAAATTACTTATACATAACCAATTCATTGATAAACTGAATAGGCGCACAATATGCGCATGTGGCTAGAGCCATTGTATTTTCTTTAATCACGGAGACACCATCTTGAACCAGATGTCTTTGTTTCTTACATAGAAACGAGGTCAAGCGTGGTAATTTACCACGATTGAACTTGCTTCCATGTTAGAAACAAAGACGTCAAACAATGCAAATTTAAGATGGCGCCTCGTGAATAAAGCGAATAGCTGGCCCTGAATTAAGGATATTAGAGTTTTAGATTCTCGAGGCCTTTGCAATGGGGTTCAATGGATGGATTCACAGTCTCTCTTCAAATACCATCTTTACGTAATTTTGGCCCCACATATGCCTGATCCCCTCCCCCTCTCGGCCTTAACATTGATAAATGCATTATCTAATATAAAATGCATTGTCACATGAATGTCTCCCTTGAAATTGGCTATATATTTATGAAAATTGTATAAACGTTAAAATCTATTTAGTAGTGTATATGTATGGAGAATTAAACAACAAATTTGAACGTATATGTACAGTTTAATAAGAACGAGAACGGAGTAACGTTTTTTCTCTGAACAATAAATGAACATACATTTACAAGTTGAAAGATATTACAATTGAAGGGTTGCAACTGAAAATCAAATGGCATAAATAATTTTGTGGGAGAATTGTTCTAGTGCGTTGATGTAACTTGATTTGTATATTAGTGAAAATTTTTGTTTTGGTGTTCAAGCTAATTCTTATCTTTTCTGGCAACGATAATAATGATTCTGTTATCTCCATGTCTTTTATTTAAGAGGGGATTTTTTTCAAGTTCGAGCAGAGAACGACAAAAACTCCTGAGTTGAAGAATAGCTGTTGTACAAAACTAAAACCATTTCTATAAGAAAGTTTAAGTTGTTTGTAAGTAGTTTTGGCCGATAAAAGTTGAATCAAAGTGTTAATCCAAAGCGAAAATTTGGATCAAAAATGAGATTTAGGCCTTCATTTGCTCATTTGCTGTATGTTTTCTTTATATTCAGCTTGAAAAAGCTTAATCCCAACACAACTTCAAGAAAAAGTCTTTGTACAATTCAAAAATCCATTTTAAACAGGAATTTTATCTTGGTACATCAGTTTTTAACCGGTAGAAAAAGGATTTGAGTGTTAATCCAGAATGAAAATTTGGATTAAAACTCGCACGAAGGTGTAGTTTTTGGCGCTTTTCGTCATTATTGCTCGTCATTGAAAAAAATCTCCTCTTAATTTAAATCAATGGTTCAACCCAACTGCTGGAAAATGTCTTGTAATATAGACTGAAATAATGTGATAGTTAGGGGGTGTTTACATGGCACTAGGATCATGCTAGCACTAGGATCATTCTAGCAGGCGAATCATCTTACCTGCTATACATTTACTGCATTCTGTTTACATGGAAATTTATGTCTTCACTTCGGGTACTAGGATCATCCTACTAAACAGAATGCATTAAATGTGTAGCAGGTAGGATGATTCACCTGCTAGGATGAACCGTGGTGCCATGTTAACACCCCCTTAGAGTTTCATCTTTTGTTTAAAAAGAATGCATGCATACATTTAGTTTTACATGCAGTTACTTTTTGTTTCACATGACATGAATTGCATTCCACTATTTTTGAATTGGAATCAATTTTTGTATTGTATTTGCAACATGCGAGGTACTAAGTAATCTCAACTGCTAAAACTTCTCCATAGTTTTTTTTTTGAGGTATATACTTGCTGCATCTCTCTTGATGATAATGATGATGATGATGAACTTTATTTAATCACGCTAAACATTTCAACGCTACATACGTATGTATGTGCGCTGGTTTCCAAATGTGGCGTAGTATAAAAATATATAATAATAATTAGTTATATGTACATCAATCGTTTTGATATTAGTTGATATAAAAAACACTGTATAATAATAATAAAAGCAAACATATATATTGAAAAGTATAAAACAGCACAACCCCAGATCACGAGCAAGAGGTTATACTTCTCTTAAACAGCCTAAGAGAGCTTGCTTGTTTAGCCTCTTTTGGTAGGCTGTTCCACAGGGCAGCGCCGCTATATCCAAAACTTCTTTTCAAAAAGTTTCGTTTAGGCCCTGGAAGTGCTAGATCAGTCGCGGAATTTCTTAATATATAACTGAGGTTTTCATTTTCTTTAATTTTGACGAAAAGCTTTGCTAAATTAGGTGCAGCTTGGTCATTTAATATTTTGATATTGGTAAGACTCAAATGAATGGTGTTGCATTTGCAATTTTAATCTCTTTTCCAGACATTGCAGTATTTACATATGTCTGGTGACAAAATTAAAGTTTAAAGACTTTATTACTAATATTTGATAGCAGAAACATCCTTACCATTAGTGCAATTTTCTTTAATAACTATGTTTTTAGTGTGCTTTGAAATAGGTAACGTCCAGTAAATAAATGCCTCCCACAACTTCCCTACAGTTATCATCACGGTGTAAATGTAGTACTGCAGAGAGAGGCAAGCGAGAGACAAGTGTCCCATACTAGTTGCACTATTATTAAATAAGCAATACTGCAATCTTCAATCGTTAAACGCGTTTTTCGTTTTTTTTTTGTTATTTAGCATAGTATATTGACGATGATAAAATTCGCAGGACGGCTCTCCTAGCTCCAAACTGTGATTAATGTATTACTAAATATGAAATGATTTCTATTCGGCTGAGCGTAGCGAATTAAGAGAGGTCCGTATTGCCTACGATTACTTACCTACTGTCTTTGGAAACGCACACCCAAAGCTTTCCATTATTGAGCACACTTCGATTCCAGCTAAAACGAAAATAATGATAATAATAATAACGAGAGAGGAGAAAAAACAAAACAAAACAAAACAAAACAAAACAAAACAAAACAAAACCATATCAAGCTTTTGGTTGCACTGAAAACAATAGACAAATGCCCTAATATGGCAATTTCTTTTGTTCTTTAAGGCAACCAGAACAATAGAAAAAGCTTGATATGCAAAACAAAACAAAACAAAACAAAACGAAACGAAACGAAACGAAACGAAACGAAACGAAACGAAACGAAACGAAACAAAACAAAACAAAACGAAACGAAACGAAACAAAACAAAACAAAACAAAACAAAACAAAATAAACTTACGAAAAATTGGGTGTATAAGCTGACAACCACATTCCTTTACCACGTACAGGCCGACACACTCATTGATACAGTTTTGCACAGAATATGTAGAATTGTAGGCTTTGGAGAAGTATAAATCAGGAGAACTACATTGAGTTTTAAAAGGCTTGGGCAGATTTTTTAACTGAAAGTTGAAACAAAATGCGGTAATACGAGGAAATTAAAATAATTACGTAGGTCGTTGTCATGGTGATTTTTGTTTGCCTTTTTCATGCACCCATGGTCGCTAATTCTCATTTGATAGTTAACTAAAAATGGAAATTCCTTGTTTGTTTAGTTGGTTTGCTTATAGCCATGAGTTTGTTTGTTTGTATGTAGTAGAGTCGATTGCTTCAGCTTGCAGTTGTTCTTCGTTTAATTCTGTATCTTACTTTTGGCACCGCCAGCTAGTAGATGTACTACGCGCCTTGGGAATGACACTATTGCCTTTTGTCTGGTCATGTATGGGTAAATTATTTCTATCTAGCTAGCTAGAGTTAACCAAATGTTGTTATTTCTTACCTTTATCTGGCGTATAGCAGCACGCGTATGTGTTCCTGGTTCCAGAGTAAATCCAGACTCCTCTGATGGATAACTGCCTTGATGATCGATAGAAATCTTAAAACCTGCTGTAATAGACTGAAAATTGTTGACACGATCTTCCTCTTCTAGGTTCAGACGAAGACGGAGTCCACTTGTAGCGCCAGGAATCGAGGTCTTCAGTCGTGGATGTCCGTCTTTACCAGAGTTGAACGTGAAACATTGGCCTAGTCTTAACGTGATAAAGGAAGTGAAATTCTCAGCAGAGCATTTGACTCCACTCCACACACACGGTTCCAACCAAGCTACTCCCAACATGTCCTCAATTCGGTGCGAGAGGCTTGAAACATATCGTCTCATCGAGTCGCCTCGCTTGTGAAAAATCTCTGACCTGTTATATTGTTGTTTCAGTGTTTTTATCCCATAAACGTTCTCGGCCTCTGGACTGTTAGACTGCATGATAGCCATAACCAATTGAATCTCATGCTCCAGATCTTGGTCAGTCATATGGGGTCTTCCCTGTGTCGCTCGAACCATCTTCGCATACTGCCTTTTGCTTATAGGATTAAGATTACAGATTGTAACTGCCGGGAAATCCAGCTCTTTTACTCGTTCTTTAGAAATGGCAGTAGAAAACGGCCTTTTGTAGAATAAGTGACATGCTTCAAAAACTTGATGAGCGCAAAATCCAAAAGCTATCCCCAAAACAACGAACCAAACTAGTCTTCTAAACTTGTTCTTCTCGTTTAGAAAACGAGCACCGTGGAGGCTTGTGCTATCGAGAAAGACGTTCAAAGAACGATTTTCGTTGCCCTCTTTCAGCTCCATTTGAAGTTATTTTACTGAATGGCTACTGCCTATACTGATGAATATTTAGAGGTTTTCTTAAGCTCTATCATCAGTTACATAGGGGGGGTCCCAGGGCTGGAAATCTTTTTGGAGGATATATTATCAGTATTGATTTGAAACTATCAGAAGATGTAATTTTAAAGGCGCTTTTCATTTATACGGAATACCCGTTGTCTGTTATATTAAAATACTCAAAATTGTCACTAGACAGAGCCAATTAACTCGAAAATTGTGTAAAGCATTTTTGCTTTTAGAAATTTATATAAGCTCTTTTCCAAAACATGAAAATTCTAACGAACTTTAGTTTTCGATCAAAGATGCATGTATATGCCCAGGGCATTTGTTCTATCGGGGTAGAGTTCGAGCGCTGGATCATTTGTGAATTGAGTCTTCTCCGGTTGTTCGACAAAAATTTGTAATAAAGTGTTATTATTACTAGAGTGGTGAGACAAAATCTTCAATAAACTCAAAACCCGTTTATGTTTGTCTTTTTTTATCCCTTTATCGACTACTTACGGTTTGTTACTGAACACTAATCTTTCCTTCACGGTATAACTGAACGATAAAATCATTCTGCTAGCTGCTGCTGATGTTGGTCAAAGAGAAGTTATTCAAAACATATTCAAGTGGTAATTTTATTCAGAATGCAATTTGTTTTTGCACGGCGTTAATTTGTGATGAGTCGGTAAAGTCAGTTTACCACCATACATAAAAAAAACCTAAATATCCATTAGTCTTTTGCTACCGCAAAAAAGCGACGATTAAACACATGAGCACACATTTTAATTTTCTTAGAATGCAATTTGTGCAGTTATCACCTTTTGCAGTGTGTCAACTAATAATGGGTCCTTTAATATGTGATGAGTCGATAAAGTTTTAAAAAAAAACCGTTAAAAAACTAATATCCATTGGTCTTTTGTTACAAAAAAGCGACGGTTATTAAAGTTAAACAGTACACATTTGCCTTAAAATGCAATTTGTGTTATCAATTTTTGCAGTATGGCAACTAACAATTGGTCGTATAATTTGTGATGAGTCGGTCACGTTTTTCCAAAACACACGCTGAAAAACTAATACGATTAGCATTTGTTACAAAAAAGCGACGATTATTAAAGTTTAACCGGAGGGGGGAAGGCACTCCCATATATATTTGCTTTATATACTTTTCGAGGCCAGATGTATAGAAAAGGATATGGAATTTGCGACTTTGGGAATCGAAAAGGGTCGATCCTAGTATAAAACGTTTTGCAGAAATTACCACTTCTAGCCAAACAATTATGTACATATAGCGGCCTTGGAAATAGTTTCCCAAAATAAAGAAATAACCGTTAACAGCAAAGGTATAAAAAACCTCAAGGGGCACCTTTTTTCGTCGAAGGTATATTTAAGACATACTTTTCCCGAAAATTAAAAAATTAAAGGTAAGGAGGTCAACAGGGACGCCTTCGGTACGACTACCAACTGATCTTCTTAGAAAGGTGTAAGTGTTATGCAGAGTATAACACTTAAGAGACGCTCTTATACAAGGGCACGAGGGTTCCATTATGTTTGGCACCCGAAATTGTCATCGTGTAAAAATGAAATTTGTTGGCCTTATAGGTGTGCTGTACTCAAAATAACCGGCCCCGCGCATACCAATATTTAGGAGTGTAAGCCATAAAAAGACTAGACGCCTAATAGGCGTTCACTCGGGCTACCTATGTGTAATACTTGGGGAGAAATGGAGAACAGAAGTTGATGGAAACCAGCTTGATTTGTCAGTGTGTTTTGATGGCAAAAATGCATGACAAGTACTCCCAGAGTAGAACACAAATTATATTGGCCGGGGAGAAAGTGTTTTGTAGACAATTGTACCACCTGTTTGGTGGTTATTAATATACTGCTGGTCTTTTTATCATGGCAGACATATACAGTATACAGTCTGCTTTATTTTGGTAAATATCTACCAAATGATCCATTATGATCTATATATATATAATACATTATAGCTCAAACAAAATTTTTCAGTATTCTGTACTTTTTACTTTGGTTTATGGAAACAAAACTTCTTCAAGTTAAAATGATTTTGATATTGCTGTTATCACATTGATAGATTCTAGAAGTGCCACAGTTACCTTTCTATGAAATCATTTCAGTACAGTACATTTCAGTTTTTTTAAACAACTTTTCAATACATTCGAAATATATGTATTACCATGTTTTCAACATCAGGGAAAGAGGATCAATGATTATAGCAGCAGTCTGCATGCAGTTGCTGATGCTTTATTTGAAGTTCAATACTCGAATATTGTAACGTAATATAATGTATGCTCATTACTGTTACCATATACAGTAAAAACCCGCGTGTAAGAACCTACTTTTTTCAGAATTTGGCAAAACAGGTTCTTGTATTGTGGGGTACTAATCGACAGTTTAGGCTAACTAGGTTCTTAATTAGGATCTTAATTTCGACAGATTATACATTGTTGTTGATTATCAGAAAATAGTATAAAAGCTGGTCTGTTCTTCATTATAAATATTTATATGTACCCATCTCATTGGCTTTTTCCATAATTGCAGTTTCTGGCATAACTCTGTTAAAATTTTACCTAGAAAAGTGAGATTTGGCACCTAGGTGTATCTTAGGGCTCTCCGTATTTCAAGTATAATAATTACATTTTTGAGTGGTCACGTGACCTCAGAAATGCAAAAATCGATAAATTCAAATGGGCCGATGGGTTTTACTTCAATAAAATGCATTTCTTTATAAACGTGTTTCTTAGGAGACACTAAGCAGGTTTCTGTCCGGAATAGACGACTTTCTCATTTTCCTAGTTTGTCACATTTAAAGAGGCTGCTATCCTATCTAAAAAGCAAGTTTGTCACAATTAAAGAGGCTGCTATCCCATCTACAAAGCCGTTTGTCGTATTTAAAGAGGCTGCTATCCCATCTACAAAGCCCGTTTGTCACATTTAAAGAGGCTGCCATCTCATCTACAAAGCCCGTTTGTCACATTTAAAGAGGCTGCTATCTCATCGACAACTGAAGCCCGTTTGTCACATTTAAAGAGGCTACTCTCCCATCTAAAAAGCCCGTTTTTTGCATTTAAAGAGGCTGCTATCTCATCTACAAAGCCGGTTTGTCACATTTAAAGAGGCTGCTCTCCCATCTAAAAAGCCCGTTTGTCACATTTAAAGAGGCTGCTATCACATCTACAAAGGGAAATTGAGTTGAGGGTGACAGGTGCGTTGGTACATGCAAACTGCAGTAGGTCAGGGAGAGTGGTTCACTCGAGTTATCTTCTTTGCAGAAAATTTCTTCCAAATTAAGAGAAATACAAAATCAACGAACTCCAGGAAAGTGAGAAGGCTCATCCCTAAGAACAAACCAAGATATCCGCCAATTGTACCTGAAATACGTAAAACGTCATCAGTACGTACGAAACCTCCTCGGCAAACAAATGATTTTTCTGTGGGTTCCTTTGAAAATGGAGGAGTAGGCATCAAGCACAGGAAGCCCATCATTAATATAAGCACACGTATAGGGAGTTAGGGAAGATGATAAGAAGAGCCAGAGAACTAGGCTAATGGCAACCTGTGGAACTTACGGCTTGGCTGGGGAAATGAAAAATGAAATTTTTGCATCTATATAGCGCAAGTATCTATTGGTATATAATCAAATGCGTTTGTCAGTAGTAAGGACAGACTGTTGTACCGGGCGACAATTCCCTACTCTTTGCGAACAGTACAACAGGATCTTTTACGTCCACTATACAAGCAGGGTTAGAGTGAAAGCAGACGGGGCCTACGGTTTAATGTCCTTATCCGAGAAGACGTGAAGGTCTAACCATTTGCAGATGTAACTACAAAGGAAGCACCTTCTCCTCAATTATTTAAAGACCCTGAGTGTTGGTCCGGCCGGGATTCGAACCCCGACCTCCCGCACGAGAGACCGACGCTCAACCAACTGAGCCAATCGGGCAGCGGTCAAGAGAGAAGTGGAAAGAGGATCGAGTCGACGGTGGATAAAGAAAAGAGAAAATTAGCAAAAAATTCAAGCCCCTGTCCCCTAGTGCTGGTATATCATGAGTCAACTTACGTGAAATATTTCTCACTAAAGAGAGATCTTACCAAATAGTGCCGTGCGAGATATTGCTTCCTTTTGTTCGACGAGATCGTAAGCAATCTCTTCAAAGTAAACATCCAACGAAACCACATTATTTCTGTGATATCAATGAAAACAATCAAACAGTGTTTACAAAGTCAGGGAAGGCCTATTTACTCATAGAGGTGGTGGGTGATGGTTAATACCACCCCAAGCTACCCCACCCCCCTGAATTGGTTACCTTGAGATGACCACTGTTTGACCTTATCCCTTAAGGGAGGGATGAAGGGGGTGCGAACTCTCTCCTGAGACCCAAACATTAAATCGATCAACTAACTATGTAAAAAGAAGCAGATGTACTTCAAAGGAAATTGATAATAAGGCCTTCCTTTTTAAATTACCTTACAAACTCCTGTATTTCCTTTGAAGACATTTTTCCAAATTTTTTCAGGTCTTCTGGTTTAGTTTTGACCCTCATATCTAGTGGTATACTCTTAGTAAAAGCGTTACTGACTGCTTGAGCGTATGACAGTTGGACATCGTACTTCACGTATTCACATGGCTCAGGACATTGGCTGGTGCACTCTCTCACTTTGTCTGGTAGACGTGCTAAAATGTACATTATTATCATCATTATGATCCCTACTATCATAATTTTCATCAATATCAGTCATCATCATCATCATCGTCGTCACCGTCATCATTATCCATTATCAAGGATTAGCATCGCCTTTATAACAAAATTATACTTTTCAATTGGCTGGCACCTCCTTAAAAAGGCTCAGGGTACCCGAGAGACATTTGATGTCGTTCGCGCGGGCTTCCTGTGGTTTTACTATTGGGCCTCCTGTTTATCGAAATGCGAGGTTTCTAAGTCATTGTCAAGAAAGTTGACAATATGATGTGTTTCATGTTACAATATCTGTAAGTTTTGATCAAATTTTCGACCGTTAAAGACTCTAAATGACAGAAAATCAACAAAAAATGGATCTACACGACTTCCAAATAAGGTAATGCCTGCCCAAATATAAAATAGAGTTGATAGCGGTGCGAACTGACACCTTTTTGGGGGAAATGTTCGATATGTAAACGGGGCCAAAGTGAGTCAATCTTGATTGTTGATGTTTAGCTGTTGAATACAATCACCTCAACAGCCTTGATTGTGGAATGTACTTTACTTATAGACCGCTTAGAAGCTTTTTCATCACACAAATGCATAGGCATAGTTTTGGGCTAAAACAAACTGGCGGCATAGTTAGGTAGCAGAAAAAGTGTGATACTGTTTTGTTAAATATTTGGATTTGTCGAAGATTTTCTACCCTCATTTCGTTCTAAAGTAGCGAAAGTTAATTACATACTTCATGATTTTGTTTGAACTAACAAACTTATCAATCTTTTCATGAGTTTTTATCTTTTTTCGACACATGAAATATACATGAAATGCAAATAAAAATGTCACACTTTGAAAGCCGGCTACATGTCACATTCAGAAATCAGGGGCGGATCCAGAGTAGTTCACTTGGTTTCCGGAAACTACTGAGATTTTTCCCAGAAAAAAAAGAAGAAATATTGAGATGATACAAATAAAAAATACAAATGGATCAAGTTAAAGCGTATTTTACCTTTATTTGGACGCCATTTTGAATTATTTCCACAGGAAACCCACATTTACAGGCTCCTTTGGTGAGGTTCTCCGTTGTATCAGAGTGCTTTGAAATCGCAACGAAGAAAATTAAATGCACAAGCGAACTTTATTCTTCAATAGTGGAACTGCTGTGATTGAAATCCAACGTAAACAAGGAAATTGGACATACATTAAGCTCTAAGTTTACGCTTGAGCTAACAGTTTTCTCGGTAAGCTATAATTTATATTGATAGCTGATGTTTTATATGAGTAGTTTTAATACTGAAATGTTTATAATTACACGAACTCTGACCTTCAGACAGTCCTATCCGTTGGAATTTGGTTTCTTGCTTCCCCCACTTCAAACAACCAACCAAAAAATACTCATAAAGATATCTAAAATCCTAGGGCGATCAGTAATAGCGAAATATAATTTCGGTAATAGAGATATTCGTATTCTTGATTTTCAGTAATATTGACGAAAGCTAATTTGGCAAATCCCGCTTGAGTGTTTTGAGTTCTCATGATTTTGAAAATTGTATTAATGTGTGTATTATAGATGCTAATGCTCAAAATATGCAAAGTGTAAATGGTATCATAGGATTTAATGATATTACGTTTCGGTCGAGTTGGAAACTACTCTGAGTCTTCGTGTTATAGCCACCCAGATCCACCCCTGGAAATTTCTCATAAAGATGTACTGTCATTTCGCGCAAGCTCCTTCTTCCATTTAAGGAAATTTGTACTTACCATATTTGGAAGTTGGGATAAATTTTGATTGCGAAAAGAGCGATTTTCTTCAAAAATACAACCACTCGAGTGAAAACATGCTATCTAACCAAGTCAGCCATCTTGATTTTGGCCGAAAAGGGACTGGAAAAGTGCATAAACAGGAACCCGCGGTTTGTTTACCACAGGAAGCCCGAAAATCTCAACAAATTTCTTGATATGTGAGTTTTAGCTTTAGTTAAATCATTTACCAATTAATCATTTAAGTATCATTGTAGCTTCATCTTTCTGATTGTTGTACTACCCCACAAGTGCAAATGACGCTATAAGGGCCGCAAATAAACTGAATATGCTCGAAAAAAGTCATGGTATTATCGTTATCATCAATATACTAGGCCAAGTTAAGCAAAATTTTCAAAGGTCCTACAGCGAAAATCGTTGCATCGCGACCTCCAACGTCGGTAAGATTTTGGTATTTTCTGAACGGTCCATCATTCTTGGGGGCGGAACTTTCACGAACTCGTTCAGTGATTGATTGATTTGAAAGAAACTCCGCCTCCAAACTGATTGACGGCTCAGAAAAAAACATCAAAATAATAATAATAAAAAAATGTAATTTGCTGGTCGCGATGCAACGATTTTGGCTGTAAACAGTCTGACGAGCTCTATATTTTATTTCAAATTACTTATACATAACCAATTCATTGACAAAAAATGATTGTCCTCCACCGAACGTTTCTATACAAAAAGCACAAACTTCGGCCGCCCATAACTTTGGTTCTATTCATCGAAACTAACTCAAAATTTCAATTTTTACTAACTTTAATGTACTCTTTTCAAATATTATACTTTTGGTGCTGTTGGATAAAAAAGTCATGCAAAAGGCGAGAAAAGCTCATTTTCGCTCGTTGCATTGAACGCGTTTTCTAGACGGCAGTTTGTCATTTGGCCTAGTATATTGACGATGATAAAATTCGCAGGACGTCTCTCCTCCAAACTGTGTGATTAAGATACGGATTTTATCTTCGAGTGTTGAAAAGATCTCTCACGAGTGAGCGCAGCGAACGAGTGAGAGATCTTTTCAACAAGAGAAGATAAAACCGTATCTCCAAGCGAACATGTAATATTCTATTTATCATATAATTATCAAATCAAGAGACAACAAACTATCTTTAGAGTAAATGCGCTCAATTAACCATGGTAACGATCTTTTCACTAGTGAAAAGAACATGTTATTCTCACTAGTGAAAAGAACAAGTTTTCGAACTTAAAGATATTTTATAAATAATTATATGATAATACTAAATATGAAATGATTTCTATTCGGCTGAGCGTAGCGAAAGAGAGGTCTATTGCCTACGATTACTTACCTATTGTCTTTGGAAACGCACACCCAAAGCTTTCCAATAATGAGCACACTTCGATTCCAGCTAAAAGAAAAAAGAAAACAATAATGAAAGAAGAGAAAAAAGAAAAGAAAAAGAAAAAGACAACCCAACCCAATCCAACCCAACCAAACTTACGAAAAATTGGGTGTATAAGCTGACAACCACATTCCTCTACCACGTACAGGCCGACACACTCATAGATACAGTTATGCACAGAATAATTAGAATTGTAGGCTTTGGAGAAGTTTAAAGCAGGAGAACTGCAATTAGTTTTGTAAGGATAGGCCAGATTTTTGATCTGAAAATCGAAACAAAACGCTGTAATATTAGAAAAAAGGTTAACATAGGTCGTTGCCATGGCGATTTTTGTTTACCTTCTTCATGCACCCATATGGTCGCGACTTCTCATTTTTTCAAGTTAACTTAAAATGAATTCTCATTTTCAAGTTAACAAAAATGGAAATTCCTTGTTTGTTTGTTTGGTTTGATTATAGTTTGTTTGTTTGTATGTAGTAGAGTCGATTGCTTGTTTCAGCTTGCAGTGGTTCTTCGTTTAAATCTTTATCTTACTTTTGGCACCGCCAGCTAGTAGCAGACGTACTACGCGCCTTGGGAATGACACTATTATTGCCGTATGTCTGGTCATGTCTGGGTAAATTATTTCTATCTATCTAGCTAGAGGTAACCAAATGTTGTTATTTCTTACCTTTATCTGGCGTATAGCAGCACGTGTATATGTTCCTGGTTCCAGAGTAATCCCAGACTCCTCTACCGATGGATAACTGCCTTGATGATCGATAGAAATCTGAAAACCTGCTGTAATAGATTGAGAACTGCTAACATGATCTTCCACTTCTAGGTTAAGTCGAAGACGAAGTCCACTTGTTGCGCCAGGAATCGAGGTCTTTAGTCGTGGATGTCCATTTTTACCGGAGTTGAACGTGAAACATTGGCCGAGCATTAAACTAACTATTGAAGTAAAATTCTCAGCAGAGCATTTGACTCCACTCCACACACACGGTTCCAACCAGTCTAGTCCTAACATGTCCTCAATTCTGTGCGAGTAGTTTGAAATAGATTGTCTCATCGAGTCGCCTCGCTTGTGAAAAATCTCTGACCTGTTCAATCGTTGTTTCCATCTTTTTATCCCATAAACGTTCTCGGCCTCTGGACTGTTAGACTGCATGATAGCCATAACCAATTGAATCTCATGCTCCAGATCTTGGTCAGTCATATGGGGTCTTCCCTGTGTCGCTCGAACCATCTTCGCATACTGCCTTTTGCTTATAGGATTAAGATTACAGATTGTAACTGCCGGGAAATCCAGCTCTTTTACTCGTTCTTTAGAAATGGCAGTAGAAAACGGCCTTTTGTAGAATAAGTGACATGCTTCAAAAACTTGATGAGCGCAAAATCCAAAAGCTATCCCCAAAACAACGAACCAAACTAGTCTTCTAAACTTGTTCTTCTCGTTTAGAAAACGAGCACCGTGGAGGCTTGTGCTATCGAGAAAGACGTTCAAAGAACGATTTTCGTTGCCCTCTTTCAGCTCCATTTGAAGTTATTTTACTGAATGGCTACTGCCTATACTGATGAATATTTAGAGGTTTTCTTAAGCTCTATCATCAGTTACATAGGGGGGGTCCCAGGGCTGGAAATCTTTTTGGAGGATATATTATCAGTATTGATTTGAAACTATCAGAAGATGTAATTTTAAAGGCGCTTTTCATTTATACGGAATACCCGTTGTCTGTTATATTAAAATACTCAAAATTGTCACTAGACAGAGCCAATTAACTCGAAAATTGTGTAAAGCATTTTTGCTTTTAGAAATTTATATAAGCTCTTTTCCAAAACATGAAAATTCTAACGAACTTTAGTTTTCGATCAAAGATGCATGTATATGCCCAGGGCATTTGTTCTATCGGGGTAGAGTTCGAGCGCTGGATCATTTGTGAATTGAGTCTTCTCCGGTTGTTCGACAAAAATTTGTAATAAAGTGTTATTATTACTAGAGTGGTGAGACAAAATCTTCAATAAACTCAAAACCCGTTTATGTTTGTCTTTTTTTATCCCTTTATCGACTACTTACGGTTTGTTACTGAACACTAATCTTTCCTTCACGGTATAACTGAACGATAAAATCATTCTGCTAGCTGCTGCTGATGTTGGTCAAAGAGAAGTTATTCAAAACATATTCAAGTGGTAATTTTATTCAGAATGCAATTTGTTTTTGCACGGCGTTAATTTGTGATGAGTCGGTAAAGTCAGTTTACCACCATACATAAAAAAACCTAAATATCCATTAGTCTTTTGCTACCGCAAAAAAGCGACGATTAAACACATGAGCACACATTTTAATTTTCTTAGAATGCAATTTGTGCAGTTATCACCTTTTGCAGTGTGTCAACTAATAATGGGTCCTTTAATATGTGATGAGTCGATAAAGTTTTAAAAAAAACCCGTTAAAAAACTAATATCCATTGGTCTTTTGTTACAAAAAAGCGACGGTTATTAAAGTTAAACAGTACACATTTGCCTTAAAATGCAATTTGTGTTATCAATTTTTGCAGTATGGCAACTAACAATTGGTCGTATAATTTGTGATGAGTCGGTCACGTTTTTCCAAAACACACGCTGAAAAACTAATACGATTAGCATTTGTTACAAAAAAGCGACGATTATTAAAGTTTAACCGGAGGGGGGAAGGCACTCCCATATATATTTGCTTTATATACTTTTCGAGGCCAGATGTATAGAAAAGGATATGGAATTTGCGACTTTGGGAATCGAAAAGGGTCGATCCTAGTATAAAACGTTTTGCAGAAATTACCACTTCTAGCCAAACAATTATGTACATATAGCGGCCTTGGAAATAGTTTCCCAAAATAAAGAAATAACCGTTAACAGCAAAGGTATAAAAAACCTCAAGGGGTACCTTTTTTCGTCGAAGGTATATTTAAGACATACTTTTCCCGAAAATTAAAAAATTAAAGGTAAGGAGGTCAACAGGGACGCCTTCGGTACGACTACCAACTGATCTTCTTAGAAAGGTGTAAGTGTTATGCAGAGTATAACACTTAAGAGACGCTCTTATACAAGGGCACGAGGGTTCCATTATGTTTGGCACCCGAAATTGTCATCGTGTAAAAATGAAATTTGTTGGCCTTATAGGTGTGCTGTACTCAAAATAACCGGCCCCGCGCATACCAATATTTAGGAGTGTAAGCCATAAAAAGACTAGACGCCTAATAGGCGTTCACTCGGGCTACCTATGTGTAATACTTGGGGAGAAATGGAGAACAGAAGTTGATGGAAACCAGCTTGATTTGTCAGTGTGTTTTGATGGCAAAAATGCATGACAAGTACTCCCAGAGTAGAACACAAATTATATTGGCCGGGGAGAAAGTGTTTTGTAGACAATTGTACCACCTGTTTGGTGGTTATTAATATACTGCTGGTCTTTTTATCATGGCAGACATATACAGTATACAGTCTGCTTTATTTTGGTAAATATCTACCAAATGATCCATTATGATCTATATATATATAATACATTATAGCTCAAACAAAATTTTTCAGTATTCTGTACTTTTTACTTTGGTTTATGGAAACAAAACTTCTTCAAGTTAAAATGATTTTGATATTGCTGTTATCACATTGATAGATTCTAGAAGTGCCACAGTTACCTTTCTATGAAATCATTTCAGTACAGTACATTTCAGTTTTTTTAAACAACTTTTCAATACATTCGAAATATATGTATTACCATGTTTTCAACATCAGGGAAAGAGGATCAATGATTATAGCAGCAGTCTGCATGCAGTTGCTGATGCTTTATTTGAAGTTCAATACTCGAATATTGTAACGTAATATAATGTATGCTCATTACTGTTACCATATACAGTAAAAACCCGCGTGTAAGAACCTACTTTTTTCAGAATTTGGCAAAACAGGTTCTTGTATTGTGGGGTACTAATCGACAGTTTAGGCTAACTAGGTTCTTAATTAGGATCTTAATTTCGACAGATTATACATTGTTGTTGATTATCAGAAAATAGTATAAAAGCTGGTCTGTTCTTCATTATAAATATTTATATGTACCCATCTCATTGGCTTTTTCCATAATTGCAGTTTCTGGCATAACTCTGTTAAAATTTTACCTAGAAAAGTGAGATTTGGCACCTAGGTGTATCTTAGGGCTCTCCGTATTTCAAGTATAATAATTACATTTTTGAGTGGTCACGTGACCTCAGAAATGCAAAAATCGATAAATTCAAATGGGCCGATGGGTTTTACTTCAATAAAATGCATTTCTTTATAAACGTGTTTCTTAGGAGACACTAAGCAGGTTTCTGTCCGGAATAGACGACTTTCTCATTTTCCTAGTTTGTCACATTTAAAGAGGCTGCTATCCTATCTAAAAAGCAAGTTTGTCACAATTAAAGAGGCTGCTATCCCATCTACAAAGCCCGTTTGTCACATTTAAAGAGGCTGCCATCTCATCTACAAAGCCCGTTTGTCACATTTAAAGAGGCTGCTATCTCATCGACAACTGAAGCCCGTTTGTCACATTTAAAGAGGCTACTCTCCCATCTAAAAAGCCCGTTTTTTGCATTTAAAGAGGCTGCTATCTCATCTACAAAGCCGGTTTGTCACATTTAAAGAGGCTGCTCTCCCATCTAAAAAGCCCGTTTGTCACATTTAAAGAGGCTGCTATCACATCTACAAAGGGAAATTGAGTTGAGGGTGACAGGTGCGTTGGTACATGCAAACTGCAGTAGGTCAGGGAGAGTGGTTCACTCGAGTTATCTTCTTTGCAGAAAATTTCTTCCAAATTAAGAGAAATACAAAATCAACGAACTCCAGGAAAGTGAGAAGGCTCATCCCTAAGAACAAACCAAGATATCCGCCAATTGTACCTGAAATACGTAAAACGTCATCAGTACGTACGAAACCTCCTCGGCAAACAAATGATTTTTCTGTGGGTTCCTTTGAAAATGGAGGAGTAGGCATCAAGCACAGGAAGCCCATCATTAATATAAGCACACGTATAGGGAGTTAGGGAAGATGATAAGAAGAGCCAGAGAACTAGGCTAATGGCAACCTGTGGAACTTACGGCTTGGCTGGGGAAATGAAAAATGAAATTTTTGCATCTATATAGCGCAAGTATCTATTGGTATATAATCAAATGCGTTTGTCAGTAGTAAGGACAGACTGTTGTACCGGGCGACAATTCCCTACTCTTATGCGAATAGTTCAACAGGCTTTAAATGGCCCCATATCACAGGTAAGGAAGGGATGGGAGGACAGGAAATTAGGGTTAAATTCCTTATCCGAGAAGACCTAGAAGGTCTAACCATTTGCAGATATTATTACAAAGGCAGCACTTTCCCTCAGTTATTTTAAGACCCTGAGTGTTGGTCTGGCCGGGGCTTGAACCCACGGACCTCCCTGCACTGAACAGACTGATGCTCTACCAACTGAGCCAATCGGGCAGCGGTCAAGAGAGAAGTGGAAAGAGGATCGAGTCGACGGTGGATAAAGAAAAGAGAAAATTAGCAAAAAATTCAAGCCCCTGTCCCCTAGTGCTGGTATATCATGAGTCAACTTACGTGAAATATTTCTCACTAAAGAGAGATCTTACCAAATAGTGCCGTGCGAGATATTGCTTCCTTTTGTTCGACGAGATCGTAAGCAATCTCTTCAAAGTAAACATCCAACGAAACCACATTATTTCTGTGATATCAATGAAAACAATCAAACAGTGTTTACAAAGTCAGGGAAGGCCTATTTACTCATAGAGGTGGTGGGTGATGGTTAATACCACCCCAAGCTACCCCACCCCCCTGAATTGGTTACCTTGAGATGACCACTGTTTGACCTTATCCCTTAAGGGAGGGATGAAGGGGGTGCGAACTCTCTCCTGAGACCCAAACATTAAATCGATCAACTAACTATGTAAAAAGAAGCAGATGTACTTCAAAGGAAATTGATAATAAGGCCTTCCTTTTTAAATTACCTTACAAACTCCTGTATTTCCTTTGAAGACATTTTTCCAAATTTTTTCAGGTCTTCTGGTTTAGTTTTGACCCTCATATCTAGTGGTATACTCTTAGTAAAAGCGTTACTGACTGCTTGAGCGTATGACAGTTGGACATCGTACTTCACGTATTCACATGGCTCAGGACATTGGCTGGTGCACTCTCTCACTTTGTCTGGTAGACGTGCTAAAATGTACATTATTATCATCATTATGATCCCTACTATCATAATTTTCATCAATATCAGTCATCATCATCATCATCGTCGTCACCGTCATCATTATCCATTATCAAGGATTAGCATCGCCTTTATAACAAAATTATACTTTTCAATTGGCTGGCACCTCCTTAAAAAGGCTCAGGGTACCCGAGAGACATTTGATGTCGTTCGCGCGGGCTTCCTGTGGTTTTACTATTGGGCCTCCTGTTTATCGAAATGCGAGGTTTCTAAGTCATTGTCAAGAAAGTTGACAATATGATGTGTTTCATGTTACAATATCTGTAAGTTTTGATCAAATTTTCGACCGTTAAAGACTCTAAATGACAGAAAATCAACAAAAAATGGATCTACACGACTTCCAAATAAGGTAATGCCTGCCCAAATATAAAATAGAGTTGATAGCGGTGCGAACTGACACCTTTTTGGGGGAAATGTTCGATATGTAAACGGGGCCAAAGTGAGTCAATCTTGATTGTTGATGTTTAGCTGTTGAATACAATCACCTCAACAGCCTTGATTGTGGAATGTACTTTACTTATAGACCGCTTAGAAGCTTTTTCATCACACAAATGCATAGGCATAGTTTTGGGCTAAAACAAACTGGCGGCATAGTTAGGTAGCAGAAAAAGTGTGATACTGTTTTGTTAAATATTTGGATTTGTCGAAGATTTTCTACCCTCATTTCGTTCTAAAGTAGCGAAAGTTAATTACATACTTCATGATTTTGTTTGAACTAACAAACTTATCAATCTTTTCATGAGTTTTTATCTTTTTTCGACACATGAAATATACATGAAATGCAAATAAAAATGTCACACTTTGAAAGCCGGCTACATGTCACATTCAGAAATCAGGGGCGGATCCAGAGTAGTTCACTTGGTTTCCGGAAACTACTGAGATTTTTCCCAGAAAAAAAAGAAGAAATATTGAGATGATACAAATAAAAAATACAAATGGATCAAGTTAAAGCGTATTTTACCTTTATTTGGACGCCATTTTGAATTATTTCCACAGGAAACCCACATTTACAGGCTCCTTTGGTGAGGTTCTCCGTTGTATCAGAGTGCTTTGAAATCGCAACGAAGAAAATTAAATGCACAAGCGAACTTTATTCTTCAATAGTGGAACTGCTGTGATTGAAATCCAACGTAAACAAGGAAATTGGACATACATTAAGCTCTAAGTTTACGCTTGAGCTAACAGTTTTCTCGGTAAGCTATAATTTATATTGATAGCTGATGTTTTATATGAGTAGTTTTAATACTGAAATGTTTATAATTACACGAACTCTGACCTTCAGACAGTCCTATCCGTTGGAATTTGGTTTCTTGCTTCCCCCACTTCAAACAACCAACCAAAAAATACTCATAAAGATATCTAAAATCCTAGGGCGATCAGTAATAGCGAAATATAATTTCGGTAATAGAGATATTCGTATTCTTGATTTTCAGTAATATTGACGAAAGCTAATTTGGCAAATCCCGCTTGAGTGTTTTGAGTTCTCATGATTTTGAAAATTGTATTAATGTGTGTATTATAGATGCTAATGCTCAAAATATGCAAAGTGTAAATGGTATCATAGGATTTAATGATATTACGTTTCGGTCGAGTTGGAAACTACTCTGAGTCTTCGTGTTATAGCCACCCAGATCCACCCCTGGAAATTTCTCATAAAGATGTACTGTCATTTCGCGCAAGCTCCTTCTTCCATTTAAGGAAATTTGTACTTACCATATTTGGAAGTTGGGATAAATTTTGATTGCGAAAAGAGCGATTTTCTTCAAAAATACAACCACTCGAGTGAAAACATGCTATCTAACCAAGTCAGCCATCTTGATTTTGGCCGAAAAGGGACTGGAAAAGTGCATAAACAGGAACCCGCGGTTTGTTTACCACAGGAAGCCCGAAAATCTCAACAAATTTCTTGATATGTGAGTTTTAGCTTTAGTTAAATCATTTACCAATTAATCATTTAAGTATCATTGTAGCTTCATCTTTCTGATTGTTGTACTACCCCACAAGTGCAAATGACGCTATAAGGGCCGCAAATAAACTGAATATGCTCGAAAAAAGTCATGGTATTATCGTTATCATCAATATACTAGGCCAAGTTAAGCAAAATTTTCAAAGGTCCTACAGCGAAAATCGTTGCATCGCGACCTCCAACGTCGGTAAGATTTTGGTATTTTCTGAACGGTCCATCATTCTTGGGGGCGGAACTTTCACGAACTCGTTCAGTGATTGATTGATTTGAAAGAAACTCCGCCTCCAAACTGATTGACGGCTCAGAAAAAAACATCAAAATAATAATAATAAAAAAATGTAATTTGCTGGTCGCGATGCAACGATTTTGGCTGTAAACAGTCTGACGAGCTCTATATTTTATTTCAAATTACTTATACATAACCAATTCATTGACAAAAAATGATTGTCCTCCACCGAACGTTTCTATACAAAAAGCACAAACTTCGGCCGCCCATAACTTTGGTTCTATTCATCGAAACTAACTCAAAATTTCAATTTTTACTAACTTTAATGTACTCTTTTCAAATATTATACTTTTGGTGCTGTTGGATAAAAAAGTCATGCAAAAGGCGAGAAAAGCTCATTTTCGCTCGTTGCATTGAACGCGTTTTCTAGACGGCAGTTTGTCATTTGGCCTAGTATATTGACGATGATAAAATTCGCAGGACGTCTCTCCTCCAAACTGTGTGATTAAGATACGGATTTTATCTTCGAGTGTTGAAAAGATCTCTCACGAGTGAGCGCAGCGAACGAGTGAGAGATCTTTTCAACAAGAGAAGATAAAACCGTATCTCCAAGCGAACATGTAATATTCTATTTATCATATAATTATCAAATCAAGAGACAACAAACTATCTTTAGAGTAAATGCGCTCAATTAACCATGGTAACGATCTTTTCACTAGTGAAAAGAACATGTTATTCTCACTAGTGAAAAGAACAAGTTTTCGAACTTAAAGATATTTTATAAATAATTATATGATAATACTAAATATGAAATGATTTCTATTCGGCTGAGCGTAGCGAAAGAGAGGTCTATTGCCTACGATTACTTACCTATTGTCTTTGGAAACGCACACCCAAAGCTTTCCAATAATGAGCACACTTCGATTCCAGCTAAAAGAAAAAAGAAAACAATAATGAAAGAAGAGAAAAAAGAAAAGAAAAAGAAAAAGACAACCCAACCCAATCCAACCCAACCAAACTTACGAAAAATTGGGTGTATAAGCTGACAACCACATTCCTCTACCACGTACAGGCCGACACACTCATAGATACAGTTATGCACAGAATAATTAGAATTGTAGGCTTTGGAGAAGTTTAAAGCAGGAGAACTGCAATTAGTTTTGTAAGGATAGGCCAGATTTTTGATCTGAAAATCGAAACAAAACGCTGTAATATTAGAAAAAAGGTTAACATAGGTCGTTGCCATGGCGATTTTTGTTTACCTTCTTCATGCACCCATATGGTCGCGACTTCTCATTTTTTCAAGTTAACTTAAAATGAATTCTCATTTTCAAGTTAACAAAAATGGAAATTCCTTGTTTGTTTGTTTGGTTTGATTATAGTTTGTTTGTTTGTATGTAGTAGAGTCGATTGCTTGTTTCAGCTTGCAGTGGTTCTTCGTTTAAATCTTTATCTTACTTTTGGCACCGCCAGCTAGTAGCAGACGTACTACGCGCCTTGGGAATGACACTATTATTGCCGTATGTCTGGTCATGTCTGGGTAAATTATTTCTATCTATCTAGCTAGAGGTAACCAAATGTTGTTATTTCTTACCTTTATCTGGCGTATAGCAGCACGTGTATATGTTCCTGGTTCCAGAGTAATCCCAGACTCCTCTACCGATGGATAACTGCCTTGATGATCGATAGAAATCTGAAAACCTGCTGTAATAGATTGAGAACTGCTAACATGATCTTCCACTTCTAGGTTAAGTCGAAGACGAAGTCCACTTGTTGCGCCAGGAATCGAGGTCTTTAGTCGTGGATGTCCATTTTTACCGGAGTTGAACGTGAAACATTGGCCGAGCATTAAACTAACTATTGAAGTAAAATTCTCAGCAGAGCATTTGACTCCACTCCACACACACGGTTCCAACCAGTCTAGTCCTAACATGTCCTCAATTCTGTGCGAGTAGTTTGAAATAGATTGTCTCATCGAGTCGCCTCGCTTGTGAAAAATCTCTGACCTGTTCAATCGTTGTTTCCATCTTTTTATCCCATAAACGTTCTCGGCCTCTGGACTGTTAGACTGCATGATAGCCATAACCAATTGAATCTCATGCTCCAGATCTTGGTCAGTCATATGGGGTCTTCCCTGTGTCGCTCGAACCACCTTTGCATACTGCTTTTTGCTTATAGGATTAAGATTACAGATTGTAACTGCCGGGAAATCCAGCTCTTTTACTCGTTCTTTAGAAATGGCAGTGGAAAACGGCCTTTCGTAGAATAAGTGACATGCTTTATAAACTTGATGAGCGCAAAATCCAAAAGCTATCCCCAAAACAACGAACCAAACTAGTCTTCTAAACTTATTCTTCTCGTTTAGAAAACGAGCACCGTGGAGGCTTGTGCTGTCGAGAAAGACGTTCAAAGAACGATTTTCGTTGGCCTCGTTCAGCTCCATTTGAAGTTAGTTTACTGACTGCGCCTCTGCCTTTGGATACATTGATTAATATTTAGAGCTAGGTTTACTTAAGCTATATCATCAGTTACATAGGGGGGTCCCAGGGCTGAAAATCTTTTTGTTGGATATATTGATTTGAAACTATATCAGAGGATGTAATTTTAAAGCCGCATTTCATTTATACGGAATACCCATTGCCTTTTACATTAAAATGCTCAAAATTGTCATAGCCAATTAACTCATCGAAAATCGTGTAAAGCATTTTTTCTTTTAGAAATTAATGTAAGCTCTTTACCAAAACATGAAAATTCTAACAGACTTTAGTTTTCGATCAAAGATGCATGTGCCCAGGGTATGTGTTCGATCGGGAGTCCGAACGCTGGATCATTTGTGAATTGAGTCTGCTTAATGTGTCAGTTATGTCAAGAGTTAATTTCTCCGGTTGTTCGACAAAAATCGACTTAATTTATTTGAGTTTAGTGTTGTATGTAAAGTATATCGAATATAGTGTTATCGAGTGTAGCGATATCTCGGAAATACGAACATGCAAATGGTCCCTGAAATCCGAGGATAATTAACGATAAATCACAAAGAAAAACGGATCAGCTTTTGTAGTTGTAGTTCAGTGTCATTGAAAAAATACATCATGGTGTTGTAGAATATAATTTGCAATGAAGTGTTATTATTACTTGAATGGTGAAAAAATGGCTTCAATAAACTCAAAACCCGTTTATGTTTGTCTTTTTTACCCCTTTATCAACTACTAGTTTGTTACTGAACAGTTATCTTTCCTTCACGGTATAACGATAAAATCATTTTGCTAGCTATTGGTCATGTTGGTTAAAGAGAAGTTATTCAAAACGTATTCAAGTGGTAATTTTTTCAGAATGCAATTTGTTTTTGCTCGGCGTTAATTTGTGATGAATCGGTAAAGCCAGTTTACCACCCTACATAAAAAATCCTAATATCCATTAGTCTTTTGTTACAAAAAAGCGACGATTAAACAGCACACATTATATTTTAATTTCCTTAGAATGCAATTTGTGTTATCAACTTTTGCAGTGTGTCAACTAATAATGGGTCCTTTAATTTGTGATGAGTCGATAAAGTTTTTACCAAAAAAATACGTTGAAAAACTAATGTTTTTGTTACAAAAAATTAAGCGACGGTTATTAAAGTTAAACAGTACACATTTGCCTTAAAATGCAATTTTGTGTTATCAATGTTTGCATATGTCAACTAACAATTGGTGGTCGTTTAATTTGTGATGAGTCGGTCACGTTTTTACAAAACACACGCTAAAAATTAAACTAATACCATTAGCCTTTTGTTCAAAAAAGCGACGATTATTAAAGTTTAACCCAGAGAATGGAGGGGGGGGGGGGGGACTCCCATATATTTGTTTATTTGCTTTTTGAGGCCAGAGGCATAGAAAAGGATAGCGAATTTGCGACTTTGGGTAGCGAAAAGGGTCCTAATATAAAAAGGGTCACGAAAACAAACATTCTAGCCAAACTCTCATATACATATAGCGGCCTTAGAAATAATTTTCCAAAATATAGAAATAACCGTTAACAGCAAAGGTATAAAAAAGCTAAAAGGTATACTAAAGGGGTACCTTTTTTCGTCAAAGGTATATTAAAGAGATACTAGCTTTTCCGGAAAATTCAAATATTAAAGGTAAGGAGGTCAATAGTGTGAGGGAGCATCCCCGCACCAAAATACCTGGGGTTGTTCCCCCCGGAGTTTAACATAACACATTTGACTTAAAATGCAATTTGTGTCATCAATTTTTGCACCGGGTTAGCTAATAATGGAGCTTTCAATTTATGATAGCTCAGCGCAGTTCTTACAAAACGTACATAAAAAAACAACAACAACAGCACCAAAAAACCCCTGAGATCCAATAATCTTTTGTTGCTAAAAGGCGACGATTATTAACGTTTAATTACGACTGCATAGTTGTCTTAGGATGCAATTTGTGTTATCAACTTTTGTAGTGTGTCAACTAGTAACAGGCCGTATAATTTGTGATGAGTCGGTACAGTTTTAACAAAACAAACATTAAAAACCTACCATTAGTCCTTTATTGCAAAAAGGCAAAATTTATTAAAGTCCCCATAAGCCAACATTGCCATATCAAGAAAACGGTGCTATTTCGGGCTCCCTGTGGTCATCAAATCGCGGGTCCCTGTTTCTACACTGCCCCAGTCCTTTTTCGGTCAAAATCAAGATGGCTGTCTTGGTTAGCAAGTTTTCACTCGAATGGCTGTAAATTTTGATGGAATTTTCAAAGAAAATCGCTTTTTTGCGATGAAAATTTATAATTTTCAAATATAGTAATAAAGTACAAATTTTCCTTCTATGGACCAATTTCCTTATAAGGAGGTCGCCCGAAAACAGCACATATGTATTAGAAATTCAGTCTTGATATGCAGAGGAATTAACTAAAAAGTGCTAAAGAGTGCTATAATTCCTCAAAGATAACAATATAATACAAAAAAACACAAAGCAAAGCAAAGCAAAGCAAAGCAAAGCAAACATGTAAGTAG
Organism: Telmatactis stephensoni; assembly: GCA_029948255.1. Taxonomy (NCBI): domain Eukaryota; kingdom Metazoa; phylum Cnidaria; class Anthozoa; order Actiniaria; family Isophelliidae; genus Telmatactis; species Telmatactis stephensoni. The sequence continues at coordinate 99,621 of JALIZF010001607.1, read as the reverse complement.
AGGGTTAGTTTCAGTTATACTTTCTCATCGACTACTGATTGTCACTAAATAGTGACAGCTTTCTTTCAGTAGCAAATAAAATCAGTACATGCCGCTATGCAAGGCTGCTGTCGCAGATCGAAGATAAGTTATTCAAAACGCAACAAAATGTAATTTATGTAAATGGAGGTACGAGATTGACATAAATTGTTATTTTACCGGCATGAATCAGTAGCCTAGGGAGAGTTGCAGTGCATTCTGGGTATCGGTATAAATGTGAGTACGTTAGGAATTCGAATCATCTAGGGTCAGTCAACGGCGTCACCACTGACTTTTTCTATAAAATTTGTTTCTTGATGTTTTTCTTGCTTTTGTACTCTTTAGTAGCCATGCCTCTGATTAATTTGGTATAGGAACCTTTTACCCCGAAGGTTGCAGCATTGCATGGTAGGGGTACACGTTTCCCTTTTTTTCCTACAAAGTGGGTTTTTGGGTTTTTCGTGTCCGGCATGCTGCTTAGTTTCTAATGTTTTTGTAAAGTTGATTAGATTTTGACATATTAAGCTATGCATGTATGATTGTATCAGGAGATATGAGATGTTAAAGTAACTATGTTTTGAAGCTCTGTATGAGAACGTTTGAAATAAATTGTATGTTGCGTTCGACTGACCAACATGCCCAAGTATCGATGTTGTTGTGAGCGCTAATTAGTAATGTAGGCAAAATGTGGTATTTTTCAATGCTATGCATGGGTCTTTATGTAATAAATCGGTGCAAATTATCAAACATATTCTTGTGTTTATGTTTACCTTTAATTTATACAATTTACTTCATTTATGTTACAGTTTTAACATTAAAAATCTAATTACTATTATTAAAAATGCGTAAAAGGATATTGACAACTATTTTTTTTAATCTGAACAAAAAATGTTTGCAAGCAAACAAGCAAGCAAGCATGTTTGTTTACCTTTATTAGTTCTTTTTTACTCATTTATATTTACATTCATAACATTACAAATCCAATTAACTGAGCGTAAAGCGATATGTACTGACGCTATTTTTTTTAATCGAATGAAATGAAGCAAAGATTATTATAATTGAATAGACCTTTTTCGAGTTTGTTCATACCGCTGTAAAATTAGACAACAGACGCATTGGCGCAGGGTTAGCCTCGAGTCAAGGTAAATTATTCAAAAAACAGCGAGAAAAGCTGAAAGCATTTTGACTAAGAAACAGAAATGGTTTTAATCACATGGGTCTTTCTTGAAAAGGAGGCTAATCGGCTGCATAAATGCTTACATCTAACCCCCTGTCTGGCGTCATTTTAAATAAATCTAGAATAGTTTCTGAAAACCTTTGCGAAGAAAGTATTCGATTCGGATAAATTCCCGATTTTTCATTTAATTTCACAAGGATGAATACTCAAGAGTGGTTGGTACAGTTTGATAATCTTACTGTCAGATCTATTGTCTTCATGGGATGGTCTATTAACAAATGGCTCAAAACTTCTGGGTTAAAATCTCAAACTGAAGGCTTTGTAATTGCTGCCCAAGATCAGTGCACTGCAACAAATTATTATAAAAACAAAATCCTAAAAGATGGTACTTGTCCTCTATGCAGAATTTGTAATCAACAACTTGAAACAATAGACCATATTGTATCGGGGTGCCCAGAGCTTGCTAAGACAGAATATATCAATCGACATAACAAAGCAGCCAAATATATCCATTGGAAAGTATGTAAACACTACAATATAAATGTTAAGGAGCGATATTATGAACACAAACCAACAACTGTGACTGAGAATGATCAAGTTACAATACTATGGGATATGGGGATACATACTGACAGAGAAATAACAGCCAATCGTCCAGACATTGTTGTGAAAGACAAAGAAAATAAAACATGTTTGCTAATAGACATGTCTGTTCCCACAGAGAAAAACATTTCAATAAAAACCACCGAAAACTCTCAAAATATAAAGATCTTGAAATCGAAATCGAAAGAATGTGGGGCTTGAAAACAAGTACAATACCTGTGATAATTGGAGCTTTAGGACTTATTAAAAAAGGAATGGATAAATATATAAACCAAATTCCTGGAAATATAAAAATAGTAGAGCTACAGAAGATTGTACTTCTTGGTACAGCACATATACTAAGGAGAACACTATCCATCAAGTAATACCAATCACAACTATGTATGGACTCCTTATGTTCAAGGGATGAACACGGACCTATATTTTGTAAAATTATGAAAAGGAAAAGAATACAGATAATAATAATTACAAGTTATAATAATAACAGTAATAATTACAAGTTATGTTGGGACCTTGAATATAATATGCGTAAGACAACTACAGCAAGAAAACCAGATGTTACGAACGCCAAAAAAATTTGGATCATTGATATGGCTTGCCCACGTGAAAAGAATGTATCAGAAAAGTACAGGGAAAAGTTACAGAAATACCAGCAACTAGCCTTTGAGCTACGTGAGAGAAGACCGGGATATGTGGTAAACATTATGTCAGTTATCTTGGGTTGTCTTGGAGGTGGTATGACACAATTGGAACATCAAATATCCAAAATAATTAATTGCAGAGACAGAGTGTCCTACATTAGTTCACAGATGCTGAAGACAGTGCTCTTTGAGAGCGAGAGTATTGTAAGAAAGGTGTTATCTGGGCTGATCCAAAGTGAATGAACTTTCTTTTTCTGAATGAATTCATTTAATGAGAATGTTTTTTTACAAGTTGTTATTTCTTGAGACTAGCAAGTATTTTGATAGTTTCACCCTCTCCAAGTGAGGGAAAATGGCCTCTAGAAAGGCTTATTTAACTACATAAAAAAAATATTATTATTACTTATAAAGCGCAAATTAGCATGTAAATATGATCAAATGCGCTAATATTAGTAGTTATATTGAAGACATACATTGATATGCTAAAGCCATATGACAGTTCGTCACATTTGGTTTATATGGGAAACTTCGCAGCCTCACTTTCGGGGTTTCATCTAAGGATGGGTTGCCTGTGGCGGGTTTTTACCGTGGGGAAATTGAGTTGAGGGTGACAGGTGCGTTGGTACATGCAAACTGCAGTAGGTCAGGGAGAATGGTTCACTGGAGTTATCTTCTTTGCAGAAAGTTTCTTCCAAATTAAGAGAAAGACAAAATCAACAAACTCCAGCAAAGTGAGAAGGCTCATCCCTAAGAACAAACCAAGATATCCGCCAATTGTACCTGAAATACGTAAAACGTTATCAGTACGTACGAAAACTCCTCGGCAAACAAATGATTTTTCTCTGGGTTCCTTTGAAAATGGAGGAGTAGGCACCAAGCACAGGAAGCCCATCATTAATATAAGCACACGTGTAGGGAGTTAGGGAAGATGATACGAAGGAGACACAGAAGACTAATGGCAACCTTTGGAACTTACGGCTTGGCTGGGGAAATGAAAAATGAAATTTTTGCATATATATAGCGCAAATATCTATTGGTATTAAATCAAATGCGCTTAGAGTTTGTTAGTAGTAAGGACAGACTGTTGAACCGGGAGACAATCCCCTACTCTTATGCGAATAGTTCAACAGGTTCTTTAATGTCCCCCATATACAGGTTAAGGAAGGGATGGGAGACAGGGCCTACGGTTTAAAGTCCTTATCCGAGAAGACCTGAAGGTCTAACCATTTGCAGATGTAGTTACAAAGGCAGCACCTTCTCCTCAGTTATTTTAAGACCCTGAGTGTTGGTCCGGCCGGGGCTTGAACCCACGACCTCCCGCACAAGAGACCGACGCTCAACCAACTGAGCCAATCGGACGGCAGTCAAGAGAGAAGTGGAAAGAGGATCGAGTCGAGGGTGGATAAAGAAAAGAGAAAATTTGCAAAACATTCCAGTCTCTGTCCCCTAGTGCTAGTATATCATGAGACTGTCAACTTACGTGAAATATTTCTCACTAAAGAGAGGTCTTACCAAATAGTGCCGTGGGAGTTATTGCTTCCTTTTGTTCGATGAGATCGTAAGCAATCTCTTCAAAGTAAACATCCAACGAAACCACATTATTTCTGTGATATCAATGAAAAGAATCAAACAGTGTTGCAGAGTCAGGGAAGGATTTAGGGGAGGAATAAAGAGGGTGCGCACCTCCTACTGAGATGACAACCGACAAATTAAATCGATCAACTAACGATTCAAAAAGAAGCAGATGTACTTCTAAAGGAATTGATATAATAAGGCCTTGCTTTTTTAATTACCTTACAAACTCCTGTATTTCCTTTAAAGACATTTTTGTAAACGCTTCCATGTCTATTCGTTTAGCTTTGGCCGCCATATCTAGTGGCATGTTCTTAATAAAAGCGTTACTGACTGCTTGAGCGTATGTGAGTTGGACATCGTACTTCACGTATTCACATGGCTCAGGACATTGGCTGGTGCACTCTTTCACTTTGTCTGGTAGACGTGCTAAAATGTTCATTATTATCATCATTATTATGATCCCTATCATCATAATTTTCATCAATAATCATCGTCGTCACCGTCATCATTATCCATTATCAAGGATTAGCATCGCCTTTGTTATAATTATCTTATTATTATCTTATAAAAAAATCATACTTTTCAATTGGCTAGCACCTCCTTAAAAATTTTAGGGTACCCGAGACCACTTTTCGCCATCATATCAAATATTTGATGTTGTTCGCGCGGGCTTCCTGTGGTTTTACTATTGGGCCTCCTGTTTATCAAAATGCGAGGTTTCTAAGCCATTGTCAAGATGGTTGACAATATTATGTGTTTCATGTTACAATATCTGTAAGTTTTGATCAAAACTTCGACTGTTTAAGACTCTAAATGACAGAAAATCAACAAAAATGGATCTACGCAACTTCCAAATAAGGTAATGCCTGCCCAAATATGAAAGAGAGTTGATAGTGGTGCGAACTGACACCTTTTTTGGTGAAATGTTCGGATATATTTAATTGATGTTTAGCTGTTGAATACAATCACCTCAACAGCCTTGATTTACTAATAGACTTTAAGAGCTTTTTCATCTCACAAATGTAGTATGGCATAGTTTTGGGTTAAAACAAACCGACAGCAAAGTTAGATATAGCAGATATAAAAAGTGTATAGTTTTTTAAAGGTTTTGTACTCTCATTTCGTTCTAAAGTAGCGAAAGTTAATTACACACTTTATGGTATTGTTTGAACTTCCAAACTTATCAACTTTATCATGAGTTTTTATCTTTATTCGACAAAATATACATGTAATGCAAATAAAAATGACACACTTTGATCACTTTGAAGGCGGCTACATGTGACATTCAGAAATTTCTTATAAAAATGTGCTGTTTTCGCGCGAGCTCCTTCTTCCATGTGAGGAGCTTTGAACTTACCATATTTGGAAGTTGGGATAAATTTTCATTGCGAAAAAGCGATTTTCTTAAAAAAATACAGCCATTCGAGTCGCCATTAGGTTGAATACATGCTAACCAAGTCAGCCATCTTGATTTTGGCCGAGAAGGGACTGGAAAAGTGTAGAAACAGGGAACCGCGGTTTGTTTACAACAGGAAGCCCGAAAATCTGAACACATTTCTTGATATGCTTACCAATCATTTAGTATCATTCTAGCTTCATCTTTCTGATTGTTGTACTACCCCACATGTACAAATGACGCTATAAGGGCCGCAAATATACTAAATATATGCTCGACAAAAGTCATGCTATTATTGTTATCATCAATATACTACGCCAAGTTAAGCAAAATTTTCAAAGGTCCTAAACAGTCTGACCAGCTCTATATTTTATTTCAAATTACTTATACGTCATAACCAATTCATTGACAAAAAATGTTTGTCCTCCACCAAACGTTTCCATACAAAAAGCACAAACTTCAGCCGCCCATAACTTTGGTACTATTCATCGAAACTAACTCAAAATTTCAATTTTTACTAACTTTGATGTGCTCTTTTCAAATGTTATATTTTTGGTGCTGTTGGATAAAAAGGTCATGCAAGAGGTGAGAAAAACTCATTTTCGCTCGTTGAATGCGTTTTCAAGACTGCAGTTTGTTATTTGGCCTAGTATATTGACGATGATAAAATTTGCAGGACTGCTCTACTCCAAACTGTGATTAATGTTTTACTAAATATGAAATGATTTCTATTCGGCTGAGCGTAGCGAAATAGAGGTCCGTATTGCCTCGATTACTTACCTGTCTTTGGAAACGCACACCAAAAGCTTTCCAATAATGAGCACACTTCGATTCCAGCTAAAACGAAAAAAAACCCAACCCAATAATGAAAGAGGAGAAAAAATACAGAGAACAAAACAAAACAAACTTACGAAAAATTGGGTGTATAAGCTGGCATCCACATTCCTCAATCACGTACAGACCGACACACTCATAGATACAGTTATTTACAGAATATGTAGAATTGTAGGCTTTGGAGAAGTATAAATTAGGAGAACTGCAATTGGTTTTATAAGGCTTGGGCAGATTTTTGATCTGAAAGTTGAAACAAAATGTGGTAATACGATAAAATAATTACGTAGGTCGTTGCCATGGTGATTTTTGTTTACCTTCTTCATGCACCCATGGTCGCGAATTCTCATTTGATGGGAAGGGAAAGGGAAATTCCTTGTTTGGTTGGTTGGTTTGCTTATAGTTTGTTTGTTTGTATGTAGTAGAGTCGATTGCTTGTTTCAGCTTGCAGTCGTTCTTGGTTTAATTCTTTATCTTACTTTTGGCACCGCCAGCTAGTAGACGTACTACGCGCCTTGGGAATGACACTATTATTGCCGTATGTCTGGTCATGTCTGGGTAAATTATTTCTATCTATCTAGCTAGAGTTAACCAAATGTTGTTATTTCTTACCTTTATCTGGCGTATAGCAGCACGCGTATATGTTCCTGGTTCCAGAGTAATCCCAGACTCCTCTACCGATGGATAACTATCTTGATGATCGATAGAAATCTTAAAACCTGCTGTAATAGATCGAGGATAGCTGACATGATCTTCCACTTCTAGGTTCAGTCGAAGACGAAGTCCAGTTGTAGCGCCAGGAATCGAGGTCTTTAGTCGTGGATGTCCATTTTTACCGGAGTTGAAAGTATAACATTGGCCGAGCTTTAAACTAACCATTGAAGTGAAATTCTTAGCAGAGCATTTGACTCCACTCCACACACACGGTTCCAACCAACCTAGTCCTAACATGTCCTCAATTCTGTGCGAGTAGTTTGACATAGATTGTTTCATCAAGTTGCCCCGCTTGTGAAAAACTTCTGACCTGTTCAATTCTTGTTTCAGTGTTTTTATCCCATAAACGTTCTCGGCCTCTGGACTGTTAGACTGCATGATAGTCATAATCAATTGTATCTCACTTTCCAGCTCTTGGTCAGTCATATTGGGTCTTCCATGTGTCGCTCGAACCACCTTTGCATACTGCCTTTTGCTTATAGTATTAATATTACAGATTGTAACTGCCGGGAAATCCAGCTCTTTTACTCGTTCTTTAGAAATGGCAGTGGAAAACGGCCTTTCGTAGAATAAGCGACATGCTTCAAAAACTTGGCGAGCGCAAAATCCAAAAGCTACCCCCAAAACAACGAACCAAACTAGTCTCCTAAACTTGTTCTTCTCGTTTAGAAAACGAGCACCGTGGAGGCTTGTGCTATCGAGAAAGACGTTCAAAGAACGATTTTCGTTGGCGTCGTTCAGCTCCATTTGAAGTTAGTTTACCGACTGGCCTCTGTCTTTGGATACACTGATAGATATTTAGAGGATTTCTTAAGCTCTATCAACAGTTACATAGGGGGTCCCACGGCTGGAAATTTTTTTGTTGGATACAATAATTTGAAACTATCAGTAGATGTAATTTTAAAGGCCTATTTCATTTATACGGAATACCCGTTGTCTTTTATATTAAAATCCTCAAAATTGTCATAGCCAATTAACTTATCGAAAATTGTGTAAAGCATTTTTGCTTTTAGAAATTAATGTAAGCTCTTTTCCAAAACATGAAAATTCTAACAGACTTTAGTTTTCGATCAAAGATGCATGTGTCAGGACATTTGTTCGATCGGGGTAGAGTCCGAGCGCTGGATCATTTGTGAATTAATTGAGTCCGGTTGTTCGACAAAAATTTGTAATGAAGTGTTATTATTACTTGAATGGTGAAAAAAAATGGCTTCAATAAACTCAAAACCCGTTTATGTTTGTCTTTTTTTACCCCTTTATCGACTACTAGTTTGTTACTGAACAGTTATCTTTCCTTCACGGCATAACGATAAAATCATTTTGCTAGCTATTGCTGATGTTGGTTAAAGAGAAGTTATTCAAAACGTATTCAAGTGGTAATTTTTGTCAGAATGCAATTTGTTTTTGCCCGGCGTTAATTTGTGATGAATCGTTTAAGTCAGTTTACAAACACCATACATAAAAAAACCTAATATCCATTAGTCTTTTGTTACAAAAAAGCGACGATTAAACAGCACACATTTTAATTTCCTTAGAATGCAATTTGTGCAGTTAACTTTTGCAGTGTGTCAACTAATAATGGGTCCTTTAATATGTGATGTAATGAGTCGATAAATTAAGTTTTTACAAAAAAATACGTTGAAAAACTAATATCCAGTTGGTCTTTTGTTACAAAAAAGCGACGGTCATTAAAGTTAAACAGTACATATTTGCCTTAAAATGCAATTTGTATTATCAATGTTTGCAGTATGTCAACTAACAAGTGGTCATATCACTGAACTTGCTACATTAACTATTAGTAATTTTATTACCAAGCTTTCGGGCATATAAGGCCCATCATCAGGGTAAATGGAATCAACAGTGAAACGTTACAGAAATCCACGCACACTATGGCGTAAACAACAATATCCTCGCGCGCTCACAAATAACAACAAACAAGCGCGCGCTATCACTAAAGGTGCGTTCTAGAATTTTGCTATTTACAACTTAATAGAGAAATATAATTATCAGGCAGATTTCTGCCAGAGTTTCGATTAAAAATAGCGTTCTTGTTTCTTGAAATATAACAAGCCTCTGCCCATTTACGCTGGTGCCATCTTCCTTCTGACTCCAAGATCTTAGTTCTCATCGACTACTGATTGTCACTAAATAGTGACAGCTTTCTTTCACGGGGTAGCTAATAAAATCAGTAGATACCTCTATGCAAGGCTGCTGTCGCAGATCGAAGGTAAGTTATTCAAAACGCAACAAAGTGGTATTTTTCAATGCTATGCATGGGTCTTTATGTAATAAATCGGTGCAAATTATCAAACATATTCTTGTGTTTGTTTACCTTTAAATTATAAAATTCACTTCATGTATGTTACAGTTTTAACATTAAAAATCTAATTACTATTATTAAAAATGTGTAAAAGGATATTGAGTAATCGGCCGATGGAAAAACGCGCATAGTTTGTAGTCGTTTGCTTTTCCGGCCGGCCGTTAATTCACCCGACTCAATTTGGAATAGGTGATGTACAACTGATATACGTCTTCTTTACGTCCTTCTTACGTCAACAGATGGGAATTCCCCGCCATCTTGAACTCAGACTTTTTCTGAGTTCCTTTTCTGTGCTTTAAGTATGGTTGAATTATGTTTTCTCTTTTCTATCAAGAGATGAGATTTCCTTTGCTTGGTTTTTGCGGCGCGTGGGGGGGGGGGGGGGGGGGATTAAATTGAGGGTGACAGGTGGGTTGATACAACCCGTGCATATGTGGTAGGTCAAGAAAAGTGGTTTACTCGAGTTATCGTCTTTGCAGAAAGTTTCTTCCAAATTAAGAGGAAGACAAAATCAACAAACTCCAGGAAAGTGAGAAGGCTCATCCCTAAGAACAAACCAAGATATCCGCCAATTGTACCTGAAATACGTAAAACGTATAATAATATAATATAAGCACACGCACAGGGAGTTAGGGAAGATGATAAGAAAGAGACATAGAACTAGACTAATTCGCTTTCATCACGGAGACGCCATCTTGAATTTGCATTGTTTGACGTCTTTGTTTCTAACATGGAAGCGAGTTCAAGCGTGGTAATTCGTTTCTATGTAAGAAACAAAGACATCTGGTTCAAGATGGCGTCTCCGTGATTAAAGGAACGGCAACCTGTGGAGTTTATGGCTTGGCTGGGAAAAGAGGTGGAAGGGGAGACGAGGGTGGATGAAGAGAAAAGAAAGTTTGCAATAAAATCCAGCCCCTGTCCCCTAGTGCTGGTAAATCACGAGAGTCAACTTACGTGAAATATTTCTCACTACAGAGAGATCTTACCAAATAGTGCCGTGGGAGATATTGCTTTCTTTTGTTCGATGAGATCATAAGCAATCTCTTCAAAGTAAACATCTAATGAAACCACATTATTTCTGCGATATCAATGAAAAGAATCAAATAAACAGAGTCAGAAGTACATAACCAGAGGTGTCCAGCTGTGTAATAGACAAATCACACATCAATTGTCCGAATTAGCTTTTAAGTAGTTTACCCCCCCCCCCCCCCATGTAGCACCATTACTTCCGGTGCTACTTAGGGGGGGGGGGGGTAAACTACTCGATAAGATGGTAAGCAATCAGTTGTATAGTTAGGAGAGGTTTTAGGGGAGGGATAGTTAGGGATGCAAGGGCGCGCACCCCTTTCTGACACGAAAACCTCCAAATCAAATTGACGATGCAGAGGAGAAGAAGCAGATATATATATTTCTTATGGAACAATAATAAAGTTTTCTTCCTAAATTACCTTAAAAACTCCTGTCTCTCCTTTACAGACATGTTTTTATACACTTCCAGGACTTCTGGTTTAACTCTGGCCTCCATATCTGGTGGCATGCTTTTAGTGAAAGAGTTACTGACTGCTGTAGCGTAGGACAATCGGACATCGTATTGCACGTATTCACATGGCTCAGGACATTGGCTGGAGCACTCACTCACTTTGTCTGGTAGACGTGCTACAAATGTACATTATTATAATTATTATTATCATTATTAATTATTATTATCATCATCATAATAATAATTTTCATCAATATCAGTCATCATCGCCATCGTCGCCGCCGTCATTACACCATTATTATTTTTACTGCGGTTTTCGATATTCTGCGAACTCTGATCTTCAACCAGTCCCTTGGAATTTGAGCTTTTGCTTCCGCCCATCAAAACCAAAACTTATAAAATCTATACTAAAAGTACCTAAAATCCTACCAAATGACCAAAATACGTACAATATTTAGACGATATACGATAGCTATAGAACAAATGTTCACGTGACGAAGCTACTGAGTTTGGTAGTTCAAACCAAAGTTACGAGAACTGTATTTAACTTTTTCCATTTTTGCAAGTTGTACTCGTAAAGAAAGTTTTGAAAAATGGAAATTTTCCATCATTTTTTGCTCTCACACTTTGGCGCCATTTTGTTTTGTCTCCAAACATATCTCATAGTGTACTTGTGTGACGTAGAAATTTCTCAATCTATTCCTTACAGTTACTTACTTGATAATATCTTTGGATACACACACTCAAAGCTTTCTAATAATGAGCAGACTTCGATTTCAGCTAAAACGATGGAAAACAAGAAGGAATAATGTTTGAATAACACGGGGAGATAGAAGACTAAGACGTAAGTAGATGAGAACTGACAAATTGCGAAAAATGAATTTTACAACACTTGATACTAATCTCGCGATCTGATTGGCTGATTAGAGTGTGTCAATAAGAGGACAGACACACTGCTGACACGTTTCGGCGCGCGCGCTCGTTCTGTTGCCCCGCTTGAAAAGTTTTTAACTTTTATCTCAAATAATTGTAGTAAAAAACGAATTGACAATTTGTTAAATTCAATATTTCGTTAGTAAGCATGTTACCTAGCAACATGTGCATGATGTATCTGATAACTGCACTAGGTCCATGCTTAAACAGGAAAAAAATGACAAATCTGGGTTTCTATCGGTTATATAAAACCTCTGCTAGAGGTAGAGCATTGGGATTGGCGGTGATACACTTTAATTTCGGCCGTTTTCTGCGCCGGCAATATCTAAAACCGTAAAAATCGAAAGAAAACCGCAAAGAAACCATAAAACCGAAAACCTGCGGAAACGTATTTGAAGCGAGAAATCGTGATAATGAAATGAAAAACTACGAATAGCGAAATAACACACAGAAAAATGGCCCGACACCGCACTGCTGCAAACCACAATATCACTCGGTCCTTATGGTACGTATATAAAAGCGCCATTGAGCTGCCGGAAATGGCGCTATATAAATGTTTATTTATTGTTTTAACTTACGAAAAATTGGGTGTATAAGCTGACAACCACATTCCTTTACCACGTACTGAATGAGACACTCATAGATACAGTTATACACAGAGTATGTGGAGTTGTAGGCTTTGGAGAAGTATAAATCAGGAGAACTGCAATTAGTTTTGAAAGGTGTAGGCAGATTTTTGATCTGAAAGTTGAAACAAAATGCAGTAATATTAGAAAAAAGGTTTACATAGGTCGTTGCCATGGCGATTTTGTTTACCGTCTTCATGCACCCATGGTCAAGACTTCTCATTTTCAAGTTAACTAAAAATTAGCCTGCGTAGCCTGGCTCTTAAGGGAATTGGGAAGGGGAGGGGGAGGGGGAGGGGGAAGAAGGAAAGGGAAAGCCGGCTAACTAAAAATCGCGATTCCTTGTTTGGTTGGTTGGTTGGTTGGATAATAATTCGTTAGTTTGTGTGTAGTATAGTCAGTTGTTTTGTTTCATCTTGCAGTCATTCTTTATCTTGCCTTTGGCACGCTAGCTACTTGACGTACTACACGCGTTGAGAATTAACGACACTATCTCCTTTTGACTCGACGAAAATTTTATTTCGTGGAGTTGTAAACAAAGGGATAATTGTGACTAAAAGCAGGTAGAAATGTTTCTTAACATAGACAAATTAGGTAGAAGTATAAATGCTTTATTACTGGATTTAGTTTTAACGTTCTGATGTTCCGGATCTCATTAGCCACTTTCATACCGTGAAGACTGGGTAAAACTCATATAGTCAGAAACAGCACATCGAGCTATATAAAGTTTGGTGTTAATCGGTTTAATGTTGAATGACTAACAGCCGTGCAAAAATGCTAGAATTTACAAAGAAATGTATGGTTGTAGGAACATTATTTTGTGGACATTTGTCGCTACAACCATACATTTCTTTGTAAAATCTAGCATGTTTGAACTGTTGTATCTCTTTCAATGTATATCCGATTAACATCAAACCTCGGGATTATACAGCTCGATTTGCTCTTTCTGACTACGTAAGTTTTGTGTTGCCATCATCAAAGTTTAAGGGACTCGTATCCAGTCTTCACGGTATGAAAGTGGCTAATATATTGAAAGAATAGCATTTTCCCTCACTATCGGTCGCCGCTTTGAAGTCGGTGAGCAACTATATATGCCGTAGTAGGGGTGGCGAATGGTCCCTGTAAAAATAGAAAATCTCGCAAAATTCACCCCGAGTCTCGGAATCTCGGCATCTGAAATGTGCGTCTCGGAATCTCGTTTTTGGGGTAGAATCAATGGTCTCGGAATCTCGAAATATGCTGATGAATGTTAACGAAGTCTCGCAATTGATAATCGTCTCGGTGTTTCGCGAGTAACGCTCTCTGGACAGTCTGTTATTGTGTGTTAAAAATATAATCTTGTCTGCATATCGAACGCAAAAGAATCGAATTGATTTGCAATATGATTTGTAAATTATTTCTAAAACCACCTCTCGCGTCTGTTATTTGAACAGATGAAGGCTTTTCTGTTTCAATATTCTATCTCTTTTAGTGTCAAAAAGAGGATCTGAAACACTCATTTGAACGAAGATGAAATCTGACTTCCATAGCTTTCCATGACCAGTTCTCCGAAACTGCACGAGAATGACAGCACGCAACAAACAAAAATCTGTCAAAGTAAACACCTTTAGCTACGGCTTTTATACGAGCAAAAAATTTCCACGTTTTCGGTCAAAGTTACCAATATCAGTGAACGGCGCTTAAGAGCGCATGAAGCAGAAGCGTTTGGATAGCTTAAAAAAGAAGTTCACGTTGGAGCTATCGTAAGCCAAATGTGAACGCGCTGTTTAGAAAATTACTATGAGCTACTATGACCTTTGACCTAGAACATCGGTAAAGCTCAGTGAGGATAAATTCAATCAAACTAGAGTCTTATAGGCATAGGCAGTGTTTTGAAGAATTCACTAAATTCAAAATTCATTGTTGAAACTCGTCAGTGTAAAAAGTAGTAGTAGCCAGGCACTAATTCATGTACCGATAATTTATCTTCGGAGTGTTAGCGCGGGGAAAATGAAGCAGTTACAAGGCTTAGAAACTATTTAGAATTACAGAGTTTATTAGAATAGGCTACCAAATTCGGGGAGATCGTAGCATTACTAGCATGGTATAAAGTCATATACTGTAATTTGGAAGCTAAGAAAAGAAAGCCGATGCATGAGTAGAACTATGAGTTAATGCATTTTCAGTGTCGCGTGCGCGATTTCACTTAAGTCTTACTTAAGTTTAATTACTTAACGTGAATTATTCTTAAACAAATTGAGTGTACTCACTTTTTCTCTTCTGCCTCAGCTCTTTTCTAGATGGCTCCGGCTCCTCCATAGTTAATGTTCGCAGTAAGAAATTTTAGACAAAGTCGGTGATCAAAGAATGCTAGCTAAATTTTGCTTCAGCTCAAGTAATATCACTGAAGTATGAACACTTATTAACTTGTAGCACCCAAATGGATTTACGGAAAGGGGGTCATGTGTCACGTTAGCCTCCTCCGCAGGCAACTCATGGGCTTTCTTTACCCTTGGGTTTCCTTTGTTATGCTGAGGAGAGGGGACTGGGTCCCCGGCAAGAAATGAAGGAGTGACAACGGTTCCCCAAAATTTTCCCCAATAGACCCCGGTGTAATTAGAACAACAACACATTAATTCCCCACGGGACCCGGGGTACAGGACAAAGTCCATATCATGCAGGACGCGGTCCAACACGTTCATATTAGGCAGGCAACTCCTCCCCTTTTTTCCTTCCTCCTCTCCCCCTCCCCCCTCATTTTTCCCTCTCCTCCAGTCTTTCTCGTTCGTTTGTATTCCAAAGGAAACCCAAAAGAGTTGCCTGCGGAGGAGGCTAGTGTCACGTAATAATCTTAGACATGAGACGTTGATTGCCAGAAGCCGGTATTACGTGACGCTCAGGACTCGGTCTCGGAAAACGATTGAGACTTTGGTCGGCAGAAGCGACATTACGTAACGCTCAGAAAAGTCTCGGTCTCGGAAAAAAGTCAAAGTAAAAGTCTCGGGCTCGAATTTTAAAATATTCACGAAGTCTCGGGCTCGATTTTTTTGGCCCGTGTCTCGCCATCTCGGAAAGTCTCGGCTGACCATTCGCCACCCCTCGTAGTGAAATTGTATATTCTTTATGGCTAGAAAAAAACCTGATAATCACTGTTTTGTCGTTTTGGAGTGATATTCAAATACTGTGAAAATAGATGTCTACCCAATATTTCCTGATGAACTGATGAACTCTTGCAGACACGTACCCCGCTATAACGGACATCCCGGTAGTACGACTAGTATAGCTAAATCCCCTCCTGGCATTGCAGACATCCCGCTATATTAACGGCAAAGTTGCTGACTCTTCGTGAGATCGAAAACTTACACTTGAAATTCTTTTTACATTTTTTAGATAGCAAAAATATTTGGTACAATCAATTCGAATTACACGCAATTTGCCTATTATACTTGACGCCATTTTCCTTCGTCAAGGCTTGTTAATCTGGTACTGAGGGTGAATCATTTCTAGCTATCTAGTCCCGGGACTAGTAGAGTTAACCAAATGTTGTTATTTCTTACCTTTATCTGGCGTATAGCAGCACGCGTATGAGTTCCTGGTGCCAGAGTAATCCCAGACTCCTCTACTGATGGATAACTGCCTTGATGATCGATAGAAATCTGAAAACCTGCGATAACAGAGTGCGAACTGCTGACATGATCTTCCACTTCTAGGTTAAGTCGAAGACGAAGTCCACTTGTAGCGCCAGGAATCTTGGTTTTCAGTCTTGGATGTCCATTTTTACCAGAGTTGAACGTGAAACATTGGCCTAGTTTTAAACTAACTATTGAAGTGAAATTCTCAGCAGAGCATTTGACTCCACTCCACACACATGGTTCTAACCAGTCGAGTCCTAACATGTCCTCAATTCTGTGCGAGTAGTTTGAAATAGATTGTCTCAACGAGTCGCCTCGCTTGTGAAAAGCGTCTGACTCGTTCTGTTGTTGTTTCAGCTTATTTATCTCAGTAGAGTTCTCGAGTTCTGGTCTGTTAGACTGCATGATAGCCATAAGCAATTGAATTTCATGCTCCAGCTCTTGGTCAGTCATATGGGATTTTCCCTGTGTCGCTCGAACTACCTTTGCATACTGCTTTTTGCTTACAGAATTAAGATTACAGATTGTAACTGCCGGGAAATCCAGCTCTTTTACTCGTTCTTTAGAAATAGCAGTAGAAAACGGTCTTTCGTAGAATAAGCGATATGCTTCATAAACTTGATGAGTGCAAAATCCAAAAGCTATCCCCAAAACAATGAACCAACTTCGTCTTCTAAACTTGTTCTTCTCGTTTAGAAAACGAGCACCGTGGAGGCTTGTGCTATCGAGAAAGACGTTCAAAGAACGATTTTCGTTGGCCTCGTTCAGTTCCATCTGAAGTCAGTATATACTGAATGGGCACTGTCTTTGAATACACTAATATCTAAATTATTTCTTAAGCTCCATCACTAGTGACTTAGGGGTTCCATAGGCTAATAAGTACTTTCTGAGGACAGATTTGACTCAGCTGTTACAAGGTGTGTTTAATAAAGGCGCATTTCATATATGCAGAATACCCATTGCCTTTTCAATTACTGAATTTCCTCAAAATTGTCATAGCCAACTCATCGAAAATTGCCTGTTAATCGTTTTGGCTTTTTGAAATAAATGTAAGCTCTTTTCCAAAACATATGAACATTCTAACGAACGTCATAGAGTATCCGATCAGTTGAAGAAGTACCGGGGCATTTGTTCGATCCGGATGGGCGCCTGGATCATTTGTGAATTGAGTTTGTTTAATGTGTTGCATTACTACGGTTTTCTTTTTCTCTGATTTCTCCGAATTTTCAGCAACAAAATCGACATTGAGTCGAGTTTTGTATGAAAAGTATATCAAAAATATGGTGGTAGCGAGTGTAGAGATGTCTCGGGAAAATTAGCAAGCATTTACTATCTGAAATCCGAGGATAAATAAAGATAACAAATCACAAAGAATAACGGATCCAGCTTTGTCAATTTAAAAAAATGCATCATGGTGTTTTTTAGAATACAATTTGCGATGAAGCGTTATTATTACTTGAGTGGTGAAAAAATGGCTTCATTAAACCCAAAACCTGTTTAGTTTTGGCTATTTTCCCTTATCGAGTACTGGTTTGTCAATGAACAGTTATCTTTCTTTCTTGGTATAAAAATAGCTATTGTTTGCTGTTGTCAATGAAACGCAAAAAAGTAGTAGTTTTTTTTTTCTAGAATGCAATACAATTGTGTTATCAATTTTTGCTCGATGGTTGGTCATCTAACAATGTGGTTTTTCAATTTGCAATAAGTCAGGTAATGTTTTTACAAAACATAAATTAAAAAACAAAAAACAATATCCATTAGTCTTTTGTTACAAAAAAGCGACATTTATACAATTTTAACGGTACACATTCGCCTTAGAATGCAATTCGTGTCATCAATTTTTGCATGCGCGCTAACAATTGCACTTTTAATTTAAAATAGTTGGTAACGTTTTTATTAATCATGCATTAAAAACTGATATCCATCAGTCTTTTGTTGCCAGAAGGCGACGATAATGAACGTTTAAGACTTACATTTGCCTTAGAATGCAATTTGTGTTATCAATTTTTGCACTGTGTCAGCTAACGATGGGTCGTCGTTTAAAGTGCCCCTAACCCCTAAATTGAAATTTTGATAATCATTTCTTCATGAATGGAATAGCCTTATGGTTAAACATTTCAGGATAAAATCATCTCATTTCTGAGGATTAAGCTTTTGAAATGTGAAAATGCAAATGAGATGACGTAGAAAAAGGACTACTTAAATATACAAAAACACTAGAGATGAATTTTATTTAAGGAATATAAAACGCGCGCGCATGTCTCTGTTCTGTGATATAAACACGATGGAAGATGTAGAGCAAGATAAAAGCAAGCTTAGGAACACGAGGCGTAGCCGAGTGTTTCTCTTGCTTTTTGAGTGCTCTACATCTTCCAGAGTTTTTATATCACAGTACAGAGACATAAGCGATCGTTTTTATATTGCTTTTATAAAATATTTTCGACGTTTTTTGAGCGAGCCATGTCTCTGTCCTCTGATATAAACATGGTAGCCAGCCAATCAGCGCGCGCGTTATATCTCAAGTATTTTATAAACTATTTTTAAAAATAGCTTTATGAGAAAAATTGGTCATAAATCCAAAAATCTCAGGTGAATTTTAATTTTTTCCTTTTTCATTAATCCAGTATAAAGGCATAGAGGACTACATACAACATGTATCGCGCCAATTTAATCCTTAGAAGTTGCGATACAAAATTTGCGCTGCCTGTTACGAAGGAAAATTATGTAGTCAAAACTACCGCCAAAATCTCAACAAAATCTCAAAACCAGCGGGAACCGTATCTGCTGTAAGAAAGACAAATGCCTATTGTAACTTGTGAACAAAATATGGAGACATGAGAAGCTAAACGCCAATGTTATTCCCAAGCAAACTTGGAGAGCAATTTTTGTGACCACGAGGTGAACGTTGCGAATTTGTATTACCTCGACTTCTACATATACAAATTCTGTCGAATTGTTTTGTGAAATTTTCTAGATATGGGATAGAACAACAAGATGTTAACCTACCTGTTGCCAAGTGCCGTTGTCTTTGCTGCACTAGGTATAATTCAGCAAGCTTCAAAAGTAAGCAACTACATCGAGTCGACGTTCGAGCTGCCAAGGTAAAACCCTCGTGGTTTGTTAATTTATTCAAAACAACAACTTACTATCTGTTGCAAAATTCCACACGGGATTTAGACTAGAAGCAATTGGCAGAGAACTACTGTCTTTATTCTCGATTATTCCCAAAAGTCTAGATTTTTTGTATTAAAATAACGTCATCGGAACAGAAAATTTCTATATTTTTTGCCGTTTCAAAACTTACAATTCTTCCATAGTATCGCTTTATTCTCCAAGGTGCACAAAGGGGCGTATATGTTTTTCAGTTTCGTTGACAGATAAATTTTTTAGGGTTCCTTTTTCGTCTTCGTAAAGACAATTTTGCTGATAACTTCGCTATTTTCCTTTTTTCTAGAAAACCCATCTGTAACTTTGTAGAGCATAATACATAAAACATTTCAAGATAAAAATAATTATTTGAGCTGCAAACTTCTCAAAGATTATAGAATTTAAAATGAAAACCAGCTGTTTGCGCAGTGGTTCGGCTGTATCATAATGAAAAGCTTCAATATGCTTATATTTGGTTTTAAGACTTTCATTTACAATGTTTTAACCCATTATTTTGCTTAGCTTCGGCCGAATGAAAATTTGAGAAATTTGCGAACTGACGTGACTACGAGCATGCGCAGACGTTTTTCACTTGTGTCCCTGGTATACCCTTAGCCGTCACCGCCCCTAGCTATGATTGGTTACAACAATACAATAGTACATTGAGGCTTTGATAATTATCTCAGCAATGACTTGAGGTAAAATAACATGTTTTGCCGACATAATGTTTGGTTTAAATTTACATTTGCCTATTTGTAAAGTATATTATATACTTTTATAAAAAAAGAAGAAGAGAAAAAGAAGAACAAACAATAAAGTAAAGAGAAGAACAGTAAAAAATAGAGGTTCAATAAGCCACTTCACGCTTTCGTCCGCCATCTTGAATTGGGGCAAACGCGCCAAAATTTATAGAAATCTGGATCACTTTGGCTTATCATAACTCGGCTCATTTTTTTCGTATTCTTAAACATTTAATTTTTTTGAAACAGTATTGGCTTTGTTTCTTATGCCTATTTACATGATAAATATTGGAAGACTACAAGACGAGAAAAAGAGGATTTTTGTTTTCAAAATAAAACGTTCGGCACGTAAATATTAAGATCATTCGCGAAAAAAAGGTTGACTTGAAAAATATATTTAAAACACTTGTACGAGTTTGATTTTCATTCCGACATCTGGCATGCATGTCTGCAAATCAATGAAGTTTAGATTTTAAAAATCCGACAAAAACGAGCGGAGTTATGGTAAGTCAAAGTGATCCAGATTTCTATAAATTTTGCCGCGTTTGCCCCAATTCAAAATGGCGGACGAAAGCGTGAAGTGGCTTATATAGGGGGTGAAGAAAAGTGTCCGTAATACAAAAGTGTCCACTTTACATAAAATTTATATATATGAAAGTAAGAATTACTACTACTTCCTACTATTCCTTCTACTACTTGTATCTTGGGGAAACTTCGTAACCTGCTATTATCGGATGACCGGGTTTCCTGTGTTGGGTTTTTACCGCGGGGAGACTGAGTTGAAGGTGACAGGCGTTATGAGAAACAAACGTTGGTACAACCCGTACGTGTATATGGTAGGCTAGGAAAGGTTGTTCACCCGAGATCTTTTGTCTGCAAAAAGTGTCTTGTAAATCAAAAAGAAGACAAAGTTAACAAACTCCAAGATAGTAAGAACACTCATCCCTAGGAACAAACCAAGATAACCACCAATTGTACCTGAAACACGTAAAAAATAATCAGTATTTACAATTCCAGTTTTTATATTTACACTTTACAGATAATTTACAAATATGCACTAAATAATAATAATAAAAAAAGAAAGGATTTAAAAAAAAAGAACGAAAAAAAAAAAAAAAGAAAAGAAAAGCTAATAATACGATAACTATAGTTAGATAATATTTTCTTTGTGATGACAACCAAAGTAGCGTAGCTTCCGAGTTGGTTGCCATGAACGTTTGAGTAAGGTTCTTAGTTAAGCTCAAATATACAATTTCTAATTCTACGTAAAGTAGATTCTACGAAGTACTGACGAAATCTTATTGCGCTTGACTGATCTCGTTCTTTCACTACCTGGTGTGAGGTATTCTGGATTTCTACTAGGTTAAAGAGCGATATAAAGATCTTACCAAAAAGTGTAGTAGCAGATATTGCCTCTTTTTGCTCAATGAGATCGTAAGCAATCTCTTCAAAGTAAACATCCAACGAAACCACATTATTTCTGTGATATATCAATGAAAATAATCAAACAGTGTTGCAAAGTCAGGGAAGGATTTAGGGGAGGGATGAAAGGGTTGCGAATCCCCTCCTGACACGACTTTTGGGGTAAAATTAATAAAAATAAATAAATTTGTCTTCTTCTAGAACGCATTTTCGATTTAACAAATAGATTCCATTTTTCCGTGCGTCTGTACTCTAATCGATGCACAGATGACGTCAAAGTGTGTTGAGAACAAAAAAGTACGCCACGAAACGAAGTCGAGTGGCGTGACTGTTGGTCTCACCACATTTAAGACGTCTTCTGTGCATCGATTAGAGTACAGACGCACGGAAAAATGGAATCTATCTGTTTTATATAATATTTATCGAAACATTCCAACCAATCAGAGCGCGCGTAAGATTCGATGACGCCATCTATGTGTGTGTACTCTAATCACACATGGTTGTTCGACCAATCAGAGCGCGCGTAATAGGACAATTATTATATAGAGCGAAATGATCAAATGCGCTATAACTAAATCATATAAATCAAACATGAATTAAGAATCCCAACTGGCAAGGTGGCAAACCAGTTGGCTATATTACGAGCATGACCGAGAAAATGAATTTGAACTAATCGAAATCGGTGTCCAGAGCGGGAATCGAACCTGAGACCGCCAGATTACGAGACCAACGCTCTGACCAATCGGCCATGCTGCCTCCTTTTTTTCTGCTCTTGTAATAATTTCCATAACATCCCCTATAGGGGTTTTGATTTCTATTTGATTGGCCCTTCCCTAAAAGTTCAACTATATAAATACTGAAAAAAAAGGATCGGAATTCCATGATATGAAAGGACAGATAAGTCCCGATTATGTACGACTCGATATACGACAATGCATCTGTATAGCAGATTGTTTCTTAAATAATAAGGTCTTCTCTTAAGGTTTTCTCTCTCTCTCTCTCTCTCTCTCTCTCTCTCTCTCTCTCTCTCTCTCTCTCTCTCTCTCTCTCTCTCTCTCTCTCTCTCTCTCTCTCTTCTTACCTTAAATACTCCTGTCTCTCTCTCATAGACATGTTTTTAAACGTTTCCAGGTCTTCTGGTTTAACTTTGGCCGCCATATTTGGTGGTATGTTCCTGGTAAAAGCGTTACTGACTGCTGTACTGTAGGACAGTTGGACATCGTACTTTACGTATTCACATGGCTCAGGGCATTGGCTGGAACACTTGCTGACTTTGTGTGGTAGGCGGGCTAAATTTAGTACCATTATAATTCAGTTATCATTATCATTGTTATTATCATCATCATCATCGTCATACGATATTATCGTCGTCATCATTGTCATCATTAACAACATCATCAGATATTGGTATCATTATTCAGGAAAAAAGTCATCGTGCGTTATAGTCATTTCATTATCGTACCATCCAGCCTCCTATGCATGCCCTTCTTCGTAACATAGGAAAGGCAAATTTCAGAAGATAAAACAGGAAGCCCATCATGTACACTGTACCAAACTAATGTTCCACACCTACCTACTAACAGGCATTCTAGTCTTAAAAATCGTAATTACCACTCTTGTCAATAGGTCCCTTCACAGTTCTCAGCGCCATCTTGAAAGGTGGCGCAGGAAGCTGTGAAGGGATCTATTAGCTGGCCCCAAACGCATTCTACCAAGTAGACTGTCAAAATATTCTATAGAATTTCTAATCACCATGCATAATATTTTTACTGACTATTAATTAACTACTGCTACTTACTCAATAGTATCCTAGGATACACACATCTAAAGGACTCTAGTATTGAGCACACTTCGATTCCAGCTAAAAAGAAGTAAAATGGAAAAACAAGCAGTTGGTGTAGCGTCAGTCTCCAAGAGACCATAATACCAAAAGAGCGAAACTCATGTCTGTGCGATGTTCGTGGCGACTAAGGCTATTTTTAGTTACTTCGCCATCGGGCGCGCAAGGCTCTCAAACAATAGAATTTGATTTTTGACGTGCGCGCGGATGGGACCGTTTGCTTTCGGTTTTTGAATTCTATTGTTTGAGAGCCTTGCGCGCGCGATGGCGAAGTTACTAAAAATAGCCTTAGTCATCGCAAACATCGCACAGATATCAATACTGTATTTCGCTCTCTTAGTATTATGGTCTCTTGAAGTTTCTTGTGGTGAAAGTCGGGGTCCAATTCCAAACAGACGGATCAATACGACACGTCTTTACTTTAATTGTTACACGAAACCGTGGGCCGATATCTCTACACTCCACACCAACCCTGGATTAGAGAGAGATGTAAAAGACCCCATACCACTATCACGAATATTTTCAGTCAAACTATTAAACAAACTATTATCTTGGAACCGGAAGTTTACAAAAACACTTCCGGTTAAGACGCCTCACTCCAATAACTAGCCGATTTGCAATCCACGAGAAAACCACTTACGATATCTGTTGCGTAGTGGAGTCCATAACATATCAAGCTTATTCTATTGTTCTGGTTGCCTTAAGGAAAACAATAGATTTTTTCACGCTTCAAGAGCTTTAGGTTCGACACACGTTCGGCGGTCACCCGTCGACTCACCGTATGTTGCTCGTGGTCAGGCAATGAAAACAAAATAATCCCCAGTACTGGTGGCTAAGTAAATTTTGCCTCAGACGCTGGAGACCAATAATCCCCGTCCCCACTGGACTTAGTAAAAAAATTGAAAGTTACGGAAAAAAATTGAAAGTTACGGAAATACCGTAGAGAAAACGGCCCGAAATTGCCCCACCCAAAGCCTCAGGGACCCCCGTTCCTGCGAGAAGGGAATAACTTACGAAGAACTGCAAGAAGTGGCTGACAACCACATTCTTCCGCCACGTACCAAGCGACACACTCAGCGATACAGTTATACACAGAATATGTAGAATTGTAGGCTTTGGAGAAGTATAAATCGGGACAACCGCAATTAGTTTTGTAAGGCTTGGGCAGATTTTTGATCTGAAAATTGAAACAAAACGCGGTAATATAAGGAAAATGATTACGTAGGTTGTTGCCAAGGTGATTTTTGTTGGTCTGTTTTGCCCTGCACGAAATTCACGAAATTCAATGAACCAGAGGTTCTGACTAATTTTCGTTCTCAGACTGCGTATAGCATCAAATGTTTGCGAGAGTTTTATTCTTGCGATGAGTGATTGGTTTTTGTGTTTTGCGGAAACTGATTGTACGATGAGAAAATCAGTACGGCGCTTTTATGTTAATTGGATTAAGTTTTGCAGGTTTGCAAAAATTAAACATCGTTGACTTTATAAAGTTTGGGGACAAAGATTAGGACTCCTAGATTGAATCTCTGGTATTGGATGAAATCATTTTTAGCTAAGCTAGCTAGCTAGAGTTGACAAAATGCTGCTATTCCTTACCCTTTTCTGGCGTACAGCAGCAAATGTGTGTGTCCCTGGCTGAACAGCGAATCCATGCTCCTCCACTAATGGATAACTATCTTGATGATCGATAGAAATCTTAAAACCGGCAATAATAGAATGAGAACTGCTGACATGATCTTCCTCTTCTACGTTCAGTCGAAGACGCAGTCCATTTGAGGCGCCAGGAATCGAGGTCTTCAATCGCGGATGTCCATTTTTTCCAGAGTTGAAAATGAAGCATTGACCTAGTTTTAAACTAATCAATGAAGTGAAATTCTCAGCCGAGCAGTTGACTCCACTCCACACACACGGATCAATCCAATCTAGTCCTAACATGTCCTCAATTGTATGCGAGTAGTTTGAAAGAACTTGTCTCATCGAGTCTCCTCGCTTGTGATGAGTGACTGACTCGTTCATTTTTTGTATAATCTCTTTTATCTCGATAGAGTTCTTGACCTTTGGATCTTTAGACTGCATGACTGATAAACTCAACTGAATCTCACGCCCCAGTTCTTGGTCAGTTTGGTTTGTTGTTCTTGTCGCTCGAACCACCTTTGCATACTGCTTTTTGCTTATAGGATTAAGATTACAGATTGTAACTGCCGGGAATTCCAGCTCTTCTACTCGTTCTTTAGAAATGGCAGTGGAAAACGGCCTTTCGTAGTATAAGCGACATGCTTCATAAATTTGATAAGTGCAAAAGCCAAACGCTAGCCCCAAAGCAACGAACCAAGTTAATCTTACAACGATGTTTTTCTCCTTTAGAAAACGAGCACCGTGAAGACTTGTGTTGTCAAGAAACGTGTGCAAAGGACCTCCGTCGTAATCCTCCTCCAGTACATTTTCGTTTACTTGTTTTCTCACTTCCATTTGAGGTTAGTTTACTGAAGAAATGATCTCTGTCTTTCGATGCAATCATGGCAGGGAGTGAAAAGCCAATGTTGATTTAAGCACAAATTAAGATTTCATAAGAAAATAGAACAGCTTGAGAACTGAGAGAACTGTAAGTCAAAGTCAATCATTTTGATTAAATTTCTTTCAGAGAGAAAAACGTCTGGGCTTTTTTGTTTCGGAACTCTGTCGAGAGTGGTTTTCGTTAACCCCTGAAACAAAGTGCACTAGATAGAGTAATAGTAAGATAAATACAACAGAAAATGCCAATACGAAATAGAAATACGCTAAAGTGTATTTCACGGGTTTATGAAAACCATTCTCTCTCTATTTATATTATATGCTGAAAGAAATAATTATTAAGTGAATAGAAAATTACAATACAAATATGACAAAAACTTATTTGAATTAAATCATCCACTGACATATTGGACTTTATTGTTCAAAAAAAAATAAGAGATGAAATTAAAATAAGATCACAAAGTACAAGTTTTAAGAAAATAATGAAATCTTGCTCAAATAAACTTACGTTAATAATTTTTTTCTTAATTTCTTTTTCCCACGTCAGAAATGTGGCTCAACCATTACCCAAATGTATATTTTCTTTCCGGGATATTTTTGTTTGTTTGTTTTAATTTGCTAAATGAGCAAGTTTGGGCTTATCATCTCATCAGGGACGCTGAGATGATTTATCAGCCCCAGAGAAAAAAAAAAAAAAAGAAAAAAAAGAAAAAAAAAAGAAAAAAAAAAGAAAAAGAAAAGAAAAAAGAAGAAGGAAAGGTGTAACAAAGTGTGAGTGTGAGCGGTCCCTGGAGGGTAGGGCAAGCGCATATTAGGAGCCCGGCAACTCGCGGATGCGGAGAGAGAAAAAAGTAGAAGCACGCTGGAGATTGTGGAAGCGACGTAAAAAGGACCGCTTCGAAAAGTTACGTGTTTTGGGACACACCGCACTAGTGCTTCCAGGAACAAGGCCCTTATTATAAGAGAAGCTGCAATTGTATAAAGTTGAGGACGAATAAATAAAGAACATTTAAGAACTCAGTAAAGTTACATTTGCATTG
Source organism: Telmatactis stephensoni (assembly GCA_029948255.1). Taxonomy (NCBI): domain Eukaryota; kingdom Metazoa; phylum Cnidaria; class Anthozoa; order Actiniaria; family Isophelliidae; genus Telmatactis; species Telmatactis stephensoni. Next base: position 72,996 of record JALIZF010001607.1, on the reverse strand, counting down.
CATGACATGAGCTTTATTCCGTATCAAGCAATTACAATTTGAGACTTGACTTTCACAAAAGTGTTAGGAAGGACACCTCTTAGCAGAGCTGGTACCCTTCGGAGTAGCGACGATCTATCAACAACTAATTATAACCAACTAACTTTGCACTAAAATACTTATACTTATACTAGTTATTCGTCATATCAAGAATAGTGTCAATCATACAACATCATCTGTTATTAGCTATAGTAGCTTTTTGATTGGCTAAAACTAAGAGAACATATCTTAATGAGCTTAAGACTCAAAAGTATTCCGAAGCAAGTATCCGAAATCAAAAATCACATATAGAGCAAAACTAACTGTCAAAGACTAAAAATTATACCAATAGGTGATAAAGTGAAGGGTTGCCAACTAGTGTAAGAGTATCTAAAAAGTAAACCCAAATAAGAAAGAAGTTTACTACTAGGGCGTAGCCAGGTGTATATGCAAAAATAGGTGGGACTATCCTATAAGGCTATTCGTGGTATTAAAGTTATCTTAGTAATAATGATGTGATACGAACAGTTGACCGATGTCAAATAGTAGACGGGAAGTCTAACGCATGGTTCCTGTTCGGCTAGCCCATATGATTAAAGATAGTTAAACAGTCGATGGCTTAATTAAGTTGCCAGTATCTGGTTTAGTAGATTAATTAATAATCACTTCTAATTGCCAGTCGTATTTCTCTGAACGCAACTGAATTTATCGATTAGTTATCGATTTGGTCTCTCATAACAAAAGTCACAACTTTAATTTTGGGGTTGGGAATTTCACGAACTGAATAAATACAAAATCTTTGAATATAAGTGGATGAGATCTGGATTTCGTATCAAGTCTATTTATTAGTGAGAACTCTCATCCCTAGAGGCAAACCAAAATATCCAACCTGTACAATTGTACCTGAAACATGTAACAGATCTCATCCACTTATATATGTTCAAAGCTTTTGGACCGGGTCGCTTCATTCTGTAACCTGACTTTAAAAGCATACAAAGCTTCTCCAAAGGAACCCCGGGATAAGGTGCGCCACCAAAAAGAAACAACAACCATTCATGACGCACATATTAGAATACAGCCGGGCGTAGCTGACACTAGTGACGGATGGAGGGGGTTAGAAATAGCGGAAAGGCCTGCCTTGTCTCCACAGCCACCATCCCCTAGAAGCACCAGCAACCAACTACGCCGCCGGCCATTAAGTAAACACCTTGGGGTTCCTTTGTTGGGTTTTCACCGCGGGGGGATTGCGTTGTGGATGACAGGTGCGTTGGTACACATCGTGTATGTATGGTAGGTCAGGGAAAGTGGTTAACTTGAGTTGTTTTCTTTGCAATAAGTGTCTTGTAAATCAAGAAGAAACCAAAAGTGACAAACTCCAGGATAGTGAGAACGCTCATCCCTAGAAGCAAACCAAAATATCCACCAATTGTACCTGAAATACGTAAAACGTCATCAGTACGTGCGCTGTCTCTTCCGCAGAACTCCGCGGCAAAACGACTTCCCCTGCGCGAGATTTCGCGGGATTACGCAAGTTTTCACTCGCCCGTGTACTGACCACTGGAAATCCAAGATATATATATTTAGAATTTTTTCCCATTTTTACATCAGATTTTTCCATATTATATTCATTTTGAGCTTAAAAGTACAGGAGACAGAATATATACTACAATTTTCTTAGGCTGATTTTTGGGGACTAATTTTTTGATTCTATGGCTTAAATTTCGCCGGCAAAGTTTTGTTTGTTTCACTGTCGAATGTTTTCAATGGGAAAGAGAAATTCAAGCGTTTTGTAGAGTGCGCATGCGCTATACATTTTGTCGTTGTGTATGTTGCGCACGCGCTGTACACTTTGCCGTAGTGTTTTCCCGCAGACAAATCCTTCTTTTTTCTGGGCCCCCTTTGAAAAAGCCATCCGAGGAACAGGTTCCAAGCACAGGAGGCCCATCATGAACCTAACCGCACGTATTGGGAGTAAGGGAAGATAGCACTAAAGAAAGAGACAGAGAAGAGAAGGCTAATGGCAACCGGCTGTGGAGCTTATGGATTGGCTAAGGAGAGGTGGAAGGGGAGAGACAAGGAAAATCCCAACCCCCATCCCCTAGTGCTGGCAAATTATGTGAGTCAACTCGTGAAATATTTTTCACTAAAGAGAGATCTTACCAAATAGTTCCGTAGGAGACATTGCTTTCTTTTGCTCGACAAGATCGTAAGCAATCTCTTCAAAGTAAACATCCAACGAAACCACATTATTTCTGCGATATCAACGAAAAGAATCAAATAAACAGAGTCAGGGGTACATGACCGGAAGTGTCCATCCATATATCAAACCAAGCAAAGTACAAGCGTCGCTTCACTTGTCCGAGTGAGCTTTAAAGCTATTAAAGCTGTCGCCAATTGTTATGAAATCAAGGATCATCATACATTAAAACTGTGAGGGATACATTTATGTTAATATTGCTCAAAACTTTTGACAAAACTGCTGATCTAGGCTAAATGAGCTGCTGGGAGATATTTAAGAAAACGATGTGCTATTTGCTGATCAAAATGTCACCTTTCTCAAAAGACAGGACGTTATTCTTTGACCCTTAAAGAGCTTGTATACAAAATATTTAGCTTATATATATAGCTATTGTATATAACGGCGAATGGCGATCGGCGATTGGTGATTGCACGACCGAAAGGAACGGTGTTCACGCTATTAGACCGCTATCCGGCGCGGAGATTTGAATCGCCTATCGACCACTTTGTCCAATAAGATCTGTATGGTACCAGCATTACTTGGGTATTTAATTAATGGAAATGAAACAATTCATGTTACCCCAGATTTCCTTTCGGTCGTGCAATCACCAATCGCCGATTCCCATTTGCCATTCGCCCCGTCAACCCTTTTTAAAATAGCTATATACCCATTGGTGTCCTTATAATGAGAGACCGTCGTTTATCGTTTTTATGCCCTGTTGGGCCCTAGCGAATTTTTGGCCGGATCGGAACAGCCAGAATGTACATTCAATTGTACAAAATCGTTCTTCGTCACTTTCACGAGGTAATGGATTGTCTACCATGCAGGATTGTCTTCTCGAGATAAAACTTCGAATTCACTTAGCTTGTTTTTCGAATGCTAGACTATGAAACGATGCTATTTTGGTTTCTGTCCAGCCAAACAATCCATGCATGCTTTGCGGTACCTATTGTTGTTGCTGACGAATTCAACAAACCAATCGGCTAGTCCAGTCCCAGACTCTCTTTCTTGCCGCTCCAGGACTCGCGGTGAAAGAGAGTCCAGTATAACTTGCATGCGCATGTGCAAAATGAGCCAATCAGATTAAAGTTTTGTTTTGAGAGCTTGCAATATGCAAATGCCAGTGTTTGGTAGTGGTAGTGATGCGTATCGAAAAATTCACAAATACGTCTTTCACAACTGTCCATCCGTAAATTAAATGGCCTGTAACTGCTCAAACTTTGGTAAAAGATTATAGTTGGTTTTTCCAAGTGCATAGCTCACTGAATCAACAAATGGCTTTCCGAAATGAGACTGATATCGTGTATACAAAACACTTTCATGAATGTGGTGATCGCGTGGTCACTAAGCTGACATGCGCATTGAACTCTCTTTCTCCGCGAGTCCTGGAGCGGCAAGAAAGAGAGTCTGGGACTGGACTAACCAATCGGCCGACCCACAAATCGCTCATGCCCAACTAACTATGCAAAAGGAGTCATGGAATTAATAATGAGGCCTTTCTTCTTAAATTACCTTACATACTCCTGTTTCTCCTTTATAGACATGTTTCTAAACCCTTCCCGATCTTCTGGTTTAGCTTTGGCCTCCATATCTGGTGGTATGTTCTTAATAAAAGCGTTACTGATTGCTGTAGCGTAGGACAGTTGGACGTCGTACTTCACGTATTCACATGGCTCAGGACAATCGCTGGAGCACTCGCTAACCTTGTCTGGTAGACCTCCTACAATTTATCATTATTATCAATATCATCATGATCCCTATAATGACTTCAATAAATCGTTATCACTATTTAGTAGTATCGCCATCGTTACCGTCATCAGCATAATGCTAATCACCATTATTCTTAATCACCCCACACTAAAAATCCTTCTTTTTGTCTTTAAATGCATTGTTATACGATGCAAATTTTCCCTCAAATTGTTTCGCAGCGGCGTTGGAAGTTGCACGAGCCACTGCATGCCGAAAAACGTTGCTGCAACAAAATTTGTTGCAATCATTTTGCGCGATGTGTATACAGAGTTTGATACACGCTGCAAGAGAAGAGTTGTCTCAGTGGTTCAACTGCATTTATAACTTGGCTGTTGTATTCCTTTCATGACTACCTAGCTACGGTTACTGACCTACAGCTTTTGGATATACACATTTAAAGGTCTCTAGTAGTGAGCACACTTTGATTCCAGCTAAAACAGAAGGAAAACAAAACAAGAAGTTGGTTGGGCATCGGTCTTTTGTGCAGAAGGTCGCAGTTCGATTCCCACCAGCAAGACCAACTCTCATGGTCCTTAATTAATTGAGGAGAAGGTGTTGTTCTTTACTCTGGGCATCAGAAGAATTTCCCCCTGAAATACTGATTTGGCGAGCGCGAAGCGCAAAACAAAACAAAACAAAACAAAACAAAACAAAACAAAACAAAACAAAACAAAACAAAACAAAACAAAACAAAACAAAACAAAACAAAACAAAACAAAACAAAACAAAACAAAACAAAACAAAACAAAACAAAACAAAACAAAACAAAACAAAACAAAACAAAACAAAACAAAACAAAACAAAACAAAACAAAACAAAACAAAACAAAACAAAACAAAACAAAACAAAACAAAACAAAACAAAACAAAACAAAACAAAACAAAAAACAGGTTTAATAAAACCTCTGCTAAAGGTGGTGCACAACGAATTGGAGCGAGACGGTTTCGAGTCATTTTCTGCAAGGTATCTAAATCCCTTAAACCGCAACAAAAACCGTCAAAAATGGAAAACGCCCAGCAGCTTTTGGTACCAAAAACCGTAATACCAAATTGAGAAATGGAAGCAAGTTTCGGAAATTCCACACAGAAACAGCCCGAAATCGCACCACTGCAAGCCCCAGTTTCATCCGGATCTACAAGAAATAACTTACGAAAAAATGCGAAAAGTGGCTGGCATCCACATTCATCCACCACGTACAGACCGACACACTCAGCGATACAGTTATACACAGAGTATGTAGAGTTAGTTGCTCTGGAGAAGTGTAAATCGGGAGAACGGCAACTAGTTGGGTAAGGCTGTGGGAGATTTTTGATCTAAAAATTGAAAAACGACCATTCTTTTCAGTAAAGATATTAACTGCTACAATACTTGTAATGATCCTATTGGCTGTTTTTTTCAGTTGAATTGTCAACGTTTTGTACCTAATTTTATCCAGTTTCGTTTCTAAACATATAAAATGAATTACATTATTTAAATTGAAATTGAATTCTTGGGTTGCACGTGACGTCACGGCAGCCATCTTGGATGAACTTCAACAAAAGATTTCTCAGCGTCACTTGTTTGTTTATCCAACATGGCTACCACTCTACTGTCTTCTGGATTCCCAAAGGAATGGATGAAACCCAGCAATAATCTTTCACGCGGCAGCAAATTAACACACATTGATGCACATTTTTGCACAACAAAATCAAAAGCCGACGAGATCATCCTGGATCGCCTTCCAGTCCTCAGCATCTGATGCTCGAGAATAATGTAACTGGAAAGCTAGGGAAAGAGCTCACTCGACGTAGATTATATCATCGAATTTTGCACATATTCAAATGTAAGAACAGTTTGCTATTGTCAAATCTACAGTTGACCAAGCTACATGAGCATGGTTACAACACAATGCACGGAAAAGCCGAGTTTTGTTCACCAAGTGTCAAAACCAACGGAGAAAAACACACACCTGTTAAAATACCATTGTAAATAAGTATATAAATAGTTCTTCATCTGTTGGCATTCGAACTCACTATCTCTACATTCGATATTTTACATACAACCTTCAACTGACATCTTGATTTTTGTTAAGGGAAGAAAACCTGGAAAGCCCTGAGGAAAAACTCTCTTAGCATGGTAGAGAACAACACATCAAACAAACTCAACTGACGTATGATCCAGCGCTCGAGCTAAGACTCGAACCCGGACCACAGCGGTGAATGTGCAGTGCTCTTATCATAAATCACGAAAATTGCCTAAAGTAAATTGAGTTTTAAAAACGTTGAGAAGGAGAATTAGGAATCTCATAGTCAAACCATTACCATTCCCTGCTGGCTAGCGCTATAGGGTTGACAAAATGTTGTTATTTCTTACCCTTTTCTGGCGTACAGCAGCAAGTGTGTGTGTCCCTGGCTGCACAGCAAACCCCAACTCCTCCACTGATGGATAACTATCTTGATGGTCAACAGAAAACTTAAAACCGGAAGTAAAATGATAAGAAGAACTCACATAATCTTCTTCTTCTACGTTCAGACGAAGACGCAGTCCATTTGTATCACCAGGAATCGAGGTTCTCAGTCGTGGATGTCCATTTTTGCCGGAGTTGAATGTGTAACATTGGCCTTGTTTCATACTAACCATTGCAGTGAAGTTCTCAGGAGAGCATTTGACTCCACTCCACACACACGGTTCCAACCAATCTAGTCCTAATATGTCCTCAATTCTGTGCGAGTAGTTTGAAATAGCTTGTTTCGGCAAGTCTCCTCGCTTGTGAAAAACTTCTGATTTGTGCATTTGCTGTATCAGCTTTTTTACTTCAGTAGAGTTCCCGACTTCTGCACCGCTAGACTGCATGATGGCCAAAGTCAATTGAACCTGACGTTCCAGTTCTTGGTCAGTCTGGTTTGTTGGGTGTGTGGCTCGAATCGTCTTAGCGTACTGCTTTTTGCTTATAGGATTGAGATTACAGATTGTAACTGCCGGGAATTCCAGGTTTTTTACTCTTTCTCTTGTTATAGTAGTGGAAAACGGCCATTGGTAGAATAAATCAAATGTTTTGTAAATCTGAAAAACGCAAAAGCCAAGCGCCAGTCCCAATGCAATGAACCAAGTCAGTCTTACAACGATGTTTTTCTCCTTTAGATACCGAGCACCGTGAAGGGTTGTGTTGTCAAGAAACGTGTGCAGTGAACCTTCTTCTTTCACCTCTTGCCATGTATCTTCGTTTGTCTTTTCGCTTGTTTCCATTTGAAGTGAGTTTACTGAAGTTATGACCTCTGTTTTTCGATGCAATTATGAAAAATCGAAGTTGATTCAAGAACAAATTAGATTTTGGAGCACAAATACAATACAATACAATTTCATTATCCCATCCCAAAGGACTTTTCAGAGATAATATTACAATCGAACAGCATGAGAACTGGTAGGACAGAGTCAATAATTTTGATTGAATTACGATCAGAGAGAAAAACATCTAGCTTTCTTACTTTGCAAACTAGAAACAATATATAATACACTGAAACAAGTAATTAACCCAAGTAAATAAGAAATAATAAAGAAATTTGACAAAAACATATTTTGAAATAATCCATTCTTGCAAAACACCTGCTGATTGGTTTTATTGTCCAAAAATAAGAGACGAAGAAATTGAAATAAGATCACAAGTTTGGCTTAAAAAGTAATTAAACTTCGCGAAAATAAGTCTAAGTCTAATAAGCTTAAGTGTTCATAAATTATGAACGGAATTGTTTTCTTTTTCGTCTTTCTCACACATGAAGATGACTGAAAATGAGCACCAAATATAGTACCTAAAAACGTGTTTTCTTAAAGGATGTTGTCTATAATTTTACTAGCTTTACAAATCAAGCCAGTTTTGTTTTATAAGGAATTTTGTTCCATTAAAATCAAAGAGAAAAAGCATGTTTTTAAAGCTCAATTTTTATCATTAGGGCTGGCTGAAATGCGTATAAGGAGCAAGGATGGCACAGTTGGTTAGTGCGCGGCCTTCGGTGCAAGAGGTCCCGAGTTCGATCCCCAGTGACTTCACATCCTTGTTTCAACTTCTTTCCTTTCTGTGCAGCTTTAAGTAGCTTTAAATACCCTTAAAACAGAGCACTGATGGAAAGAGGGGAGTAAAATCATGAGCGTACCGTCGACCTCAAGTTTATCAGTTGTATTACTGTTACGAGTTATCGACGTTAAATATGGTTACTTTACTTTACATTATGAGTGATGAGTGAGATGAGGCCCAAAACTCAGATATTAGAATGCAATGGAATATTGGTTAACGAGGCACGCTTAAATAACAAGTCAAACAAAAGTAGAGTGATCGCACTTAATCCGTGAAATTTTATTAGCTAAATAATGCAAAATAGCACTAATAAACAATGGAAAACAAAGGATTTTATACTTTTAGTAAAAGTAGATTTTGTACTTTTTCAGGATTAAGTGCGATCCCTCTACTTGAAAGTTATGGGCTGTTTAGGCGGCATTACTGTGTACTGTACTTAAGGAGTGGCATAGCCTTCGAGTTTCTTTTGCTTTTTTTTGCAGGATGTTTTTATTCAATTTTATTATAGTAAACGAGCCGAGTTTGAGCTCAATTTTATCATCAGTGTTGGCAGAAAAATTGATTAGTGACGAACGACTAAATGAACCCATATACAGTCATTTCAGAAAAAGTTGTCGCTGCTCGATCTCAAGCTTACACTACTAGATCGAAAGAGAGTATGGGTAGAAATCACTGAGGTGACTATAAAATGCATATCTAATTAGTCAACCATCCACACCGCTCGCAAGCAAAGGTCTGCACTATAAGCTCGAGGCATGACTAATTTTTACATTTTATAGTCGCCTCAGTGATGTCTACCCATACTTCCTTTCGGTCGTGCTGCGTAGGCTTTTACGTAACGCAATTTACGCCCTTCCAACGTCTCCAGATTGGAATTCCGGGCCATCTGGGGATCACTGAATTTTTGTGAGCTCCTTTAGTGTTAGTATGGTTAAATAATATATTCTACTGCTAATTATGTATTTCCTATTCTTTCAAGGCATAGGTTATTCGTCCACATTTTAGTATGAGTTTCTATAAAATTGGCGATGGCATAGCAGTTGGTCACTTTTGTATCTATGGGGAAACTTCATAGCCTCGCTATTATCCGAGGACCGGGTTTCCTGTGTTGGGTTTTTACCGCGAAGAGACTGATTTGAAGATGATATAGGTGTTATCAGACACAAATGCTCGTACAAATCGTGGCGTATGTGGTAGGTCAAGAAAGGTGATGCACTCGAGTAATTTTGTTTGCAAAAACTGTCTTGTAAATCGAGGAGAAGGCAAAATCAACAAATTCCAGGACAGTGAGAAGGCTCATCCCTAGACACAAACCAAGATAGCCACCAACTGTACCTGAAACAAGTAAAACGTCATCACTGTCTCCACCGCAGAAACCTGCGTGGCGAAAAAACTTTGCATGCAGAAGATTACGCGGGCACGCCGACGTTTACGCGCTTCCGCGTATTGACATTTTTTAGAACTTTTTTTTCTTTTTGATCATTAGTTTTTCCATATTATATTTTTGAGCTCAATTTTGAGCAGAGTTAATTAACTGTTTTGGGGAGAGAACAGGAAAGTACTAGGTGAAAAAGGCAGGCAACAGCATATTCCTAAAGTAGATTTAGATGGACTAAATTTAGATCCATAGCTTAGGGTTTTGACGCCAAAGGTTTATTTATTTCACTGTTGAATGTTTTCATTAGGGAAGGAGAACTTCAAGCGTTTCATATGACACGCATGCACGGTACATTTTGCCGTGGTGCGCATGCGCTGTACATGTTGCCGTGGTGCCTTCTGCAGATAAATCTTTCTTTTTTTATGAATCCCTTTGAAGACCGAGTAGGCTCCAAGCGCAAAAGGCCCTTGGAAGATAGCTTAGGAAGATAAGAAGACAGAGAAAAGAAGGCTAATGGCAACCTGTGGAGCTTACAGATTGACTGAGAGAAATGGGAAGACGAGGGTGGCTGAAGAGAAGAGAAGGTTTGTAAAAATCTCAATCTCAGTCCATGGTGTGGTCCGGCAAATCATGGGAGTCAACTCATGTGAAATATTCCTCACTAAAGAGAGATCTTACCAAAAAGTGTAATAGCAGACATTGCCTCTTTTTGCTCGATGAGATCGTAAGCAATCTCTTCAAAGTAAACATCCAACGAAACCACATTATTTCTGCAATATCAACGAAAAGAATCAAATAAACAGAGTCCGAAGTACATGACCAGAGGTGTCCAGCTGTGTAATAAACAAATCACACATCACTTGTCCGAATTAGCTTTTAAGTAGTTTACCCCCCTCACTTCATTATAGCACCATTACTTCCGGTGCTAAATGTAGGGGAGGGATAGGGGAAAGTAAACCGGTATTTTTATTTCAGTCTGTAAATCTTTAATCTTGACGGTCTTTGGGGAATTTGTAGTTATTCTGAATTTATGGCTAGTCAAAGCTGATAGATTTACTCTGACGCGTACTCAAACTTTAGAAATGGTTTCTTTTATTGCTCCATTATTATCACAGCACATAACCCCCGTAAACAGTAGAATGGACGAACCCCACAAACCGTTTAGGTAGCTAAGACAACCAACCAATACACTGTTACAAAGCCACCATTACAGTGCGACTACTCCAACCAAGGCCACCCAAACAAAGTTTTAGACAAATTTTCAAGGTACATTTTGACATCTTAACGACAGATTTGTTGCGAATTTCTACAGAGTACGATGCTTCTTGTTCAATGTCAATGTAATTCGTACACAAACAAAGCAAATTCTTTACATTTTAAGCGAATTTTCTAAAATTTGTAGAGATTCTATTGTTCATATACTCAATCGTGATTGGATAATTTGCATGAAAATTTGTTTGGGTGGCCTTGGTTGGAGTATAGTTGAACTGTAACTGTTCATATCCAACCAACAAATCGATCAACTGATCAATCGATCATCGACAACGTCAACTAATGATGCAAAACGAAGCAGATTGTGCAGTAAAGAAACATAATAAGGCCATTCTTCTTACCTTACATATTCCTGTCTCTCTTTTATTGACATGTTAATAAACGCTTCCAGATGTTCTGGTTTGGCTCTGGCCGCCATATCTGGTGGTATGTTTCTAGTAAAAGCGTTACTGGCTGCTTGAGCGTAGGACAATTGGACATCGTACTTTACGTATTCACATGGCTCAGGGCATCGACTGGAGCACTCGTTCACTTTGTCTGGTACACGTCCTAAATTTAGTACCATTATAATTATCAGTATCATTCAGTTCAGGGGTGGGATATGGGGGGGGGGGGGGGGGGGGGGTCCGAAGGGGTCCACGGAACCCCCCTGAAGGTTTGATTTTTTAGGTAATAGAAATATGTCTTATATTAAATGTTAGAAGTTTTGTGTTGTGTTGAGTGGTTATAGCTTGGTCTTGACGTCGTATTATATACACAGTTGGATTTAAGAAATGGAATCCTTCCTTGAAAAATCCTGGATCCCCCACTGTATTGGCTACAGTTACTGACCTATTGCTTTTGGAAACGCACACTCAAAGCTTTCCAATATTGAGCACACTTCAATTTCAGCTAAAAAGAAGTAAAAACAAAATAAGCAGTCGGTTAAGTGTCGGTCTTCGTAGGGCACGTTGAGGTTCGATTACCACCTGCTGGACCACTACGGCAGGCCTTTACATCAGTTAATTGAGGAATTGTTGTGTTTGTAATTCCTTGCAAATGGCTAGACTTTCACGTCATTTCGGATAAAGATGTTTAACTGTGGGCCCCGTCTCTCAAGCCTGCCATGGAGGAGAGTCTTAATGGGGTGGTGACTTCTACAGTTGATGCCAAAGGCATCATCAAATTAAGTCACTGAGTCGTGACGTTCTTCCAGAAGTCCATCAAGCAAGAAGGAGATTTAAAAGAAGATTTAACTAGGACGTTCGTGGCCAAATGATCTAACCATATGTTTTCTTCAAACTATTTATGGTGAAAGAAGATCATCATTGGCATTGTTCAATGAGAAAATGAGAAAATAGGGTACGAGAAATAGGTACGCCTAACAGCGAACCCATATTTGGGCGGTCATTCGGCCCCTTAAAATTATAGTAAAATGCTTGTAAAATCTTGTTTACTGTACTTATTTCTTACAATACACCCATTTCTTCCGATAAATGTGGAAAAATGGGTTCCTCAAACAGTCCCACAGTTCAACGTGAGCGTAAAAGTGCCAATGAAATTTAAAAAAAAAAATCAAATTGAAGATCAAAAGCTAACATGAAAGAGCCATTTAAAAAATTCCGAATGGTGTTTGCAGCTTGTCGATTTTTTGTTTAACAGAAGATGAAAAAAATTTTGTAAAGTTGCCTAAGATTTTAGCCGAAAATTTTTTTGGTCATTTTTAATTATGAAGTGGCTTTGTACACCTCATGACGTCACTAATTGGTAATTTGCATATTTGGAAACTTTTAATACCTTTTGATAAAGTGATGTTTAATTTTTATTTAATAGTCACTTTAACTTTGGGATAGTTATTAATGAAACTTCTGCAACAGGGGACAATGCGACCTTTGATAATACGCAGGTTTTCAGTGCGGCCACACGGTATTTAATTTACTGTGAAAATCAACAGAAAATCAAAAGAACATCGCAAAAAAAAAACCGTGCCAGAAACCGTGATACCGAAGCGAAAAATTGGAAGCTACAGCAATACCGGTACCGTATAGAAAATGTCCCAAAATAGCACGGGTCTTTCTTGGTGTTGCAAGATACATTTTTTTTGAGTTCGAGTTCTTTGTATTGCAGGGTATTGTTTAGTTCAAATTTCTTTGTATTCAGCTATTGTTTCATTGTCATCATGTCTCAGGTGCCTTGCAACACCCAGAAAGAGCCAGTAATACTACCGGCAAGTAGTCCCAGTGGCACCCGGTCCTGCGAGAAGGGTTGAACTTACGAAAAACTGTTAGAAGAGGCTGACAACCACACGTTTCCACCAAGTACTGAATGAGACACTCATAGATACAGTTATACACAGAGTATGTCTTGTTGTAGGCTTTGGAGAAGTATAAATCAGGAGAACTGCAATTAGTTTTGAAAGGTGTAGGCAGATTTTTTATCTAAAACAAACAAAAAACAAAAAACAAACAAAAAAAACATGGTTATTGTAAGAGGAGATTTATTACGTTGGTCGTTACCATGGTGATACTTATAGGTGTGCTTCACCATAGCTTCATGAATAGTCCGTCTGAGAAGTATATCGCAGATCGGCATGGGATGCAAAAGTATTAAGGAGGCTTCCTACAATTTCTCTAGTTCTCCACCGGTCAACTTAAAACGGCAATAGTTCTTACATGAAAGCACCCACAGTTATGAACTTTAGACTGAAGGCAAAGTCCTAAAGTCCTAAAAGTTTGGGTCGAAAAACGCGTAAAATTGCTTGGGATCTAAAACGATGAGGTCATCGTTTCGTCGCTATGGTAACCCCGATGTTAACAAAACACATTATTAAGAACTTCCGTTTTTGAATTGACAATAAAAGAATTCATGTTCATATTCTAGACAGAACAAAAGCCATATTTGCAAAATTTTAAAACAAACATGTTTCATTTATTTAGTAACTTCTGACATAATCAGTGTTATAATAAGTGGTTGGGTATATTCAAGTGATCACGATTAGAATAAAATGACAGTAAATAATGGTCCGCCTATGAACGATAGCACTGAACGGCATTACTATACAGAAAGGTGCTAACTGTTGCATGTGGTATTGTTTAAACCGTTAATCTCATTGCTTAAAAGGTGACTGTAACTGCTATAACTTTACAGGAAGCATATAGTCTTACATTCACGCGTACTTTGAGATCGTCAATTAGGAATCTCCGGTACTGGGGGTAAATCATTCCTAGCTAACGCTAGAGTTGGTTAAATTTTGTTATTTCTTACCCTTTTCTGGCGTACAGCAGCAAGTGTGTGTGTCCCTGGCTGCATAGCTAGGCCAAATTCCTCCACTAATGGATAATTATCTTGATGATCAACAGAAAACTTAAAACCGGCAATAATAGATTGAGAACTGCTGACATGGTCTTGCTCTTCTACGTTCAGTCGAAGACGCAGTCCATTTGTAGCGCCAGGAATCGAGGTCTTCAGTCGTGGATGTCCGTTTTTACCGGAGTTGAACGTGAAACATTGGCCTAGCCTAATATTAACCAATGAAGTGAAATTTTCAGCGGAGCATTTGACTCCACTCCACACACACGGATCCACCCAGTCTAGTCCTAACATGTCCTCAATTTTGTGCGAGTAGTTTGAAATAGATTGTCTCATCGAGTCACCTCGCTTGTGAAAAACTTCTGTTGCGTTCAGTTGTTGTTTCAACTGTTTCATCTCAATATTAACGTTATCGGCCTCTAGAGTGCTAGACTGCATTATAGCCAAAGTCAATTGAATCTCATGCTCCAGTTCTTGGTCAGTCTGGTTTGTTATAGCTTTCGCTCGAGTCGCCTTCGCATACTGCTTTTTGCTTATAGGATTGAGGTTACAGATTGTAACTGCCGGGAATTCAAGCTCGTTTACTCTTTCTCTTGTAATAGCAGTGGAAAAAGGCCGTTTGAAGAATAAATCAAATGTTTTGTAAATCTGAAAAACGCAAAAGCCAAGCGCCAGTCCCAATGCAATGAACCAAGTCAATCTTACAACGATATTTTTCTCCTTTAGATACCGAGCACCGTGAAGGCTTGTGTTGTCAAGAAACGTGTGCAGTGAACCTTCTTCTTTCCCCTCTTGCCATGTATTTTCGTTTGTCTTTTCGCTCGTTTCCATTTGAAGTTGGTTTACTGAAGTTATGACCTCTGTCATTTGATGCAATTATGAAAAACCGAAATTAATTTAGGAGGAAATTATGATTTTGGATTAAAATAGAACAGCATAAGAACTGGTAGGTCAGAGTCAATTATTTTGAGTAAATTACAATAAGAAAGAACAACATCTGGGCTTTTTCACTTCGGAAACAAGATATCATGTACAGTGAAATAAATAATAATCCAATGTCAAAGTAGTCCATTGTTATGAAATCACCTGCTTGCTGATTGGATTTCAACATATGTGTTGACGAGAAATTAAAATACGATCACAAGTTTCTTAAGAAGTAATTAAATTTTGTCGGAAAATGAGCTTAGGTTTTAATAAATAATAAATCGAGCGAGAATTTGTTTTTAACCTTTTTTCTCCCAACCAAAGTTTACTGAAAATGAGTACCAAAAACAGTACCCAAAGACATGTTTTCTTTCTGTTATATTATATTCGTTTTTCATTTAATATACTAGACGAACGAGCTTGGGCTCCACTATCATCTATCAGTCAGGGCTGGCTGAAATGAGTGATGGGCTCGAAAGCTCAGCCATATATAGACCACACGCGGTGCATTGTACGCTTCTACGTACCCAATTCAAGACCTCTTGGAATCACCTCTGGAGTTTTTTAACAACTGAAAATTTCAATGAATAACTCGTTATTCTGATTGTAATATATATCTCCAGGGTATTAACGGACACCTGTGACGAATTATTATTATGTTCTCGGCTATAATTTATTTGTTTTCGATATCCTGAAATGCGTGATACCAAAATCCTACGACGGATCGATTTTCTTGTTAATTCAGCAAACAAAAGGGTAAAATTCGGGTTGTTTTGAAAACAAAATAGTGAGCAGTTTTTTGGACTTTTTACAGGTACTTATTCTTACTATGTAGCATTCGATTCACTATACACACTTCAGATGAAAATAACTTTAAGCACTTTTTTATTTAGATTGAAAAACCGAGTTTATATAATAATCGGCATATTACGCGCGCTCTGATTGGTCGAACAACCATGTGTGATTAGAGTACACACACATAGATGGCGTCATCGGATCTTACGCGCGCTCTGATTGGTTAGAATAGGCCTACTCTGGGTCCTACGTTCGCCTTTGTGCGCCTATAATTGCGTAAGTGCGCCTTAGAATGTCTTAGTGCGCCAATTATTGCCTTGGATTACCCTCGATTGCCTTAAAGTGCCTTATTCTTTCCCTGTATAGCATGCACCTAAAGGGAGCTTTCGATATTCCCACTTTCATTGATAACTTTAAATATAGAAATAATGTGTATGCTTCATCGAGTGTAAATAAAGCATTGGAAAGGCATTCCAAAGGTCAAAGGTTCAAATGTCCCTAGGGGCTCAGATTTTTACTAGTTTTTATTTACATTGGATTAACCATACACATTATTTCTAGCACCTTTTGCAAGTGCATTAGTACATTTCCATTCATTAACTTTAAATATGCATTTGGTTACACACAAAAACTGTTCTTCATATTTAAAATCATCATGCATTTAATGTGAATTCATGAAGATTTTGACATCCTTGTTAGTGATGTCACTTACATCAGTACTTAGTGGTATGGGAAATTCAGAGTGAATTCAGCTAATATAAGTATAAAGTACTATATAGCTAGCTAGGTAGTCAAAGTGCAGAGTGAAATGAGATAAAATCCTACACTGTAAATATTTACCTGGTAGTCACTATATACTATTTCATATTTTACTTAAATTCACTCACTAATAATCAAGATAAATTCATTACTTAATTCATGGCAAAATTATTCATGTTATGCCTGTCAATATTTACACCCAAATGAAAGCAATTGCAAAAATTAATAAAAGGAGCTAAATACAAAATGTCTAACCATCGACACCAATGTTCTGACTTCAGTGCAGTATTCAAACTTCAGCTAACTTTATTAGCTGATCAAAATCAAGCTTACAAGTTTACTAGCATATAAAGCTTTATAATAACTGGAGCAATAAAATTCATAATTTTATTCCTACAGTGCCAAGTTAAGCTTATAAAGCACAGTATGCCAGAAATGGAAATAAAAGATATCATGCCCTATTTGAAATGCCATACCTTTCTCTCGATACTTTCCTCTCAAGACTTCAGTGGCCAGAATTAAACACATTTCTTGAAACATCTCATATTAACCTTTAAGCTTAAGTTCTGATAGAAATGGTCAACAGAAAACGCCGTACGACTTAATCTTGTCAGACTGTGGAATTTCTTGGCCATTCACACAAGAGTATAATATCAATTAACTCTTAAAAAGCTCCAACAATGCTCTCTATTTCCAGCATATCGATTCGTTTGTTTTGCTTTTGACCAAAAGCAAGATGGCCGACTTTCATTTCCATGTTATTATCACCAATTTCGGTAGGTACTGCATTTGTGGAAAACAATACAGAGCTTGAGTCCTGAACTCTACTCGTATGACAAATGAAGTACCTACTTAATCATTCCACAAACCGCTGACAAATTTTACTTGAGCCGAACCTCGAACATAGTTGGTGACCTGTATGTCCTTAATTTTTTACCTATTAATTGCAAGAGCTTACAGATAGCTACAAATGTAAAGGACATCAAAAATTGTAAGTTCCTATGATAGTATTTTTATCTGATCATTTATATCACGAGAATAAACCAATACTGTCACTCAATGAACTGAATGCATTTTGAGCCACTTCGGTTGAAGTAGTTGTGTGACACTTGTAAAAATGATTTCTTTTTTATTTTTGAAACAACTGAGTGATCTTTAGTGTCAGACTTAATATCAAGCCATAATTTGACAGAGTGAGAAACTAAATCACCCTCCCCTCCCAAAAAAGGAAAGAAAAGAAAGATATTTGCAGTTTTTGAGTTCATAGGACTCAATTAGTATCTACCAGTAGTATTGTAATGTTACAAAGATGTCACAAAGCTTTATTATTTTTATGACTTACTCTTAAATACAGTTTTTCAGCAATGCTTTGATCTGCTGGAAAGCATTCAAATGTTGTTGTCTAGTTTTTCCTCTGAAACTTAAACTATTCATTGATTTAAAAAGTACAACTGTTGATTTAGCCAGCAGAAACAAAATTGACATGCTTTTTTCATGTCTCTGGGTAAAGTATGATACAGTGCAAATTAACACTAAAAGAATGAAATAGTACTGACAAACAATAATGTCAACAACAACAAAAACTAATTAACATTCAAAAAGGACTTATTTGCCAATTTGTACTGTTTGGTGCTATTTTAGATTGATTTGCTCTCCTACTTTAGTGTTTACACTCTATCATTTTTTACTTAGTCTGCCTTAGAATGCCTAGGTTTGCTCAAGTCTGCTCAAGTTCGCCCAATAATTTCTAATTACGCCCTATTTCGCCCAAATTTTTTACCATTTTTGGAGGAAAATTCCTTAGTGCGCCTATGATTGCCTTATATTGCCATTTCACGCGGCGAACGTAGGACCCAGAGTAGGCCTTTAGAATGTTTCGATGAATATTATATAAAACAGATAGATTCCATTTTTCCGTGCGTCTGTACTCTAATCGATGCACAGAAGACGTCAAAATGTGGTGAGAACAACAGTCACGCCACTCGACTTCGTCTCGTGGCGTACTTTTTTGTTCTTACCACATTTTGACGTCATCTGTGCATCCATTAGAGTACAGACGCACGGAAAAATGGAATCTATTTGTTAATTTTACAACACTTGATACTAATCTCGCGATCTGATTGGTTGATTAGAGTGTGTCAATAAGAAGACAGACACACTGCTGACGCTTTTCAGCGCGCGCGCTCGTTCTGTTGCCCCGTTTGAAAAGGATTTTTAAACTTTCATCTCAAATAATTGTTGTAAAAAACGAATTGAAGATGGTTTTGAGTTGTCTGTCCTCTTATTGACACACTCTTGACGTCATAAAATGTTCAAAACTCAATTGGAATCACGAGCGCAATTTGTTAAATTGAAGATGCCGCGCTCGTGATTCCACTTGAGTTTTGAACATTTTATGACGTCAGGAGTAGTGTGTTGATTTTTGCCGAGGGAGGAAAAACCGGAAACCCGGAGAAAAAACCCTCGTGGCATGGTAGAGAACAACACATGAAACAAACTCTGATCACATATGATCCAAGCGCTCGAGCTGGGACTCGAACCCGGACCACAGCGGTGAAAGGCCGGCGCACTAACCGCTCGGCCAACCATTCCACCCATTATTACATTATTTCTTATCTTGTAAATCCATTGTGTTTCTAGTCAAGAATGGCGGGATCATTAAAGTTTATTATTAGCTAACAAGTTTGGAGTTTTGTCATGCAGACGCGTGGCTACAAAACAATTTGCCTAGTTAGTTGCCTTAGAGGCTCAAAGCGCTGTTTCACTGTGCAATTTTCTCAGCAACTTGTCTCGCAACGGCGTTGCGAAATTAACAAGTTGCAGAGAAAATTATGGCGCTGTTACACTGTGCAATTTTCCCCAGCAACTTGCAATATTTTTGGCTGAGGCAAGCAGGGAGCGAGATTCAAGATGGTTCCTCAGATCGAAATGAAAAATTGTGCATGCGCTCGTAGAAAACGTGCCTCAAAAATTGCGAGGAAGGTTGATGGAGGGGTGATACACTGTGCAATGGCATTGCAAGTTGCTGCAATGCGTTGCGAAAAGTAGACCTCAGTTCTACTTCATGCAACGCTACGCGCAACAACAACAACAACAACAACAACAAAATGCGAGACAACCTCTGTTACACTGTGCAATCATCCAGCAACTTGTTTTGCAACGCCGTTGCGAGACAAGTTGCTGAGAAATTTACACAGTGTAACAGCGCCTTCATTCATGTTAGCTAGACCAGTACAAACTTTCCCATTTGGTTGGCCATTCCCATTTGCTATTTTCATATGCCCCATAGTGCCTTGTGTTTTTTGGGGTCCACTATTATTATGACAAAGCAGCATAAAAGCTTATAATAAAAGCCCACGATGAGGACATGTGCGGTTACTGGTAGTCAAAATATATAGCATCCACGATCATCACGTCTACTATATCATAGACTTTTAGAGTTACGGCCTAGTTTTCATTAATATATTATCACTCTCAGTACGTACACATGGATAACTGGTCTTAGTACTTGATCAAGTCCATACCAGTCATCAGCTGCAAGGGCGGATCCAGGATTTTTCAAAGGTGGGGGTCACGTGACGGTTACAAACAGGGAACCCAAACGAAAAGGTCTTAAGTCATTGAAACTCGCTGAAAATATGACATTAATTGTTTAGACTAGTGATTTTTTAACACTTTTTATTAGAAACAAAAATATTATATTTACAACTGAATGGGTAGAGGGTTGGCATTCCTTAGCTTCAATGAATGTTAAAAGTGAGTCTTTTCACAGAAAAAAATTACTGCTGTCGCAAATTCATGACATATT
Organism: Telmatactis stephensoni; assembly: GCA_029948255.1. Taxonomy (NCBI): domain Eukaryota; kingdom Metazoa; phylum Cnidaria; class Anthozoa; order Actiniaria; family Isophelliidae; genus Telmatactis; species Telmatactis stephensoni. Next base: position 52,718 of record JALIZF010001607.1, on the reverse strand, counting down.
CATTGATAAACACAGGGGGGTCCTGACCCCCGCGACCCTCCCCCTGGATCCGCCCTTGAGCTGTATCAGTCCATTCCAATACTGCCCGTGCCCCCCGGGCGAACTCCCTGGCATTTGAATTTTTGAGAAAAAAAACAAAAACAAAATAGACAATAGGTTTAAAGTCTACTTATAACTAGTATGCGTACAATTTTTCACAGGTTAAATATAATCACTCCACTGATGTATAGACAGTAATAACTATACTGTTGTATATACCGTATAAAACTTGTAAAAATGTTAAACAACAATGACGATCCATTGTAGGCAATTAATGATCACCCCTAGAGAGAGGATCATCACCTCTCTTTGCCTGACCAGTATGTTTGTGTTCATGCATGCGCAGTTGGACCAATTATTTCCCATGCCCCTTTACCTCACAATCGTGTCTCAGTTGTTATTATGAGGGCTAAAGGGTTAGAACTCATTAACGCCGTTTTTATTTTGTGCTCAAACACTAAAAAAAGGTTGAATGAATCAACTCTTGCTTTCTTCATGCAATTTTTTCGTATATATATATTACACAAGTAGTGCTTATCTTTTAAGAAAAGTGAAATTGAAATATTTTCCTTTTATTTGATCAAAATGTTGTTGTCAGAACTTCAGTCCTTACTTTATTTTTATTAATTACAAATTAATGCTTTGAGATCGGACTTTGAGATAATAGTTTATAAATTTAGAATTAATGTGCGAATCCTAGTAAGACCTTCTTTTGCGGACCGAATTCGGTGATTATTTGGTTTCCATTTCGTCGCCACGCTGTTTCTAATTTATGGGCCTTTCATCCCCGAACAATAATGAAGGGATCTCTGCCAGAAGGAAATAGTGTCACCTGTTTTCCTAGAAAACTTGAACTACAGTTTTAAAGCGTTCTATCGTGATTTTAAAAAAATTGTATACATTTAATGAAATTAGTTCCTTGAAGAACAAGAAGGACGAAAGGAAGAGCAAAGGAAGAGGGAAAAGTGACAAATTCTCTTTTAAGGTGGCTCGACCCAATTTCGCCAGTGTGCGGGTAGTCGAATTGAAGCGGCTATTAATCGCGTTACAGAATTAAGTTCACCAAACTTTTTACGCACACCTACTACAAATGGACCGAATTTTATAATGATACTAGTTTGGTTGAAATTGGAGCTTTTTTAACATCGAAATTGTTATTCACTAGATTTGAAATTTTGCCAATTTTCTCAAAATCCAGACCTCGACGAGAAAAACGATTTGTGAGACTTTGTAAATCAAATGTTTGTCTATAATGTGAGAGCGTTTAAAGAAATTCTATTAAGCCGATTTTGAGTAAAAACGGAGCAATTATTTAACTTTGAAGAAATTTAAAACGGCGGGTACTTTACTAAATTAATTTTATAACAATAATTTTTCAAAGAAAAGTTGCAATAATTTTGGTTCTAAATAATACCAAGGCATGGTTCTTTATTTTGTGAATATGTCATCGTATTTGCTATTTTTGATCGCCGGGCTGGTCAACTACTTTCCTTCGCCTTTTTAGCCTTTAATGTGTTTCCAAGCAATATTTCACTTCTCCGTTTTCTTTTTGCACAAGGAAATACCATAGTTCTCAGTAGAAACTTTAGTAAGGAACTGCTACGTATAGCGTTACTCTGGATGTCACTGACGTGACTTTCCATGTATATTTGCATTTTTTGCACGAGGTGCCAAAGCGACACCCATGCAGGCATGCATAATCAAACACCGGCAACAACTCGGAGAATAGAGATGCACATATGGCAATGTTTAAGAAATTATTTAATGGTCTTAAAAAACTTCAATGCCTTGGTAATTTATACACCTTACTGGTAGAGGATTGAATATTTAATATCGAGAAATTAAAAGAAATTGATCTACTAGTTTTCAAGAAACAGACGTGGATGTCGAAATTCCGAGATAAACGCGGCAATTTAGTGCTTTACGTATAGTCGTCTCAACGGCGATCAAAAATAGCAAATACGATGACATATTCACAAAATAAAAAAACATGCCTTGGTATTATTTAGAATTAAAAATATTGCAACTTTTCTTTGGAAAATTATTGTTATAAAATTAATTTAGTAGAGCACCCGCGGTTTTAAATTTCTTCAAAGTTAAGTAATTGCTCCGTTTTTACTCAAAATCGGCTCAATAGAATTTCTTTAAACGCTCTCACATTATAGACAAACATTTGATTTACAAAGTCTCATAAATCGTTTTTCTCGTCGAGGCCTGGATTTTGAGAAAATTGGCAAAATTTCAAATCTAGTGTATAACAATTTCGATGTTAAAAAAGCTTCGATTTCAACCAAACTAGTATCATTATCTAATTTGGTCCATCTGTAACGCGATTAATAGCCGCTTCAATTCGACTACCCGCGCACTGGCGAAATTGGGTCGAGCCACCTTAAATACCCTTTTCCCTTTCCACCAATCCGTTCGACTTGCAAGGGTGCCCGTGGATATGTATACCTTACTTAAACAAACAATTAAATAAAGTTCTTCAACCAAGAATCGATTGGAATAATCCTACTACATAACATGGAATTGCTCTATAAAATTTAGTAGTGTCCGTTCGGTGCCATGCGGAATTTTACTAGATGCTGCAGCTTTAATGAATAAACTTGAAAGAAGTGTTAATGTGTTCAGTTTCGGCTTATGGATTTTGCGCTTGACTGGTTGCCAAGTCAAGCTCTGAGTTTTCATATTTCATGGTGGTCGACGGGTCGAGGGATGACCGGTCCATACTTAAGACACTTATTTTGTTAAAATCCAGAAGATTTTTAAAGCATTCATCTAGGCTTTCATCATTTTCATCAAATGGCGGTAAAACCAATTTCTTTATTCCCACTTCGTACAGCATAGGCAAACATTGGTCACCAGGAATGGCGTTGAGATAAACCGTCGCAGCATCCTCAACAGGGGTTTCGTTACAAGTCTTGCAAATCGGGTTGAGGTTTCTTTGGTTTCTGCTCAGCAATGCATTCTGGCCGGCATAAATAACATGTGGGTATTTCTCACTGACACCTTTGTCTGTACGAGAGCCTCGTGGGTGATTACCGTAAAGCGCTTTGGAAGGAAAGCCATTCCATCCAATGGAGACGATCTCCTTTTCAACGGTGATAACACAACCAACGCCTGTGTTTGGGTCGTCTGTCCTGTTAGACAGCATTTGAGCAAGTCGTGTTAGGTGTGTGGCCTCCTTTTCATTATAATCCCCCCAGTCTTTCCCTTTCTTGTTCCACTTCATCACGCTTGTTGCTCCTGTGGCAAACGTTGCTTGGCAAAACCATTCGAAAGCCTTATCCATGTCATCTAGTACTTGCTTCCTGATGGCATCATCACTAAACTCCTGCCAGTCAAGGTCGTCTTTGATTTTGGAGATCCAATCATTATCCCATTTCTGAAGCTCTTTAAATGTTTTGACAGTCATTTCATTATTTGTTCCATACAAGTCTTTTACGTTTTTTTCTTGATTTTTCTTCAGGTCCTGGATATAGTCTTCAGATATGTCAGGGACGTAAACCGACTTTCTAACTTTACTGACCTGAAACAATGCATCCACACTCTTGTTTTCTTCTATTTCTTTTGGCTTCTCAGGTTCTAAAGGAAGATAAAACACTTTACTGACTCGTGCTTGAACCAGCATCTTGACGCAGTGAGCGCAAGGTTTTCTCGTCAGATAAACTTTGCAGTCTTTGACTTTATCAGGGTACTTTATGAGCGGTCTTATTGCTCCATGGACGGGCCATTTGTGATCAGGATGTTGTCTGGTACAATCGGCTGAAAGCACTCGATCGTTTGGTAGAACAAAGACAGATCCGACGACTTTCAGCTGTTGTGTAGTCTGTGTAGATTCCATAGCCCATGGAGACTCTTGCATCCAGAGAGCTGTAAGCATGTACATATCTTGTTTGAGGACTTGAGGTTTTCGCCTGCCGTAGTTACTGTTCATTGACGGCGAATCATAACTAGTACTTGCAGCCTCGTCTGACTGGTCAGCCATTCTAAAATAAGAAAATATATCAATTATCAGCCATTTCATGTTAATTCAATGATAATTTAAAGTCTGTGTCAAAGATCTTAAGCCAAAATCTTATAGCTCGAGCTTTTGTTTGGTATAATATCATATCGAAACCAGGCAAAAGAGTAAATTTCGTCGAGGGACACGAATGGAACAGGCCGGTGCACGCCGATTTCGAAATATGGCCAGATTGCCAGATCGAGTGAATCGAAAAAAACCTAAACTTACACTTGAAAATCACCTTTTTCACCAGAAATTGTTGATTGTTATCTCTTGTTTGCGTAGAACACAAGTTATGAACGACACGTAGGGGTCATCCACTACTGTTAGAACTAAGCTTGCGATTTGTTTAAATCGAAAAAAAGAATATGTGGATTACTCTGAACCGAATGTCTTTTTGTTCTACTTCTCGCCTGTGTATTACTGACACGTAGTGCGTTTGGCATTAGTTATGCGTGATAACACCTTGAACAATGCAACAAATGAAATTAAATAGATTATTTCTAGTCAGATAAATCACTTTTATTTCTACGTTATGATTAAATCCAAGTTTTCTGTTCCGTGTCCGTCTGCATGCTTTAGTAGAAGTTTCGCAAGAATATATAATTTATTTGATCGAAATATCATTCTTCCTTCGGGGAATCCCCTAAATATTTGCAGGACATGTCAAGGATGAAGTCAGGGGAATGGTTGTTTTTACGATATATTTAGTAGTTTTCTATATGTTTAGCATCCTGTATGTGTTTACATATGCCAAATCTCCCTAGATTCGTGTATACTATACGAAATGTATGTTTGTTTAACTAAACTATCCACGGACACCCTTGCAGGTCGAACGGATTGTGGGAAGGGAGAAGGGGATTTAAAAGAGAATTTATCACTTTTCCGGCCTCTTCCTTTGCCTTTTCTTTAGGTCCTTCTTGTTCTTCGACAGGAATTAATTTTATTCAATTTATTCACGTTTTTAAAAATAACGATAGCACGCTTCAAAACTGTAGTTAAGAGCCTTCTAGGAAAACAGGTGACACTATTCCCTGCTGGCAGAGATCCCTTGGTTATTGTTCGGGGAAATAAATTAGCAGAGCGTGGCGACAAAAAGGATACCAAATATATTATTCAGTGTTCGGGGATGAATGGCCCATAATTGAAAACAGCGTGGCGGCGAAAAGGAACTACCAAACAATCACCGAATTTGGACAAAAGAAGGTCTTACTAGGATTCCCACATTGATTCTAGTTGTGTACTATTATCTCAAAGTCTTCTGAAAGCGACTAGTTTGTGATACGAAATCCCCTGTCATAATTATTCGTCACTATGACTGCTATGCGCGGTTCGTAACAAAGAATCCAACCAACCAACGTTCAACTAGAATCAGAACGTTAACAGCATGCATGGTTGTCTCCTTCCAAAAGAACAACAAAGAACTCGATAAAGAACCTGGCCAATGTTTAGAAAAACTGATATTTCGATAAAACGAAAAAAATTATGGAAGTGCTATCACAAAGTCTTCTCAAAGCGACTAGTTTGTGATACGAAGTCCCGTCATAATAATAACAACAATAATAATTTATGTCTATAGCGTAGTTTCCTAACAGTCCAAATACGCTGTACAATAATAAGAAAATTAAACATATAATAATAAACAAGATGAAAAAAAATATATGACTTAATGTTCTCGTAACAATTGTAATCTATTATAACCTAAAGAGCATAAAAAACGAAACTTAAGATAAACTTATAAGACTAATAAAAGGCAAATCGAAAAATAATTATTCAATATGGCTGCTATGCGCGGTTCGTAACAAAGAAGCCAACCACGTACAAAAGATTCAGAACAGCATGCATGGCTGTCCCCTACCAAGAGAACCATGAAGAACTCAATAAAGAACCTGGTCAAAGTTTAGAAGAACTGATATTTCGATAAAATTAAAATTTATATGGAAGTACTTTCATTAAAGTTGCATGAAAACTGAAAATCAATGACAATAATAGCTTATGCAATACTAAACTACTACTGGCCAAATAATGAAGCTTGCTGTCAGAAAAGTTAAGTGTGAAATTAGGTTTTGCCACTGGCTTTAAAAGTGAGCGTACGTTAACTATATTAGTTCATAAATTCTCTCAACATTCCAAATTGGAAACCATATTGATTAGATATAAAATGTTTATCGATCTGCAGATCTTTCTAGCTTTCTGGAATACTGATTGTCTGAAATCGGTCATATGGAAACAATGACTATTACTTATTGAAAGACGAAAAATATTTAAGTCACAATCAAAAGTCACATCGAATAAAGAAAAATCGCTGTAAAAAATTAGGGTTCAACCAACTAGCTAAGAGAATATATAACTATATAGTGATATATCTATATCAACATTAAAAATAGCGCAGTGAACAATGATTTGGAGCCATATTTCTAAGTCATCTTTTTTGTTTTCATTTACTGTATTCTTCAACTGAGTTGTCAAGTTGTTATAACTAATACCAAGAGAGCATAAATATTTATTACTACTATTATCTAATACCAAATAAGGCCATATTATTCTAAAAATACAAGAATAGCTCTTCTTTGCCTGTCGTAACTTGTCCAGTATGTCTTGGTCTTTCATGGTGGGATACTTGGAAAAGCCAAGATAAATAATTTGAAAAAAGATTGAAAAACATCATTTTCAGCTAAGTATACGTTTTGGCTTTCGCGCGTAAAACGTAGTGATCCTTATTAAACTTTGTCCAGCGTTTTAAAAGGCTGATAGTACGGTAATCGATGGGTACAACACAGAGTAGCTACGGTAGGCGAAAACCACAAATTCGTAAAGAAGATCTGTACATGTTTACAGCTCTCTGGATGCAAGAGTCTCCATGGGCTATGAAATCTACACAAGAACTAAACGTCGTCGGATCTGTTTTCGTTCAACCCAATGACCGAGTGCTTTCGGCCGATTGTACAAGAGAAGATCCTGATCATAAAATGCCCGTCCATGGCGCAATAAGACCGCTCATCAAGTACCTTGATAAAGTCAAAGACTGCCATGTTTATCTGACGAGAAAACCTTGCGCTCACTGCGTCAAGATGCTGGTTCAAGCACGAGTCAGTAAAGTGTTTTATCTTCCTTTAAAACCCGAGAAGCCGAATGAAACCGAAGAAAACAAGAGTGTGGATGCTTTGTTTCAAGTTAGTGAAGTCAGTAAGGAGGTTTACGTTCCTAACGTATCCCAACAATACATCGATGAACTAGACCTACAAAAAGAGCCATATGGATCAACAAAGTCTATATGGACATTTGGCAAAGAGCTTAAGAGATTTAAGAACGAACAAGGGTGGAATGAAGACTGGTACAGTTCGAAAAATAATGATTCAGATGAACAGATCTCCAAACTTGAACGAGACCTCAGTTGGCCAGAGTATAATGACACGGAAATCGAGAAACAAGTTTGTGAAGATATGGATAGAGCTTTTCGTTGGTTTTACCGAGCAACCATTACCACAGGAGAAACAAAGGAAATGGACACTTGGGAAAAGATTGGGGAAGACTGGGGAGAATATGATAAAAAGGAGGTCGCACACTTATCACGACTTGCTCAAATGCTGTCTAACAGGACAGACGATCCTGATCCTGGTACTGGATGTGTTATCGCCAATGAGAAGGAGATCGTCTCCATTGGATGGAATGGCTTTCCTTCCAAAGCCCTCTACGGTAATCACCCACGACAGAACCGTCGAAAAGCCAAGAACGAAAAGAAGTATCCTCACGTCATCCATGCAGAACAGAATGCTTTGCTGAGCAGAAATGAAAGAAACCTCGAGAATAGCGTGGTTTATGTCAACAAGATTCCTTGTTATGAATGTATGCCTTTACTGTACGAGCTGGGAATAAGACGTTTGGTTTTACCCTTCCTAGCTGAAAAACGCGGTATAAGTCAACGTTGCTATAATTACTTGCGCGAGCATAAAAAAATCAGGATGTTGAGGTACCAGAAAATACATCATGGAAGTTGTAAATCGCTTACAATTTATAAGGCGGCAATGAGTATCGGATTTATCAGTATCATGATAATATTAATATCATATATTTTTTACGTGGTGGACCGGTCCTAGGCAAGTAAAAGTCTTGGAAAGTTCTTCTATAAGAAATAAACACTAATGTCAGAAAGAAACCCCAGCATTTCAAGTTTTAGTATGACAATCCCTTAATGTATTTGACAGGGCAATGAAGAAATCAATTCAGCAGTTCTGTAGCAGTTTTATAGTTTTGTAGAGAAAATATTATTTAACAGATGACTTTTCCCTACTGTCAAAGTTCTCTTTATCATTGTTTGGGGTTTAAACATCCGGTTTGACGGAAATGATATACAACATTTAAAAAAGAGCAAAATTCAGAGCACTGATTTACAATATTTGATCAAAAGTTAGTCGGCATTGATTCTATAGTTGTGTGCTGAAATTTAAACAAATAAATTATTGGTCCTTATGAGAAGTATTAGAATAGATACAAGTGAAGACTGTAGTTCCACGACAACATTTTAATCGACTAAAAACATAATTTCTAAAATTCATGTATATAAAGCTGAGGCTATGAACCGATATCAATAACGTCTATTTAAGTGTCCAATGTGTTCAATCAATCAATCCAAATAAAGAAATGTCTATTTAAGTGTCCAATGCGTTCTATCGCTTGCGCACTAATTGGGGGACGCGATACTCACACATACGCTACCTCTACATTCTAATATTCTATACATGCTTCTCTCAACTTACCAGTTCGTACTTGACAAAGGGAGGAAAACCGGAGAACCCGGAGAAAACCCCGTGTGAGCAAGGGAGAGAACGAACTAACAAACTCAACTCACAAGAAGTGCACCCGTGCGGCAATCGAACCAGGGAACAAAGCGGTGAGAGGTGTATAAACAACCCGACAATTCTTCAGTTGCTCCAGTCAATCCGGAAATTGTTTCTTTGTTACCTTTCTTTTTAGGTTATTAACGGCAGCTAATCATTTGAAATACAAAAATCTACCCTGGTTAAGTCAGACTGTCATGTTTATCTGACGAGAAAACCTTGCGCTCACTGCGTCAAGATGCTGGTTCAAGCACGAGTCAGTAAAGTGTTTTATATTCCTTTAGGAACTGAGAAGCCAAATGAAACTGAAGAAAACAAGAGTGTGGCAGTACAGACCTATATACATTGCATATTTGTGGTATTCATTACTTTTTAATGTTTATCGTCGCGACGAAGTTAGGGAGTGTGAAGTGAGGACGGGAAGAGAGACGGCTCTAACTTATCACAGCCATCATTCTTCAGTGAATCAGTAATTCTACTTCATAATTTGGAATTGCTCTATGAAAACACTGTCCGTTTGCCCGGGGGGACTCCCATATATCAGAGGGTAGGGATGCTCGTCGGTAAATTTGAGAATAACCCCTAAAAGGTACCTGAATTTAATTAAGGTGGGCGTGGCAGCACAAGATTTTTACCCCTAAAAGATACCAACTCAAAAACAAATGATTGAGCAAATGCTAAACATGTAAATTCCTTTATCGATGAGTGTGGAGAAAAAGTCGAATGGTTCAAACTGTAGCTGTAATGCCTATCTTCGGTGACTCATTTACTGAAAAATAAAGGCGCCAACTTAGTCTCTGGTAGTTCACTAAAGTTTGAAACATCCTAAAAGTTACCAGATCGCTGATTTTGACCCCGAAAAGGTACGACGAGCATCCCCGCATCTCCTTTCCTTTGATTTATTATACATCTTGATATCAACTGGCTAATTATTGAAATACCCCTCCCTAGATATACCACATTCGAAAAAGTGAATGAGAGACGACAATAATTTTACAGATAATTAAACACTTAAGTCAAGCCTTATATTTGCATGGGATCGAGCTTGTTCACCTTCGAAATAAACCTAAAGTTGTTGTTCGAGGAGTGAAATTTCATATTTTAAAACAACCATGGAACACTTCAAAACTGTAGTTGAGAGTTTTCTAGAAGAACAGGTGACACTATTTCCTTCTGGCAGAGACCCCTTGGTTATTTCACTTTTTAAAAAAAATAAGCACAACTAGTGAAATATGTATTTGAAAAAATAGTCGCCCAATGAGCGCGTGTGGCTTACTGCTTGTGCTACATATAGAATTGTAAATATGTTTATCCTAGAAAAGCAGATCCAGAGATTTGTAGATGTCGAAAATGGTATAAAAAAGCGATTCAGGTTCATTGGAAGCTGTCGTCCTATTGGTCATATGCACATTATTTACTGGACGGTCTTCAAGAATGTCAACAAAACGTAAATCGGAAAATACTGGAGGAAATTACGATCGTATATTTTCGAAAATACTGTAGTAATTCTTTAGAATGACAATACAAATTGTAGAAGTTTAGTATTGAACGTCACTCCCAGGATTTGTGTGTTTGTAGATCATATCAAGGGAAGTAAAGTGCGTATTTCCACTGGGTCAACTTCGATCTTCGCCGTGAAAGTCTAGAATTATCGATCGTTACAAATGCCATTTGAAACTCACTGATTTAGTTGAACTTTCTTGAATACCTTGAAATAATAAAATGCCCAGAAATTACTTTTTTCCTGAAATCCGAAATCAAAAGCAAAAAAATTCAACTGATTCTTGGCTGCTCTCGACTGTCCCAATACGGGAGACTAAACGACCGAGCAGAGAGACTGAGAAAGAATCTACAAAGTTTATTTTTGGAGGGAAGGGGGGAGGGGGGGAGGACTCCCTTACAAAAGTGGTAGGGGGTGCTCGACGGACCTTTTAGGGTCGAAAATATGACCCGCTCGTACCTTTTAGGGTTTCCGGTTCATAGCGTACCTTTTAGGGTCAGGATAACGAAAATCACATAAAGATTGGAACGAACTCACATACTAATATTCAGTCTATGGTAATTATACCCAAGGCGGTAACAGCGGGAAAACATATGAAATACCTGCACGTCTTCCATGCTGAGCAAAATGCGTTACTGAGCAAAAATTAAGAAAACCTTGAAAATAGCGTGGTTTATGTCAACATGGTTCCTTTAAGAGATGTATGTCTAGGCTTTATGAGCTGGGAGTACGGGGAGTTGTTCTTCCATTCTTTGATTACGAGGAAAGAAGAGAAGAAAAAGTGAAAAAATCAGTGAAGAACAGAACAGAGTGACATGAAAAATAAATGGTTTCTACTGAATCGATATAAAGCATGCAAATAGAACTCAGACGTTTTTAGAATTTAGTACTGAAGTACCATACAAGGGTGTGAAAAGTTTAGTTTTATAATTGTTGACAATCTTTACCGAAAGTACCGAACATCCCAGCTTTATGGTCCGGCTTTAGCGATGATTTCGATTAAGTTACAGTTTGATAAAAAGTAAGGCTTTCCTTCTCGGTGACTTACACACTTTAATTCAAAACAAAAAACAAAAAAACATTATTTTAATTACTTAACTAACTTTATTAGGTAAATTTCGGAGGCTCACCTCAAAAGAGTATATGCACTAAAGAACGATCAAATATTCATTTCAGCATTTTCATAATTGTTATTATAAATACTGAATTATTTTTTAATGTATATCGCCACCGAGGAGTCAAAGAGAAAGAGAGAGCTCTAATTTCTTGGCAGACAAAGCAAAGACCAACTGAATAGAGTACTAAAGTATGACGTCGGTAATGGTTTTCTCCTCTAGAAATCGATTTTTGCTCTTCTGTAAAGAAAGAACTTAGAGATGCTATCGTAAGAGACGCCATATTGGTTTTCTTTCGATTTGTCTAGAACGCGAATTTTTGGTCACTTAGCAACGTGACCTCATGGCTTTAGAACTCTATAACTTTCTCCCGACGTCATCCTTGACTTGTTCTGTCAATAGGGGATTCCCCGAATTGGAATTGGAATATTAAAGGTTAGGAGAATTGACATTTCGATCCAAAGAAATATTCTTACGAAGCATATGGAGATTTTGTCTGCGCATGCGTGTGTTTTCGTCTTCAAAATCCTTTGCACGTCGAATAGAAGGCTTCCTACAATTTCTCTAGTGCTTGACCGGTCAACTTGAAATGGCTGTAGTTCTTACATGACAGCACCCACAGTTATGACCTTTCGTTCACTTGCTACAAAAAGACTGAAGCTCTTAATGGTACTGTGTTTTGTTTACATCGAGGTTACCATAGCGACGAAACGATGACGTCACCGTTTTAGGCACCAAGCAATTTTACGCGTTTTTCGACCTAAACTTTTAAAACGACATACAAGACGTTAATATTTAGGATAGTAGCATACGAATTTTGAAGAAATTCGTATAAACAGATTTTGAAATATTCGAGGCGCAACTTTTTAACCCCCAAAATAACAATTTATTATCAGGTTTCGACTCAATGATTTTAAAAGCAAAGCAGCATGACAACTGTTCGACTGTCAATAAGTTGCTCATATATCAGACTACTTCTCACCAAAGGGAGAAAACAGTTGGCCGAGAGATTTTTCTTTTGAAGCTCTAAACGTTTTTGTATAAATTTTGATAAAATTCAGCTCAATTTCATGTCTTAGTGGCGTACGCTGACGGAGATCCAAAGCACTTTCTGACGTGCTGCTTCGTTGAGAAGTAGTCTGATGTATAAACAACATTTAGACAGTTCAAGAGTTGTCATGCTGCTGCGATTTTAAAATTATTGAGTCGAAACCTGATAATAAATTGTTATTTTTGGTGTTAAAAAATCTGATTGCGCCTTTACCTTTCCGTTTAGACGAATTTCTCCAAAATTCATATGCTACTAGCCAAAGTCCTAAATATTAACGCCTTGTATGTAGTTTTTAAAAGTTTAGGTCAAAAAACGCGTAAAATTGCTTGGAATCTAAAACGGTGACGTCATTGTTTCGTCGCTATGGTAACCCCGATGTAAACAAAACACATACCATTAAGAACTTCAGTCATAACTGTGGGTGCTTTCATGTAAGAACTACAGTGAAACTGAAAACTACAGTACTTGAGTGCCATCACTCTAGGTGACTAATTTAGCGATACGAAACCCTCTGTCACAATTATTCGCTATGACTGCCATGCGCGGTTCGCAACCGAAAAACTATGGATGCTGTCCACTTCCAAGAGAACACCGAAGAACTCAGTAAAGAACCTGGCCAACGTTTAGAAGAACTGATATTTCGATAAAATGAAAAATTCTATTGAAGTGCTTTCCGGCAATGTCCGGGCGTATTAAAGTTGCATGAAAACTGAAAATCAATGACTGATCATGACATTAATAGCTTATACAATAAAAACTACTACTGGCCAAATAATGAAGCTGGCTGTCAGAAAAGTTTAGAGTGAAATTAGGTTTTGCCACTGGCTTTAAAAGTGAGTTCTTTATTTTAGTTCACAAATTTTCTCAACCGATTCTAAAATGGAAACCATATTGATTAGATATAAAATGTTTATCGATCTGCAGATCTTTCTAGCTTTCTGGGATGCTAACTGATTGTCCGAAATCGGTCATATGGAAAGAATGACCACTGATTACTTAGTGAAAGACGAAACTGAATATTTATGTCAGAATCGAAAGTCAAATTGGATAAACAAAACCGCTCTGAAAAAACTAGGGCTCAACCAACTAACCAAACTTTGCCAAGAGAACTGAACTAACTAGTGATGTATCTTTATCGATATTAAACACCCTGCTGAACACTGCTGAACAACGCTTTGGAGCCATATTTCCAAGTAATTTATTGTTTTCATTTACTGTATTCTTCAAGATGTCCCCACGCATAACTAATACCAAACAACGTCATATTTTAAAAATAACTAAAAATATAGGAATATTCACTGCGTGTTGCAGCTTGCAATTGTCCTTGCCTGTTTTGGTCTTTGAAGGTGAGATACACGGAAACTATCTACGACAGAGAGCCTTGAATTTGTCACTTCAGTTCTGATATAACGAGAAGGCATCTTACTATGTCTGAAGAGAAAGAGACTACACCGGGGCACCAAAACTCTAAGAGCGGGAGAAAAAATCGAGTCTCCAAAGAAGATATGTACATGTTTACAGCCCTCTGGATGCAGGAGTCTCCATGGGCAAAGAACCCTTACGAAAAAGACAAATCAGTAGAAAAGATAAACGTCGTCGGATCTGTTTTCGTTCAACCCAACGATCGAGTTCTTTCGGCCGACTGTACTAGATGGCATCAGGATCATAAGATTCCTGTACATGGAGCAATAAGACCGCTCATCAAATACCCTGATAAAGTCAAAGACTGCAAAGTTTATCTGACAAGAAAACCTTGCTGCTCACTGCGTCAAGATGCTGGTTCAAGCACGAGTCAGTAGAGTGTTTTATCTTCCTTTAGAACCTGAGAAGCCAAAAGAAAAAGAAGAAAACAAGAGTGTGGACGCTTTGTTTCAGGTCAGTGAAGTTAGAAAGTCGGTTTACGTCCCTGACATATCGGAAGACTATATCCTTGACCTGAAGAAAAATCAAGAAAAAAGAGTAAAAGACTTGTATGGAACAAATAATAAAACGACTCCCGAAATATTTAAAAAGCGCTTGAAATGGAGTGCTAATTGGATCTCCAAAATAAAAGACGACCTCGAATGGCAGGAGTTTAGTGATCCAGACATTATGTATCAAGTAGTAAATGTCGACATGGAAAACGCTTTCGAGTGGTTTTGCCAAGCAACATTTGCCATAGGGAGAACAAGCGAGATGAAATGGGAAAAAGTGAAAGAATGGAAAGAAAATCAATCAACAACCCCGGAGCAAAAAGAGGAGGGTAAAAGTGTATCAGATGCCAAGACTGAAAAAGATGGAATTGAAAGTCAATTAGAAGCCGAGCAAGTGGAAGGGAATGGAATTCAGACCGAGCAACAAGAGGCGAGTGAAAGTCAATCAACAACCCAGCAAAAAGAGGGACATAAAAGTGTATCAGATGCCAAGAAAAAAGAGGGAATTGAAAGTCAATTAGAAGCCGAGCAAGTGGAAGGGAATGGAATTCAAGCCGAGCAACAAGAGGCGAGTGAAAGTCAATCAACAGCCCAGCAAAAAGAGGGGCATAAAAGTGTATCAGATGCCAAGAAAAAAGAGGGAATTGAAAGTCAATTAGAAGCCGAGCAAGTGGAAGGGAATGGAATTCAAGCCGAGCAACAAGAGGCGAGTGAAAGTCAATCAACAACCCAGCAAATAGAGGGGCATAAAAGTGTATCAGATGCCGAGAAAAAGCAGGCCACACACTTAACACGACTTGCTCAAATGCTGTCTAACAGGACAGACGATCCAAAAAGAGGCGTTGGTTGTGTTATCACCGTTGGAAAGGAGATCGTCTCCATTGGATGGAATGGCTTTCCTTCCAAAGCGCTTTACGGTAATCACCCACGAGGCTCTCGTACAGACAAAGGTGTCAGAGAGAAATACCCTCATGTTATTTATGCCGGCCAGAATGCATTGCTGAGCAGAAACCAAAGAAACCTCGAGGATGGTGTGGCCTATATGAACATAATTCCTGGTGATGAATGTTTACCTATGCTGTACGAAGAGGGAGTAAAGAAACTGGTTCTACCGTCATTTCAAGATGATCGACAATTCAAGGAAAGGGAGAAATGCTTTGAAATGCTTTACAAATCCAATAAAATTAGTGTCTTACGATGCAATCTAGCCGACGGAGAGGGAGCCGGTAAAGAAACTGGTTCTACTGCCATTTCCTGATATTGGACCATTCATTGAAAGGGAGCAATGCTTTGACGATCTTTTAGTCGTTCAAAGAAAATTAGCATATTAAGGTACAAATCAGCAAGCGACTCGGCGAGCCGGAACCAGTCAAACCACAGGAGCCGACAATCCACAAGAAAACTGAGCTAATAATCTGAAAAACAAGAACAAGGCCACAAACTTAAGATAGAGCAATTCGATGTTGCATAAGATTTTTCGTTGTAATTTCCAGATGCCGTAAAAGGAATAACAAGGAAATAAGAGTGATAAAATAGAAAATCATCTAATGGACTGCAAATACGAATAGCTTTGACCATGCAGTTCGGCAAAATAGTTCGATCCGCGTGTATGAAACATTGTTCCATAACTTTTAGAGTCAAGAATAGTCACACTTAAACGCTATAACATGAGCGTAGAATTCGGTGTACCAATTATAAGTTTCCTCACTCAGTCAACTCAAAATTCTCCAAAAATGTGACTTGATG
The DNA here is from genome assembly GCA_029948255.1 of Telmatactis stephensoni. Lineage (NCBI taxonomy): Eukaryota > Metazoa > Cnidaria > Anthozoa > Actiniaria > Isophelliidae > Telmatactis > Telmatactis stephensoni. The sequence continues at coordinate 36,509 of JALIZF010001607.1, read as the reverse complement.
TTCGAAATGTAATCGCAATGTAATGAAACAGCCTTAACGAACAATTTTAAGGGTGATCCCGCGCAAAATTCGCTGGGACAAATCAACCTGACATGAAATGGCAACTAAGAAAAGGGAGAGGGGTGGATTTGGATGGGATGGGGTGGGTTGGGGTAGATTGAGGTGGGATGTGGAAGTAGGTGTAGAAATTTAATTCAATTCATTCAATTTAGATAGAGCGATTTAAAATTGCATATAGCCAGTTTTCTAGCAAACACATCAGCTAAATTGTACGGATTACAACGTACTGACTTTTAACTTAATGTCAGGCTAAAGTAATCGCTATTACTATACAAGTTAACTGAGCGGCCCTTCAAAATAGAACCTACTTGTACTACCAATAATTTCAAAGAGATGACATTCTCTTAGACTTTGACTAAATTTAATAGCTCCCGTTGAAATCACCAAAACACAACCGCCACTAGATTTTGCCAACCTTCCCAATGCAATTATTCAGCGAGAAGGACTGAAGCAACAACAAGTATATCCTTAACAGTTATTCGGGCTACAATGGGGGTGGGGGTGAGGTATCTCCTGTATAAAAGGAGCGAGGATGGCAAAGTTGGTTAGTGCGCGGCCTTCAGTGCGAGTGGTCTCCGAGTTCGATCCCCGGATCTCACATCCTTGTTTCAACTTCTTTCCTTTTCCGTGTAGCTTTAATTAGCTTTATATACCCTTAGGATGGAGCACTGATGGAGAGCGGGGGTAAAGGGCGTACACTGAGCCTCCAGTGTCCCCTTTACCATTGTTGGAGGCAAAAGATCATAAATAATTATTATACACAGTGTTACAAAGAATTTGGAAGCAGGTCTGCATTTACCATATTTAGTTCAAAAGAAGAATTTAACTACGATTCACACATTTATTAGAGTTGTATACTGTAATCTCAAGGGATGAATTCGTTCCTATAAAATAAGATAGAATAAATACAAGTAAACAATTGGGTTTTCTAGCTTTTTTTACCAATATAAATTGTGTGAAACAAATTTTTTTCTTTCTTTTCCTCCCTCCCTCCCTTCCTTCCTTCTTTTATCTTAAACTTCTTTTTAGATTTGTATTTATGTTTATACATCTCTATCCATGCATATACCAAAACTTTCCTATTGATACTTGTATTTTTATCTGTTGAAAACGACAAAATTCTACATTTCCCTACTATATCCTAGTAATACTTTTGTACTTTTGCCGTTTTCAAATGATGAAGTTTCTAGTGTTTTTCTTGATCTGATCTGATCTGATCTAATTTAATCAGCTAATCTAGTCTAGTCTCTAGTCTAGTCTAGTTCTAAAGTCTAATCTACATGTAAATGTACAAAATTGTAATCAAAAGTATTTTTGTGCATGTGGTTACTGCTGGTGTAAAGCCGTAATCATAATGTCATCGCCTGTGTAAGTTATTCTGATTTCTCGAAGTTAACCCGAAGCCGATTAACTGAGGCATAACGGAAATGCCCCGAGGCTTACTTGTTAGACACTTACCTCTGCTCTGATTAGATTTTCACTTATATATTTTAAAGTGAAATCTTTCTCCATTTTTGTTTCATTGCATGTGATTCCAACCTGGAAAAATGAATTAAACAATCCCTTAGTACTTTAGATAGGCAGAGTTTCGGTCAATAACAACATAAACAAACTCTGATCAAAACCCACGCATCTTCTTCTTCTTTGAAAACCAAAAAGTCAAGTGCAAGGATGGCACAGTTGGTTAGTGCGCGGCCTTCGGTGCAAGAGGTCTAGAGTTCGATTCCCGGATCTCACATCCTTGTTTCAACTTCTTTCTAGCTTTCTGTGTAGCTTTAAGTAGCCTCAAATACCCTTAAAACGGAGCATTATGGAGAGAGGGGTACTCCTTCCAGTTTGGGTAGGGACGTGCCGCTGAGACCCTCGAACCCTGACCCTGTTCCAGAGCAAAATTTCCAAAATTGATACCCTGTTCCAAAGTAAATGCCTGCCTTAATTTCATTGTTTCCGGCCAAGTTGACGTGTCGTTAACCCCTTTCAGCCCGGCCTTTTAGACGAACTTTGTTAAAAGATACCCTATTTCAGAGAGTAATTACGATTTTTATATACCCTGTCCCAGAGTAAAATCACTAAAAAAACCTACCCTGTTTATAGGGGAGTACCCCCCGGGGGCCCTACAGTACTTACTGAAGTTTCTGACTCTAAATTTAGCTTTGTAGCAATAAACCGTTGCAAAAGTCCAACTGTTACATGAGTAGAGCATCGAATAAAGTTCTTGGGTAATACCTAAATGGCAGAAAATTTAAATGTTAGTTTAGCATTCACGATTATGATTGGCTTTGAATGAATGAATGAACTTTATATACACGGGGTCAAATCACTAAAACTTTACACGTGCTCTCCCTTTGAGCCGTGTAAATTGCTAAAGAAAAAAACTAATTTACTAATCTACTTACACTTAAATTAAAATACGATTTTCAAGATTAAAATTATATATAAAAATACATGTCTAATGGTTAAAGATTATTGTTTATTATTCCAGTTTACAATAGCATTCTAAACATAATTGGATCAATTTTTGGGGAATAATTCTACATAGACAATTACACGAGGAGACAGAGGGATTCACAAAGCAACTCCATTCACTGTGTTGATTCTGAGTCTATCAAAAGGGTACCAATGGCAATGACTTAAGTAACTTTAGCCTAAGTTACATCAGAAAAAGTCACTTTGGCCATTTTTATGAACACCACAACTACATGAATACTACGGCTCGTGCTTCCACTATGCTCTCTCATGTTCTCTCAACATCATGTGTGTTTTGATCAGGCTATCAAACACAGAAAACACTTTTTATTTCTTAAGTCTTACTTGAACATCTTGTGATAACACATCAAACTCTATGTCTTTAGTTCTGTGCATGCATGAAAAAGATAATATTGTAAATTTATTGAACATACAATACAAAATACAAATACAAAATACATAATTATAATCAACATCTTCATACATGATCAATGAAATCCTGGGGGCTCCTATATAGGGAAGGGTTGGGGTGCTGTTGAAAATTTTGAAAAGGACCCTTAAAGGCCCACTTGGATGAAAATCGGTGAAAATTGGAAACACTCACTGGCCAGAAAATTCACTAACTTTGAACGATAATTTTAGTTTTCAACATATCACACCATTATAGTGTTCATCCAAGTCATAGGAAAAGCTTTCTTTCATATTGTCAAATCATGAAAAAGTAAAATTACTGCACCATCATGTGTCAGATGATACCCTGGGTGTTTCTGTGTCATAATTTCTGGACTGGACTGTGAAGTACACATTCTACATGTGTGCTTGGACTGTGACAATTGGTTTCTGACAGTCACATACACTGGTATTGCTCTGTACCTGCAGTATTCTAGCTGTAATGATATTTGATCCTTAGAATGATGGAGACGCTTAACAGCAGTCCATTTTCCTACTGATTCTGACTGTTTTGGTAAGTTTATTGGAGTTTTTAACTCGGGGTGGTTTGGATTCTTTAGGTATAATTGGTGAAGCAACTAGGAAAAAATGAATAAGTTTACTTATCATTACTTTTGTAAAATTGGGCCTTTTTACCATATGACCTGCGCATGGCCCCGCTTGCACACTAACTCTTAATAAAACAGGACCCTACTGAAAATTCGCTTTCACGAGTAGGCCTCCTGGATAAATTTATCATTATTATTATTATTATTATTATTAAAACCTTTGGAAAAGATGATGTGATCAGGGCCATATGATTGTGCTTGAGCAGGGCGGGAAAAGCCCATCTGGCCCTGCTTGTTTCTATGTACTACTTATCAATTAGACAACAGAAAGCCGCGTGCCCATGGCATTATAGACGCACAAGAGAAAATAAATTATAATGAACGATTAACAAACGTAACAGTGGCACGAGGCTCCTGCTTTGATTTGAAATAGGCTAAGGCATTAATAGCAGATCAGAGTCAAGGGAATAATATGGCTTTAACTAATTTTGAATTAAGAATGGCACTTGGAAAATCGACAGTGCTTTGAGCAGAAGGATTTCAATTTGCCCAGTGCCAAGCCCTTAATTACTGTAAATTGACCAGTTTTGAAGGCAATTTTGCCCAGAATCTACTAGGAAATGGTAAAACCATGCACAAAAATGTAGTTTAAATCCTTACCTCTTGATGATGGTGGTGGGTATGGAAGACCTTTCATTTTATAAAACTTTTTTTCTCTTTTTCGTTCATCTGAAAACAATTAAAATTTACTTACTTGCTATTAAACTTTATTCACATGGAATGAATGGAAACTAATCTTGTAAATATGTAAAAAAGGAAATAACTTACTGACGTTTGAGCCTTAGCTCTTCATCGGAGTAAAATGGAAAAGTAGTAAAAGTAAAAGCCTTATTCTGACGGAGGGCTAAAGTTCACAATGCCAGTAAGTTATCTCCTTTTTTATGGTGTTCAAGTTTCCATTCATCCCTTGTTATATTTTATACACTGACGCTGCCCAAACTAGTTCACTTGCTAGTTTCCTTCCTTGTTTACATGGATAGCATATGCTACATGAACACATACACTTTGATATTTCATTAAGATATGTTGTTGATAACTTTTTGATAAGCAAGTCAATTGTCAGGCAAGAAACAATTTCAATTGACCTGCCAAAATCCCAATCCCTCCAGACAAAATTTTAAAAAGGTGAAAATTACATTTGTAATACCGTATTTACTCGAATAAGCGCTCCTCGAATAAGTGCCTCTCCCGAATAAGCGTCCCCTTTGGACAAAAAACATAATAAGCACCTCCCCTAAATAAGCGCCTCGCACCTCGTTTTAGTATACTACAGCATAATACCAGTACTGTTGTAGTAGTATAACATTGATATTATTGATATTAAAAGAAAAGCATACTTTGACAGTTGTATACACATTTCCTCCTGCTGAATAAGCGCCTCCCTCGAATAAGCACCTCCCCTGAATAAGCACCCTGTTTTAGACATGACAAATTCAATAAGTGCCGGGGCACTTATTCGAGTAAATACGGTATTTGCAGCCTTGCATCTAGATATTACATGTACTTATCAGAGGTAAATATATAATGTAATGCTGATTACCTTGTTCAATTCGAGGAAAAATCTTATTTATTATATCTTGCATAGTTCTGTCAAGCCTAAGACCAAAAATGCAAAAAAATTAATGTTTCATGTCTTGGTGAGTGAGAATTGGTGATATCTATTGTTGTAAGTTACCTACCTGATATTATATAACGGCTGGGTTTCATGAATGACTATACCACAGGATGGGCATTTATTGACCAAACTAATATGTCGTACAAGACAACTTTTGCAAACTGTAAGGGAAAGAGGTACAATATTAAAACTCGTAAAATGTGTCAATCCAATACTCAGATTTTGGTAATGGTAGTGTAACTTTGGTACTAGAGCAGATTTTGTATGACTGTGAAAATGGCACCACACGGTCATGACACAGTTACAGCAGGAATTTCGAATGTTTTTATAGACATTATGGCAGGTCTCTTGTCTAAATGCTTCCTGAAAGCTGACAACTCTCTAAGGAAAGCATCTCTCCAGTGTCTAAATCCTCCCCTCAATTTAGACCAGACAAATCTCTGTAAGGGACAGACCTCCCTCTTGTGGCCAAAGTCCTTGTTTAGTAGTTTCAGCCACCTCTTTAAATTGTCAGCCCGAGAAAGGTCCTCTCTAAGGTATGTACTCACAGCATAGAGTGGTTTTCATGAACCCGTGAAACAAAGTGTAAGTGTGATTATATAATAATTGGCATATTACGCGCACTCTGATTGGTCAAACAACCATGTGTGATTAGAGTACACACACATAGATGGCGTCATCGAATCTTACGCGCACTCTGATTGGTTGGAATGTTTCGATAAATATTATATAAAACAGATAGATTCCATTTTTCCGTGCGTTTAATAGCCAAATAACAATAAAAGAACACAGTGGAATTAGGGTGTATTTAAAGAGTGGTACACCATTTACATGATGCCAGAATGAATTTTGTTCCAGAACAAGTTCATCCTGGTTGCTCTAAAGTGTGTTTCACGGATTAATGAAAATCATTCTAATTATTTATAATTCTAATTAATTTATAATCATTTAAACCTATATATACTCACATGTGTGTATACATTCTGTGATAGTGACAGGAGTAACTAAATAACCTTTACAAAGCATACAAGTCAAATGGGGATTTAGGTCCTTAATGCGTATTTTTCGACGTTTCTGCATAAAAATACAAAATAGAAACAATTTTGACATGATATAAATCATTCAGAATATAGACAATTTGCTTCCGAGATCGTTTCGTTCGAGTTTTCTTCTGACCGAGGTTACCTCAGGAAAACACACCGCTCGAAGGCGTCTAGTTAGCTTTTTACTAGCTCCATATAAAGAAAAAGTCTTAGGATAGTATAAAGTGTCTTTACCTCCATCATATTTGGTGCTAGAAGAAAAGAATTCTCAAAAATTAAGCGAAAGCAGACCCAAAACTCTGCACGTTTGAAACAAATTTCCCTCGTCACGTGTTTTTTGCAGCACAGGAACCCCGGTTAGATTGCGAAGCGCGGCAAAGGAAGCTAAAGGAGCGGGGCCAGGTGAGGGCATCCGGAGAGAGCAGCAAAATGGGCAAAAACCGTCCCCACCGTAAAAGATACAACAGGCCAGTTTGTTCCTCGAAATCGTTTGATGAATATTTAGTAAGTATTAAGATATTTACAGGTGAAGTTCACGTACTGGATAGCTGGGAGTCAGGCAGACTGTATCACGGCTGTCATCATACTGAATGGTTGGAACAGCTCCTCTCTTCAAGAAACGCTTAAACTTCGGTACCAAAAATTCACCAAGATTTAAGTGAAAATTCCTTTCAAAGCTTGTCCCTTCAAAGTGATCTGAACAGAGGGTGGACGTTTTGCTGGGCGTAAAATCAGGCCTATATTTCTGAACAAAACGTATTCAAGCACCTTTCAATTCTTCGTCCTTTGGGAATGTATGCATTGAAATTCCGGGTGTATAGCTTGCGTTTTTGCAACTTGTGCTGTGTGGTCCTAGTGCAACGCAATATTTCCCTCCTCTTTTCGTTACATCCTTTGAAAACGTGAAGTTAGCGTTGTTTTCATTGAGATCCTCCATCTGGTCCGCCATTTTCTGTGAGCTGCTCGACAATAGTAAATCATGTGACGTCATGAACATGACGTCATGGCTGCCGCGTTTATTTGAATTGGTAAAAGAATGGGTAAAAATTCTATCGATTTTTATCATTTTTCACTTTATTTTGATTTATTTTGTGTATTTGTGTTTGTTTTTAGTGTTTTCTTCAATATTATTATGCAGAAATTTTATTTTTACATTAAGTTCCTCACTATACTAGGCCTTTTTTACAGATCCCCAGAGTCAGCATACTTTTATCTCTGGTCAAATGGAGTTCTACTGCTGCTTTTAAGTGCTGATATAATCAAGGTAATTATTGACATTTTCTCCTTACATGCAATCGTTTGAGTGGCAAAAATGTTAGCCTACCTCTGATTGGTCAAACTTGAACAATAGTAGAACACAAGTCTGGCTTCGATGAATCATATGGCAAGGGAGACAGGAAGTGTTATGAAATGATCTTTAAACATATGATAATCAGCAATATTATAATACTCAGGGTATGAGGATAATTTGGTTAGATTACAGCTTGTTATGGATTTCTAAAATTATATGTATGTCTTCTTTTACATTTATAGATTTTTTGGTGCTGGAGACTTGTTGGTGAGCTACTTGGGTTACATGTAGTATGACTCAATCTATTTACTTTTTTAGAGCAAAATTCCCAAGAGTTTACAGCTGAATCTCATCTAAAAAGATTCATGAAACCAGTCAACCATCTAGTTGCTGATGAAGGCTGAAGAGACAAAAAAATTTCAAGAATTTTGAAAACCAGGTCAGATAAAATTCCAACTATAGTTTACTAAAAGGAAGTGGTTAAATGAAATCAAACAGTACCCCAGTAATCCAAACAAGTAAAAATAATCTTCAAGCTACAATTTATTCAGTATATTTTCATTACTTGCTTGCTTCTGAATATTTGTTTCTGCTGATTAAAGCCCCAAAAATAACTGACATCACATATAATATTTTAGTGGCTTGAAGAGCTTTTGCATTGGGTTGTGACTTGTGATTGCATCTTTATGCCGTCAGCATAGGATCAGGTACTCATCCCCCTCCACTGCCCCCTCCCCCCTCCCCCCCCCCCCCACCCCAAAATCCACTATGTATGCCATTCATCATGCATGCAGTATCTGGCAAGGTTAACATTTCAGCTGCATTGGAGCCTCCTTCCAATAGCTCCTTTGATCTTTGCAGTCTCCCAATACTAAATTCAGTGGAGATTTCATCAATTCAAATCCACCTAGCCACTAGATTAGATCTATCTTTTCAAGCTACTATTACAGAACCCGCCTATTTTTTTCTTTGAAATTCTAAGGTTTTGTCGAGGCTTTTGTTTGTTGAGATTTCAAGGCTCACTGTCATGAGACCTGAGAGTTGAGCTAGATTTTACAGCTTACACTGATTTTTGAGAACCACTGACCACACCTAAAGAAATACAAGTTATTCACTCTGGCAAAGTGCATCTCAAGGCCATTGGCAAAGGTATATTCTTTCACTCATAAGGCAGCACGATTAAATTTGACACCCTCAGTTTGCCCATCATTCATCCCTCACAGTCATGGAGCCGACTCTCTGTGCCTAGAGCTTCCTTCTCCCATCCACTTTATTGATAAAGTTATTACTCTTGATCTTTCCTTCGGTGAAGATGCATTTTTAAGTTCCAAGCTAGAAATACGACTAGTATTGTGTATGTTGATAGCGAACAAGATCTGCAAACAGGGAAGGCAGTCTTTGAAACCAGATCTAAAGTTTTGACTAAAGGCAGGGTAAACATAGGGAGCTATAGCACCGTGACAGTAGCCAATGAAGAATCTCAGAAATACAAATACCCTAGAACTACAGATAGGATGGATGAAAAAAGCCTTTGCATTTCCACGGCAAATCACGGTGTATACCCACAACGGCAGCCAAGCCAAAGCAAACATAACAAGCACAGTTAATAGCATTTTGATAGCGTTTTTGTTGGTCGTATCAGAGTAGCGAACCGATAAAGGCCCAGCCCTTGATCTCTCTGTTGTGCGTCGGATCTTTGGTCTCCAAAGTCTGACAATAGTTGCAGTATATAAAGTCCCGGATATGACCAATGGAAATATAAAGAAAACAGAAAACTCGACCCAAACAAAGGTAACAAGTCCTTCAAGGCCGTGAAACGTCTTTTCTACGTGCATGACGCATATAATGTTTCCAGTGGATGGGTGGTCCATTACAAAAGCACCGTACAAATATACACCCCCAAATATAAACGAATTGAACCATGTCACCGCAATAAGAATATAAGCTGTTTTGTGGGTTATTCGTCTGAGGGGGTAGAACACAGCAATAAACCGGTCTACAGCTAGAATCGCAAAGCTTTGAGTCGACAATGTCACGGATAAAAACGGCACAAAAATCATCAGGCGACAGAGATGTAATCCGAGGTCTCCACCCATCAACGAAGAATCTCTCGAGTTGATATTGTAGATCAATTCAGGCATATTGACCAGAGTTATAAGAAGATAAGCGATACTTGTATTGACAATCAGCATGTTACTCACAGTTCGCATTCTCCTATTTGTGTTCTTAATAACACAAGCTATAATCAGCGAGTTACCAATGAGTGCCATCATAATAAGGACTCCCAGCGCTATGCTCTTCACAATTTTAGAAGTCAGCGTTTCGACCCCTGCTAAACCACCAGAGATCGTCCAAGACGAATTGTTCGGATTTCCTTCAGAAATATTCGAAGGAGACATACTGATTTAGTGTTGAATTGAGTTTGAAGTTACTCTTCTAAAGCTCTAAAAAAAGTCGGCCGGCAGAAACCTGCAGAACGTGTGTTGAAAACAAATAGATATAAACACCTGATTCCTGCTGAAAGCAAACGAGCGTCAAAGTGCCTTCAAAGAGCCATTTATCTGTCTTATTTGTTCACTTGGACTAAAAACTAGATTTTAAATGTCGTTTTCGTTTATTAAACCTTTAGAATTGCAAATTTGTGTCAATTTTTTTGACATTAGCAAACTGAAGGACTTTGTTTGTGCAAACAAACGAAGAACAGCGTAGTTCTGGTGTCATCTCTACGTAACTGTGTAAACTGAACGTCAAAAGAGCGTAACACCTGAAACACCTGAAAGGGCTTTAAAAAGAATACCTATCACTTCAATTCGTTTATGGCTGCGTTTGTACAAGTATCGCGTCAAGAAACTTTGACAAAAGATTATATAAAAAAGGAATTGTATATATGAACAACAGTATCTATGTAAATACAGTATATATAAGGGTGGTTTTCACGCGCGCGCGACGGAAGCAGAAGAGGAAGCAACATACGCAGACTCTGTACCATTAGTTCTCACCCAAAACACAAGACATTAAATGGACGGCGCAAGTATGCGAATGTTGCTTCTGCTTCCGCGTCGCTCGCTAAAACCGGGCTTAAAACTTATCGGAGTAGGACTTCTTCCGTTCTTTATTTCTAAAAGTTGTTTTTTTTGTCGACCTTTTTTGCAACTTTCATCATTTTTCAGTTCGCTATGCTAATTTTGAAGTAATTCTTAGACTTCGTGATTGTGTTCTTGTGCTTATTAATAATACAAGTGGTAACCATGATAGATGAACAAACAAAAGACGGTAATTGAGAAATATTTTCTTGAAGTTCAACCGCAAGATGGCTGCAATGACTCTACTTGCAATTGAAAAGACGTTGAAGTCCCTATGACATATAATTATGGCATCTTTTTTATTGTTTTTGAACTCAGTTCTTGTCAGAGAGTATAGTGAGGATCTTTTTATCTTATTTTTTCTACCTCGATATTTTCTGAGATATAAAGGTTTCAAATTTCAAAATGCAAATGTATGACGTAAAAGGTGTCACATTATACAAAAACAAGATGACTTCAAATACTCTCATTTTTTCATAAAAAATATTTTTTTCATTTTTTGGTAAAGCCTGTTGTTTAGTGAAAAATCTGGTTATCAAATTGAAGACTTCTTTGAAAAAGCCATGAGAAGCTGGTGGTGTTGCCTAATTATTATTTTTTGTCTTTTAGTTCCTTCCTTCCAGAATTTCTTCGATCTTTTGTTTGTTTTCATTCAAATGATAATTATTATGAGTCTTATGAGGATGTTAATATAATAATATCGATAACTGATCATAAAGATGATATTGTTTGTTTATTCAAGCTTTTTACATTGAAAATTGAAATTCTTTACAGGGTATCAACAAAGAAATTCACTAGAAGAGTCAATCTCGCTATAGATATTATCTCATTAGATTACTACCTAGACTAATTTTAGCAACAAGCTGTGATTGGCTGAAGGACACGTGACGTCCATCCAATTAGAACGGCCAGAATGTGATACCCAAGTTTGTTCTAAGGGTACTTGTTGTAAGCGAAAGTTGAATTCCTGACTAAAGGCGCTGTTACACTGTGCAATTTTCTCAGCAACTTGTCTCGCAACGGCGTTGCGAAACAAGTTGCAGAGAAAATTATGGCGCTGTTACACTGTGCAATTTTCCCCAGCAACTTCCCCAGCAATATTGCAAGTTGCTGGGGAAAATTGCACAGTGTAACAGCGCCATAATTTTCTCTGCAACTTGTTTCTCTGCAACGGCGTTGCGAGACAAGTTGCTGAGAAAATTGCACAGTGTAACAGCGCCTTAATTTTACGGGCAATAAATATGAACAAACATAGATTAATTCCTTTATTTGAAAGGTGAGAACAAACATCCTCACCATAGATGGATATAGTTATCAAATAAGGAATGTTCGTGATAATCTCTTCAGTTATAAAGTTTATCGATCATATATATTCTATATTCGATAATCGCGAACGTTAAATCTAATATTTACAAGATATTTAGCTCTCCATCACTTCCTGTCCCTTGTCATTGAATTTAATTCACGCGGTTCGGTCTGTCCTTCAAATAATCACAAAGAATTGCGTCTATCAACAGATACAATAACAATCTCGACAGCTATTTCCTCTGATTAGAACAGGAAAACAAATAATTATTATATCATATTTAAGTGACATGTTAATTGGTTTTTGAAAGAAAAAACGTTATATTGTCTAAAGACAAGTTACTTGATCGAAATGACATTTGGGACGTTTATCGCTTCCTGTTTTTCTCCTGAATGAGTAACAAAGCCATGTTTAGTTTGTCTCGTTTCCCCATGTTTAGTTAACCTCAAACTTGTTCTAATGAGGGTATTTTCTTAGATAAACAGTTCTGAAAGATGTATAGTTTTAGCTCGAAAAGTGAGAGAAATTCGGCTACACCGCCTCGATCGTGTTCGCGAGGTTTTCCGGTTTTCTAGTTTTCTTGTGAAGTACGTGTTGATGTCACAGTACAAAGACATGCGCGCAGGTGACTGCCTTAATACCACAACACTCTGTTCTCCTACGCCACACCAAAGTTCCTTGAGCCCCGTACGTACGTATTTCACGTACGTACTTACGTACGCACTTACGTACGTACTTACGTATACTTAATGTCTCTAAATGACTGTTGTGAAATCCAAACGCTCCGAACGTCTACCAAGATAGGAACCTCTTACTCTTTCTTGCGGATTACAAGTCATACTCATTGAAGGCCTTACTCTGTTGCTGCGCGTTAAAGCAGCGCGCACGGACGAACAGCAACTAATTGCCACCAAAATGTCCTTGAATCCTTGTCTGTAGTTTTCACTATACATTAAGTATATAAAAGGCGTAATTGCACTGTTAGAGTACGCAATAATGAAACGAGCTAAATGGAAACTTTCAGCCGAGCAAAACGCTGGTAGGTCAGTGGTGTCGTTGATTCGCATACAGTTGATAATCCATACCCATGAAGGCAACCAGCAAAAAAAGAAGACAAGGAAAGCGGTCACTAACATCTTGAGAACTTTACGGTTTACTCTCTCTGTGTAGGAAGTATTGGACGATAAGGTGTTCCCCGGTACTTTACGAGTCCACAGTTTGAATATGGTAGTGGCGTAAAGAACGAAAGATATAAACAGAGGAATTAATATAACAACGGTAAACTCGACCCAGACAAAAACCTTAAAGCCTTGAATGCCACCAAATACAATGTCCGGGTCAATCATACAATAGGTAAGCTTTCCGTATGTCATGATGACAGCAGAGTGGCAGTAGACGTAGTAGAAGGCAATGGATGACAGCCACACCAACCCCACCAACATATACGCAACTTTAGTAGTGATGGGTTTCTTGACAGGAAAATAAACGGCTACAAAACGATCGATTGCCAGAACAGAAAAGCTCTGCGTGGACACAAACACTCCAAGAAAAGGCACCAAGTTCATGATCTTGCATAGGACGAATCCACCTTTTCCCCCTATCAGCCAAAGGTAACCGTTATAGATCTGTGCAATTTTGGATGGCATGTTGATAAGGCTGACCACAAGGTCTGCCACACTAAGATTGACAATCAGGATATTACTGACTGACCGCATTCGTTTGTTAGTGTTTCGAACAACAGTGGCGATGACAAAGGTGTTTCCAATCAATGACATTATTATAAGAATGCAGTAGGCCAACGTTTGGAGGGCTTGAAATAGAGAATTCTTAGCTGGATAGCTTGTTTGACTTTGATTTGTTAAAGAATTCGAAACATTGAAGGATATGTTTGAGTGAACATCCGTTGTGATATTCCCACTCAAACTCGCCATTTTGTTGATCTTTTCCACTTTTTACGCGTTCTATCCTCCCCGACCTTTGCTTTTTCTGTATCCTCTTCACTGAGATATATCAAGTTTGGGGATTTTCAAGTCCGCTAACTGTTTAAGAAAATAAGATAATATTAGATCGGGAAACCCAAACATTCAAAATTGATGTATTGGTCTTGGTCTGCGGAAAGTAAACTGCAACTTTGTATAGGTCAGTAATCCTTTTTCAGTGAAGTTTTTTCAATCCTTTCTGACAATTTTCTAGCTGCTCCCGTATCGTTTACCGACGAACAAAATTAATTCGCCTTAATCAACTGCATGAAGTCTCATAGTTGTAATTTTAGATACTCCAATAACAGGAAAAATCTCCAATTTCATCATTTTCACATTAAACTTTCTTACCAAATAAACACTGTCAGTCTTGTGCAATTTACAACTCGTTTTCAGGCCGCTATTTTGCCGAGTGCACTAGCAAATCGAGTACTATTATATCTGAGGCCAATGAAAATCATTTCCTGTGAAAAAAGCAGTGCAAAGTATATTGAGGTCACAAGAAATATTTTCTGTAAAAATAACGATTGTCAGGAGACGTCCGTTAACGCCCGGAACTCTCTTTTGTTTCTAACTGAATTGATGATATGATGTATATGTGAAAGGCTACCTTGTTTATCTAGGTGCTTCCCAATTGAGCAACCATCAAACAATTTTGTCAACACAGTCAAACAAAGTAAAGAAAGTCAATTTCCAATTGAAAAGAAAATTGACGCTGTTCTTGCATTTAGATTCGGTATTTATATAACTTCACGATGGCTATTTTTCACCTGTTCTTCCTCAGTCATTTTTCATACAAAATTTGACTTCAAGACAAATAAATCGCATTTTCGTTTTAAATATAATAAGGTATACATGGGAGTTAACCGACAAGTCCAGCACCTAAACGAGAACATGATTTGTTTTTGACACCCGAAAGACTTCAGGTGCGAGCTGATCAACCAAACTACGTCATCAATCCTATCATAACTTGAACAAAAGAATTTATTGACAATCTTTCTACTATTCTTAGAAGGGAATAAAATCTGAAGATCGAAAGAAAATGCGTAACGCATTCTGGCCGTAGTTGTAGTAAAATGATGCCACCGTGCAATTATTTTATTACTTGATTCAAAGACACACCTGTCTTGGATGATCTTCATGTTGGTCACGTGGTACTAGATCACACGATATGACGTGACCATTCAAAATTAAATCATGAAAAAATCTCCATTTTCCATCACGTCGAAAAATTCTCAGTATTTCTTTTTTATTTCTAAATGATCTTGGGAAGCGCGCGTTTGTTTTGTTTGTTTTTGTATGGTTTCGAGTTGGGTTGGTAGTTGGAATTAGCCATTACAAAAAATAATTATTAGTATTTCTTTTTTATTTCTAAATGATCTTGGGAAGCGCGCGTTTGTTTTGTTTGTTTTTGTATGGTTTCGAGTTGGGTTGGTAGTTAGAATTAGCCATTACAAAAAAAAATTATCAGTATTTCTTTTTTATTTCTAAATGATCTTGGGAAGCTTTGTTGTTTTGTTTGTTTTTTGTATGGTTTCATGTTGGATTGTTAGTTAGAATTAGAATGCAATGGGACGTCTTAATCCACGCTTGTTACAAAAAAAGATTACTGAAACAGTGGGATAAACAAAAGCAATTGAGCGCCCATGCCCAAGCAAGCTATGGATCCGCTACAATGCACAAGTATTTTTGTGTGTGTTCTTATTCGTTGCGCCATTTTTTATAAAAGGCGTCTTTGAAATGCGCGCACGACAAGCACATATATCTGGGCATTTTTATTGTTGGGAAAAACTTTTCAGATCTTATATCATAACCGTTATTATCATTATTCACCACAGGGCACTCATTTGTTGGGTATCCTGTGTTGACAAAAGAAGTGGGGGACTGGAAATTGAGGACAGGAAGACGGGGTTCTAGCGCGAGGGAAAATAAAAGGAACACAGTCCATCTTTTGATAAAGGAATTCTCAAATGATGTCGAAATGAACACGCAATCCGAGAAAACGTTTGCATTCACAAAGAAGCAGCTACATTGTAATCTTACGTTCCCTGAGTACTTTTTGGATACGAATTTACGATTTCCCGGCAACCATTCAAAGTTTGACATCAGCGTGCTGACTTACTCGAAGTGTTAAAATGTCCCCTTCATCTTCCCCCGCTTGTGTGGAAGGGCTTTAACATTAACATTTGCATTATCATCATCACCATCATCATCATCATTATCATCATCATCACCATCATCTTTAACTAAACTTCTGTTTGTTTATTTGGTTTCCACGATCTGTTTGAAACACTGTCCGATCGAAAACTATTCCCAGCTGCTTGAGATGCTTTCTCGGAACCCTGAGGGGAAATGTTACAATTTGAGAAGCGTCTTTGTTCGGAGTTATGAGTTGAGATTCTAGATCCAGTTGACGAGGCGTTGCTATTGCTTGAGAAATCCCTTGAAGAACTTCCGGCTATTACAGATTTAGTGGAAGGTTTACTGTTGCCAAGGCCACTGTTGCCACGGTCATCTTCATCATCTGACATAACCATGGATCCTTCATTTGTCGTGTCATCATCAATATCTGAATACAAATTTACTTTATTGATATTCTCTTCCTCAGAACCATCTTCCTCCTCCAGCAGTGGGACTAGATTGTCCGATGCTTTGCTATCGCGGTTATTTGAAGTATTACCACTTCTCGACAGGTCACATTCGCTACTTTCCGAGCTATTGTTAAAAGCGTACAAAGAGTCTTTCAATAAAGGACTTATGATTTCTGAAGACGGGCTTCGAGGGCTAAGAGGGCTGATTAGTGGTCCTTGAAGATCTAGGTACTCCTAGAACATGAGAACTGAGTATTAGTATATACTTCATCAATGGAATGACAGTGATCGCAATTAACCCATGAAAAAGTGCTAAATCAATGAAAATAGTACTAAATGGTACAAAATCCTTTTTTTCCATGTTTTTTAATTAATCAGTGCTATTTTGCACAGACTATCTATCTAGTTAGTACTTTCTTCACGAGTTATAAGTGCGATCACTCTAAGGTGAGTAAAGAACTAGTGAACGAAGAGTCACGATCTACAGCAGGGAAGAAGAAAGATTGAACGCCAGGTAGCCAGTTAAGATGAAGGAGAAAGAAAAGAAGGAGACTCCGAAAAATGAAGGAGTGGAAAACGAAGAGGAAGAAGACAGAGGACAAAAGCAGAGATTTACCTCATCAGATAGCATCGTTACCATTTCATCAAACTGACGAACAAGCGAGTTGAATGTAGGTCTTGTTTCGGGCATTTCATTCCAGCAGTTCAACATGATTGTATATCTAAATAAACAAAGCAACACATATATGAACAAGTGGAAACATAAACAGCAAAACCCAGCTATTTCGAACTGGCTTCAAAGGGGAACAAAGAACTGTTCAAGATAGCGGGAAGCAGTGTTAATGGATGAAAAAGTGATACAAGGGAAATGAGTTTATGTTCGAGATAGTGAGGTTTTCGAGATACAATGATCTCTGTCTGAATGGACACTATAAGACGAACACCTATCTACACCAGACACCATTTGCTGGTCCCTTTCTGTCAAAAATCCAATGTCTACTGTAGCTTAACTGTCCATATTGACTAACTACAATGGCCTCCATCTGCTGTTCCCTCTCTGCCAAAAATCCGTTGTTCAATGTAACCTAACTCTCTATAAGACTGACACCTCTCTAAAACGGACACCATTTGCTAGTCCCTCTGCAAAAAGTCCATTCGGCCGTTTCAATGTAACTAAACTCTATAAGACGTACATGCACCTCTCTACATGTACAACGGAGAGTTGGAAGTGGTCTCTAGGATACGATGTCCGTCTTCGCGGAGAGAGTTCAGTAATAAACCGAGTTCGAGAAAGTGGAGTTCTACCGTAACACACTTCCATATCCATCGCTCTGTATACTTACAGTTCTCGACTACAATTAACCGGTCGCTCCATTCTGTAACCTGACTTTAAAAGCATACAAAGCTTCTCCAAAGGAACCCCGGGATAAGGTGTGCCACCTATAGGTATCAACAACCATTCATGACAACATATTAGAATACAGTGGTACCTCTATTATATAAGCACTAGCCTACGTTGCTGGCACTAGGGGAGGAGGGGGTTGGGAAGAGTGGAAGCGCTTGCCTTGTCTTCCCGGCCATCTCCCCTAGAAGCACCAGCTGGGACCGTGCCTAGTGTACCTAGTGTACCTAGTGTCCGCTAATTATAAGTAGAGGTTCAATTCAGTATAAACAGTATACCTCTATTTAATTAAGCGGGGCCATAAACACAGAATTCCCATGAATAGATGCGTTCGTCTTAGAGCAAACTAGTCCATAGCTATTCTTACTTGCCAGCATATAGCATTCAAAACTATTCAACGTACTTACCAAAGGTTATTATTTCCCATACTGTGATACCAAAAGACCACCTGTGAACAAACCAGACAACCGACTTAGAAAACTATGACCATACAAGAGGGGGAGATTGATTTTTGGTCGAAAAATCGAAAACCGTGTTGGCATGAAAAATCACCCCCAAATTAATGGTGGGTGACAAGGTTAATGTTACGCTATGCTTTAAGTGCCTCCATGTAACTCCTAACTTGAAATTATAATAATCGTTTCTTTATGAATGGAAAAGCTTTGAGGGTATAACTTTGAGTATGCAATTGTTATTATCGTAGGTGTTCAAAATAATAGCAAAATCTGAAAATTAGTTACAGTTATCAGATTTAGGAGCGCCCTGCGTAAAGGCGGCGAAATACGAGACACAAAAACCCTCAACTTGTCGCGCAACATTGTTGCGTTGCAGGTTTTTGATCGATGTTGCGCGTTATTCACCCTTTTTTTGTTGCGTGACAAGTTGAGATCTCGAGATGAAAAACGCGCAACATCGATCAAAAACCTGCAACGCAACAATGTTGCGCGACAATTTGATTGTTTTTGTGTCTCGTATTTCGCCGCCTTAAATAATTTAAATCAACTTACACATCACTTTGGGTTGTATAAACTTGATCAAACAAAGCCTCTAAAGCCATCCACTTGACTGGTAAACGACCCTGAAACGTTGAAATAATTCCTTTTTAAACATCTAATGACGTCCAATTTGTTGATTAACAAATGTTTTTCTTGGATGTTGTTTTGGTCATGACGTGTTCAAAGTCAATTCTGAGTGAGTTCGCATACCGTACGCGCGCAATACATGTCAATATGTAATATTGTTTCCCAGTCACAAGTTTTACATGGCTTACGTCTGTAGTCTTTCGATAGTAGTCCAACTCATGTACGTCTCTTGCCAAACCAAAGTCAGCAATTTTCAAGACTTTATCGTCTGCAACCAAAACGTTTCGAGCTGCAAGGTCACGATGAATGCACTAAGAAAAGACCAAAGAAAGACGAATATGAATATTTAATGTATTGATTGCTGAAACTTTCTCTTTGAAATTAACGGGGGTTTTTTTAGCTGAGACCGAAAACCGTTGATAGTCTGGGCCCGGTTGTACGAAGGTTGGATAAAGTTATCCACCGGATAAGAGTTATCCACTGTATAGATTTTGTATAGATTTTATCCGCTGGATAAGGATTTATCCGCTGGATAGCGCTATTCACCCTTCGTACAACCGGACCCTGCTGTTTAGCTCGTTTTTGCATGCCCTGCATTCCTGAAGAATTGGCAAGACAACTTTTTCACGTACAGCCAACCAACCTTTGATACTGACCACTACCAGCTGCAAAATTGTTGGTAACTTAACCAGGAATGCATATACTAGTAAAATGTCAGACGTATTGCAAAAAAAGATTTAACAAATCTTTTAATTTTATTACTCCAAAATATTTTTGGCTTTCAGTCCTCAAGGGCAGCATGGCCGAGTGGTCAGAGCGTTGGTCTCGCAATCTGGCGGTCCCAGGTTCGATTCCCGCTCTGGCTACTATCCGAGACTGAATTTGTTCCGATTTCGATTAGTTCAAATTCAGTTTCTCGGCCATGCTTGTAATATAGCCAACTGGTTTGCCTCCTTGCCAGTTGGGATTCTTAAACACTTTATCTTTGATTATGTTTCATTTCATTTCAGTTAATTTCAACCGCATTTGATTATATACATATAGATATTTGCGGTATATAAATCTTAAACATTATTATTATTATTATTATTATTATTATTATATTATTATTATTATTATTAAGGGGGAATATCAGTTGTTCGAGAGATAGAATACCAGAACATAGAAGCTGAGACCGAAATGGAGCGAAATTTACGCTTTGCCTTCAATGCAAAATGCCAAAAGCGTATGCAGGACCTGCGTTGGCTGGCCGTTTGGCTTCGCCTTCTTATCGGTTGCAGCGTAAATAAATAAGTAAATCAGAATATAATTGTTGACATCCCATGCACCATTTCGGTCGCAGCTTCTATGTTTTTAAACCCGACAACGTTTCTTCAATTGACTATATACAATTTCAGAACAGCGAGTGGTACTAAATACGTTATAACGGATTTTATAGAGCAGATTTCGTATGAGTGTGAAACGTACCGTGCCATGGCCGTATCAGTGCCGTGATGTGCATAAAAACATTCCAAATTCTTGTCGTAACCGTGCCGTGACCGTGCGGTACCGTTTTCACAGTCATACGAAATCTGCTTTATGTGAAGGAAAGGTGTTTTACATACGGACATACCATTACTTAAAAATCCAACCAATCAGAATTAAAAGTTAAGACACAAGTGAGCTGGGTGCAATAGTCCAGCAATTTGATGCAAGAATTGTTCACTTTGAGGTAAAAGCACCAAATTTGGCACAGTTGTAGTATTTGATGAGCTGATCAATTTAAGCTATGGATCCCACCAGAATTCGTCCAGGGGGGGGGGGGGGGGAACAAATTTGACACTTAGAGGGTAGGGTAGGTCAAATCTACCAAAAACAATTAATATGCAGACAACACCACCCACGGACAGTGCAAAATGAAAATCGTGGCATAAAAATTCGGTTTCCCAGAGAAAATTGAACACACCTTCCGCGAAGCCAAGTATTCCATGCCCCTAGCAATCTGGAAGCAAAATGACATGAGGTCTCGCAATGTAAGGTTTTCCATTGGCAGAAACACTTGTTCGTAGTCACGTATTGGACGCCTGTCTCGTAGGTATTGGCGAAGGTTTCCTTGGCTAGCGTATTCAACTATGACATACAAAGGACCTATAGAATAGACAAATATAATTGAGATGCAATGCAGTTACAACTCTCTAAGACAAGAGATGAATGGAAACTTGTAACACCATAAAAAAAGATAACTTACTGACGTTTCGAAGTGCTTATACTTTGTGCGCGCGTTACGTCCCACTCTATCATCCACAAAATATTCACCCCATTAATCTATTCCTCTCCTCTCCTCTCCTCGATCTGATCTGATCTGATCTGATCTGATCTGCTCTGCTCTGCTCTGCTCTGCTCTGCTCTGCTCTGCTCTGCTCTGCTCTGCTCTGCTCTGCTCTGCTCTGCTCTGCTCTGCTCTGCTCTGCTCTCCCTCCTCCCATCTTCAACCCCCTCTCAACCAAGCTAAGACTAGTTCGTACCGTTTTGGGTGCACGTCCCAAGTAGGTTGATGATATTCTTATGTTTTCCTATCGTCTTCATGACTTCCATTTCAGACAAAAGATCGCCAAATTCAACGTCCGTTGCATTGTCTATAAAAAAGAACCCTTTTGTTACAAACAATGATATTAGTTATTACTATCAGGTTTATACGAACAATCGGAAATATCAAAATATACAGCTAAATCAAAAGAAGAAGCATTAGCGTTAAAACTGAAGGAGGATTTAAACGGTCCAATCGCGGCCGTACTGGAAACTTCGGGAATATTTCTTCTATAGGGCCATTTATAGAAGGGTAAATAAAACGCGTCTTATCTAAGACACGACTTAAATAAGTCATGAAGCTCTCTGTGTAAACGGCACTTTTTGTCTAAGGCGCGCCAAATAGAGGAACTGCTCAGACTGCCGTTCCTCAATAAGCATGATAAGGTACGTCTTAGACTAAAAGTGCCGTTTACACCGAGTTCGCGCCTTATATACAGTGCGCTCTAGTTGGTCTTATAAAAATGGCCCTAATATCAGCCTTCTGTCCATACTGATACAATACACTTAATAAAGAGAATTTTGCACGAACAAAGCAAATCTTTTCTAACCTTTTAGCATTTTCACTGCAACTGTCAAAGGCTTCGAGCCAAACTTAGTCCCAAAGACTTGTCCTTTCACAACCTTTCCAAAGCGCCCTCCCCTAAAACGTTTTGTAAAAATATATCTCTTCGTTCGACTTCCCATTCTGGATCGTAACTAATCTCAAATTCTAAAAACTGTGACATTCGTGATTCCAAACGACTGCGCATGCTCCTCTGGCGCAATAAGGAAACTGCTGCAGACCCGGATGATGAAACAGATTGAGTTCGTCTTGTAGGAGAATTTGGTGAAAATTGCTCATTTGAGTTGAAAACCACGGCTTCTGCATCTCTGTGGTACTTCACAATTTGTGCTTTCTTTTTCTTGTAGCAGTAACGAAAGAGAACTACACTGAGCATTAGCAAGATTGCCAGTATTCCAGCTGTTATGTAGAGAGCCATTTCACCCCTATCTACTGACTGCACTCTGTTCAGATCTGCTGGTATTGATGACACAGCAGTGCTACGAGGAAGCAGGGTGGTAGTTGGATGATCTGAAGATAAAAATATTGAAATCTTGAGGATACAATATTCAGATTCAGCACAAATAAGAAGTCGCAACTTTGCGAGATAGTATATATTCCTCAGTTACAGCGCTCCTCACAGGGACGTACGCCTTTGTCATTCATGTGCCAGCCAGAGATCCATGGATTATTTTTTCAAAGAAACTTGTGAAAAGTTTGTGAAAATTTTTGGCACAGAACTACAAAAGATTATTTTTGATAGTTAACAGTGACAATCGCTATAGGAAAATTCTGCTAACTTTTCCCCTTTGTTCTTGTCTACATTTTCCTGGCGTTCACATGTGACAGTTTTTGGACCTTTTTTATATATTCAATCCTTTTCTTTCAATTGTTTTTTTCTTTTCTTTTCACTTTCATCTTTCTTTTTTCCTCGGCTTTCTTACCTGTCCTCACTAATATGATTCGCTGCCTCACAGCAAGAAATGTTTTCTTGCTTTGCTCTCCAATTTTGTTCTCCCCAACACAAGTGTACCATCCTTGGTCGTCGTTTGTAACATTTAGTAAATCAAGTGTAAGCTTCTTCCCTACGTAATCAGTACTTTCAGTATCTTCAGTTTTATTGGGTCGCCACTCTTTGATAAGTTCCTTTGTTCCGTTGCCATGAGACCGTTGTACAAACCATTTCAGTGTAAGGTGATTATCGTTGATGTTGTAGTAACAAACACATGTCAGCTGTGCTGTTTGTCCTGTTGTTGCGGTTTTGTTTGCGGTTATGGTAGGGCATCTTGGGGTAGAGCGTGTTACCTCTAAAACAGCAAACATACCTTTTGCTTAGTTTGCTTACACCACTAGCGAAAAGACAAGCACTGCTTATGAGCAGTACATTACTGAGTCTGGGTTTGTTGCCTGTGCTTGTGCCTATATCGCTAGTAAAAAGACAAGCACTGCTAATGAGCAGTACATTACTGAGTCTGGGTTTGTTGCCTGTGCTTGTGCCTATATCGCTAGTAAAAAGACAAGCACTGCTAATGAGCAGTACATTGTTGAGTCTGTGTACGTTGATTGTACTTGCGTCCCTAGTGTGATCCAGGCTTTAGCTGACAATAATGATGATATGATATGGTAACATTTTCCTAACACTTACTCTTTATAGAAACACGATAAGTGTAATTTCTCCATCCATAAATGTTCGATACATTGCATGTGTATTCACCTTCCTGCAGGCTTTTGTCGAGTCCCTTCAGACTCAGTTTATAGTGACTAGAGAATATCCCCAGCTCAGGGTCCTCAAGAATCGGCTTGTTGTCTTTGTACCATGTCACCTTTGGTGAAGGGTTACCAACTGCATCACATGGCAAAACTGCGTCATCACCTTCATCATACTTACGTGATACTGCATCCATCTTTCGAAGATTCGTGAAACGTGGTGGAACTTTAAGCAACAACAACAACAACGATTAAACAAACAAATCCTTCTTATCTCCCTCTCCACCCTTCGATCCGCACCCAAAAATACTCTCTCCCCCGGATATAATCCGACGTGACGTTTTAGTGCGAGTCATGCCTCTATCCTCTGGAAAACAAAACAAAACAAAATACAACACAGCACAACAAAACGAAACGAACCAAAACAATTAAAACGCAGGCCATAGCTGCGAATCAGCGCAGCGCGCGTTAAACTTCGCTGCCCTTTTAAGGGCTGGAGGGTTTGTTTTAAAAATAACTTGTTATCAAATATATTGATTGTGATATCAAGAATGAAAGCCTAGAAATATATTGCTGGCAGCATCAATCTCTCTCCCCTTACATGTTCGAGATGGACAATCCATGTGCTATTATGACATTCATAGAAGCTGTGACGTCGTACGGAATTTCGTAGAGAATAATGATTTCGCTCCCGTGGCCATACGGTACAGATATGAACTGTAAGCCATAAAGCAAAAGGGTCAGCTAAGTCCCTCAAACTTGTTTTTATTTCTATTCTTTATTTTCTTCATTCATTCATTCATTCATTCATTCATTCATTCATTCATTCATCCATTGTTTTGTTTATCTATTTATTTATTTATATTTATATGTCTTTATTTTTTAGAGCAAATGAACTAATCCTAAAAGCAATTAAAGCTTCCTAGCAAGTATCACAAAGGGTGGGTAAACAGGACTGATATTTAGCGATAAGAAATGCTAGTAGAAAACACTGTTATTCAGCTGAGAACATTTCCCACAAAACCACAAATGACGTCCCGGATAGTCGACTAATATACTTTCCGTTGACAACAGAATTCTCTTATAAAGTTATTACATGCGTGACGGTGCGTTACGAGTCACGATCATTGTTACTTAAATTAGCAAACCACAAAGCGGACGTTTTAAGTGTGTTACGGGTACGTAGATCTCAAGCTCGCGCCAGCGTGTCGAACGAGACCTCATTCGCATCAGACGACGTACTAAAGGAAATAGAGCTTAGTAGACGTAGAATGCCACTCACTTTTCAGCTTCGGCCTTGACATTTTTATCATCAACAAGGACACTAGTGAAAAACTGTCTGCGCATGCGTGTATATTACGATGTTTTCTTAAGAAATGTTTGAGTTTTAGCTTGAAATGAATTGCTCGTGTTCTCGGTGTATACATATAATTATTCATTATACTATTGTGAGACAAAGATATTGCATTAATGAAGACATTATGTGAATACTGGCCCTAAGTTTCAAGAACTGACCTTAAGTTTATGGAAACCATTGTTGAAGGCAAGCGTAAAAGCAAAATTTGCATAAGTTTACAAAAGCTCGAAGACGTGACTACGAGCATGCGCAGACGTTTTTCACTAGTGTCGTCAACAAGAGCAGTTCTTTGTTGTATGACGACGAGCTAAAGTTGTCGTGATAAATTTTGATTTGCTTTTGTAGCCGTAATAATTTTAACCATAAAATTTAATAAGTTTGGGGGGAGCTAGTCATCCATATTGATTGTAGCTAGCCTGAATTAGGAGGATGCAGCTGAACGTGTTCGGGTTAAAGGGCTGTAAATAGCACTCTAGGTAGCCGATATACAACGCGTCTGACAACGAAGCAGCTCAAGTTGGTTTTCAAGGAGGAAGAAAAAACGAGTACCCGCAAGGAAAATCCCGTGAATTAAGCAAGGAGCTCGAGGAGACCAACTAATTACTTAATTATGATATGCTCCAACGCGCAAACTGGAGCTCAAACCTGGACCATAGAGGTGAGATGTAAGCGGTGAACAGCCACGTACAGGCTTGCATGGTCAAGGGTCTAACTTTTACACAAAAACGTTTTATAACAAGTAGCTATAAGTTATTTAAAGATATATAGTATACTTACCGTTGTTTGCCAGGACTAGTAGCTTTGTTGTCCACAAGATAAGGATAAAAGGTCCACACCACAACGCTTTTGTAGCCATGTCGTCTCGGATGTTAATTTAATTGTAGAGGTGTCTGAGTGAAGTAGCCGGCCTCCCGGCAATCGACCAAGAGTTAAAGAGATGGAATCCAGAGAAAAGCACTCGGGACCTTAACAGAGTGGTCGCGCATTTTAAGTATAGTACCTAAGTATGATAGGCATACAAGTGAAACGATGAATTGAGTTGAGCATTTACTAAGATTGAAACTATTTAATAATCACCTCAATCATAATCAATGTACAATGATCTCCTCTCTATAATGACCGCCTCTATACAATGACCACCTCTGTACAATGACGACCTCTAGATCTGTACAATGACCACCTCTGTACAATGACCACCTCTCTACAATGACCACCTCTCTACAATGACCACCTCTGTACAATGACCACCTCTCTACAATGACCACCTCCGTACAATGTCCACCTCTCTACAATGACCACCTCTGTACAATGACCACCTCTCTACAATGACCACCTCCGTACAATGACCACAGTAAATACGTATACACAACTGATCATGACTGGTTTTCAGTTTGTTACGGAGGATTCTGAAATACATACAGTACAATATAATCCAAATCCAAATGAATAAATAATTACTAGCAAAAAGAGTAAAATAATTTTAGCTGTACTCAGCAAGAAATACTGATAGACTGACCAAACCGCAATGAAAGCAAGAGAGGCCATTGTTAATTACAATAAAGTTCAGCTTCTATAGTGGCAAGTCTGCCAGGGCCGGGAGTCCCAATCAAAACAAAATTTTGTTGACACTTTCACAACCTTTTCAACAATTCCAAAAGCTAAAAGTTTACAAATATTGTTTTTTATCGTTCGTTAAATAAATCCAATTCATAAATTTTGACAACTTATCAGTAAACGACACTGCCAATACGCAAATATTTTTCCTAAAGTTTTCAAAACATTTTGTAACTGAACTTACCAAACAATTCGGCGTTTAATCGACCACCATTGGCGACAAATTGTACCACTTGCTTTGAAAAATCGACGGTGCTAAACAGAAATTCCCTGTCACAATTCTTGGAGCTCATATAATGGCGATACTTGAAATAATATAGTGAAGCTGTAATCGGAACTATAGCGAGGCAAATATCAAACTACATGGTTGAATAACGAAGCGACAGCAAGACTCTTTCCGCAGGATGCCTTTTCCGCTTTAAGAATCGTGGGTAGTGGACTGTTAAAAATGATAAGGCAAATTTATTCACGCTGCGATTTTGAAAACCTTTTGCAGTTAGTGATGAATTTTGAATATTGAAAAAGTTGGTTTGGAAATAACAAGGAAGAAATGAAGTTCTACGACAGGAAAAATATGAGGAAAAAAGAAAGAAAGAAAGAGAAAGAAAGAAAGAAAAAGAAAGAAAGGAAGAAAGAAAGAAAGCTAGAAGGAAAGAAAGACGCCTCTAAAAGGAATCAATAAATATAAGTCCAGATGAATGACCTTTATTATACAAAAATTGAACGACACTCATTATAAATGCAAAGTCAGATTACAAACAAGATTTATCAAGTTGACTTTTTTCATGATTCCACGTTAGTACAAGCTTCAGCAGCTGCACCAGACACGACAAAGTATCCAAATGTCAGTGGAGGAAGAACTAAGTTGTCCGATGACACTTGTTTAGGGGGCAGATCAGGTAGAGTTTTATCATCGATCAGCTGCAAAATCTTGCCGTTCAGTCTAACAGAGCTGCAGAAAAAAGGTTTAAAAGTGAACGTTGCTCACAGATCCTCTAAAGCTCTTTTAGACAATTTAATCAAAACAGTATCAAAATCTCCTCAAATCTAATTAACTATACTGAATCAGGAGCCCATTGCGATGTGGATTGAATTAACTCCAATAAATATCCCAGGGGCGGATTTAGGGGAGGGGTTCAGGGGGTGCGCACCCCCTCCTGAGATGACTTTGAGTCCTTTTTTCTCGATATCTTTCCAAAGTATCCTCTCGGCAGATTTATATGATGGTGCACCCCCCTCCTGAAGACGATGCACCCCCTCCTGAAGAGAATCCTGGATCCGCCCCTGGATCCTATTCCATTAAAGCATTCCTGTATTTATTTATGTATATATATATTTTTTTATTTTTTTTATTTTTTTTAGACATTAGCTTTTTACATTGTATATATATATTTTTTAACACGGCACGTCTGAAAAACAGTCCCACTGATGGCGTTTACCGTGGGTAAATAAAGTTAATTGATTGAATTGATTGATCCTGGCGGACACCACAGTCCCCTTCCCTCCTCCACAGTCCCGACCCTCCTATCCTCCAACCTAAGAAATATATCCACTATACTCACCGTGACGTCAGATCATCATTGTCAGGGGTCAGTAGGAATTGATCTACTTTCAATCCCTGTAAGTCCCCTGTAAGACTGAATGTTGCTTGTTTTGATGGGTTGACGTTAAGGGCAATGACTGTCACTGCACCGGAACTATAAAGTCTGAAAACAAGCAATATGGGTAATATAATACGAAATATTGGATGGCCTTGGTAGGATGTCGGGTAGACGTTGGTAGAATTTCGCCAACCATAAATAGAGCGTTGGTAAATAAATATTCAGTAGGACATCGGTTAGTTATCAAGAGGGTGTCAGTTAATTGCCGGAAGAATATCGGCAGGTTATTGATATAGGTTGTCGGTAAATTGTCGGTAAATCAATGGCTGGTTATCAGTAGTTTCCTGACCGTATCGATAGATTTCCGATAGGGTGTCGGTATCATTTTGCTCTGTCAGGTAATCGTAACATATGTTTGTTTGTTTTTTGTCGTTCGATCATCGGTAAAATATCGGCAAGTTTTTGGTAGGTTTCGGCACTTACTCTGATTGTTGGTTTGTACAATGAGCATAAACCCTTAAATCCCTTCCCATCTCCAGTCCTTTTTGCACTTCTAAGACTTCTGGACCAACAAAGCGTTTATACAGGAGAGAAAGCCAGTAATCCTAGAATGAAGAGTATATATATATTTGCTGCAAATTTTAACCAAGTGAAGTACAAAATACTGCGTCGTTATTATATGTTTGAGCAACAAATCGACAAGAGATCAGCAATTAGGGTTTTTTATATATAATAATTGCAGGGGAATTGCAGTGTTCGTTCGTTCGCTCGTTTAAGTTTTTGGTTTGTTCTTTCGTTCGTACGTTTGTTCATATGTTTGTTTGTTCGTTTGTTTAGTTGTTTGTTGGTTTGTTCGTTCGTTCGTTCGTTTGTTTGTTCTTGTTGTTTTATGTTCTGTTTTGTTTTGCAAAAAGCGTGATACTTACTGGATTTGGTAACATGTCAAGTCCAATCAGTGCATATCGTCCACCAAAGAATGTCTGTCTAATTACAATGTCCTGGTTGAAACGAGCCGCTAGTCCAAGTTTGTCGAGCCACCTAAAATGACAACACAACAGTATGGCTGTCGGATCAGTCCACATCCTTTATGAGACTTCAAATCTTCATATAAAACTGAGTGATTGGACCAAAGACATATATTATTGATTAATTTTATAACTATTGAAAAGTGTAAAAATAGATATAAGTTTTGATTTGGTTTACATAAAGCCAGCTACAAATCTGTCAGACAGGTTTTCTGCTCCTCCCCCATACGCGCTGCTCGTCTCGCCCATCCAGCCCTTCAGACGTGGAGCACTGGTAGCTAGGACATCGTTGACGTCACTCAGATCTTCAAATAAAGAGTCTAAAGTCTTGACACTGTAAAATTCTTCAATGGTTGCGTTTCGACCATTGACGTAATACCTCGAAACAATCAAAATATAAATTCAGTCTTCAGTGGATATGGTAACGCATGCGCAGTTCAGGATACGTTGGTAAGTGCGCGAGCCACTAAGCAATAATAGATTCTTGGTACGATGTTTCGTTTGTGATTTCTCCGCACCCGTATTTTCAAATCAATCTCCCCCTAAATGCCATAGACGACTTTCCAAAATGGCGGGCTCATTGTTCACGAGAACGAGGCCAGAAAGGCCTCCAAAATCATCATGGCATCAAATGAGTCTAAGCACATCCTGTAAAATGCACAGAAAATAGTTATTTCAAAAGGAAGAGGAACACATCGTCTTTGATAGCAATAGAAGTGTCGCCACGCTTATTTTCTGCTAACAAGGCCTTTGTGGCCTCGTTCCCATTTACTAGGCCGCCATTTTTGAAAGTCGTCTATTGAAACCCGGTTTACCGACATCCTACCAAGGCCGTCCAACATTTCGTATTATATTAATTATATAATTGCAAGCAGGGTAATCCTAACTTTGGGCACGGTACCCCATGCAGGCGAACGCGGGACTATCTACTCAGAAAGTCCTACCACCCTTAAACTTGGACACCCGCGCCAAATACATTTTCTTTTACACGATAAAAATGGAGGGTTGTGTGTCTTTCATTTTAAGAACGGGGTGCCGAGACTTAGGGGTGCAAACCGTTTGTCTGTAAACTGGGTTTAACAGGTAGCTCATTTATTGGTCATCAAGCATTTGACATATCTGAGCAAAACGGTTTTGGCCAAATTTCAAGTTTATAACCCATAAGCCTATTATTTCAACATCTCTATACCCTAGTATAGGGGCTACTTTTCTGGACACGCGCGTCTCTGACTTTTCCGCGAGGGCATATAAATATACCAATAAATTAGCGCTTATATATAGAAAGATTGAAAAGAACACACGCTTTGAGAAACACTCGAAAGCTTTATCAGCAAGTGAATGAGTTACTGTTTCTGGCCGAGCCTGATAAGCTATTGATTCTTCTTTCGAGAATCAAGCCGTAGGTTCGGTTTCATAACGTGCTCTTAGATGCGAGTGCTTGTAATTACTGCATTAGAAAACTATGAAGTCACATTGTTTTAAAACAATAAGCATGAGTATTGTTATATTAATTTTAGAAGGGGTTTTAAGCAGTCAACTCCTAGGCCCTAGGTAAGCTTTAAGGTAGGCTAAGTCATTTGTGTTCTCTTAACTGGCAAGATGATACTCACTGATGCCAAGTAACTGCGTCAACAGCATCTCCACCAGTTGATAAGAACCTACAAACATGCAGTACGTACATTTCAGCATTCTGTTCTTAGTAATTCACTGTTGAGTGACAGCAGGGAAGAGAAGGAAAGCTGATAAGTGATTACCAAAAAGTTTAAGAGTTAAAAATCAATTCATGGTCCCACTACTGTCAATGTGGTCTTGCTTCTCAAGCCCTTAATTAAGCCCGCCGCACACGTTGAGAAACAGTGTGAGGATCGAAACTGCCACGCGAGGCACTTAGCTTAGACGATTTCTCGCCGCAGGCGTTACATCTTTGGCCACGCGAGGCCAAAAATATCAAACAAAAAGAGCACACGCTGATAAAAGTGCCTCGCGTGACAGTTTCCACACACAGTTTCTCAACGTGTGCGGCGGGCTTTAGGCTCGCACGGCACACGATGCATGCAACATTTCCTGCGACATTCTCTGTATGCAACATTGCGCAACACATGCAGTGTTGCATCATGTGTCCACCCCTGCAATGCAGTTGCATGTTTAGGATTGAGTTATACTTCTGTAACTTTTTCCGGCAACATTGCGCGCAACATTACAACGTTGGATACACAGTATACAATCTGTGTTGCACCGTGTGTCTAGGCCTTTAATAAGGCCACCTACGAGCCAAAAATAACTGACAGTAATAAGTTGGTATACGGTAGCCGTCAACGCGGGATCAGTTACAAGATACTTAGTCTGATCTCCAGATGCCGGGGCAGATATGAAAAGGGTGAATGTGCCTGTAATAAAGAGGTAGCAGTAGTTAACAAGAGAATACGATACAGAGAGCGAAACTGGTATCGATGTTTGCTCAAGGTTATAAAAATAAAATTCCATTGTTTGAGAGCCTTGCACGCGATATGGTCTCAGCTTCCTGTTACTAAAAATAACCTTAAGTGCCAAGCATATCGTGCAGACATCATTCCGCGCGTTTCGCTCTTGCTTAGTATTATGATATCAGGGGCGTACAGGGGGGTCTTTGTCACGGATCACGAAAAATAAAATCGAAAAATCCCGAGTCACGGGACGCCAGTTCAGATTTTCCCTAATCACGAAAAAAACCGCCCACCCTCAAGCATTTATCAGAAACTTCGTGCATGTTGTGATATGGTCTCTTGTCGTTAACTAATGCATAATAGAGTCGTTTTCGTATGAGTGGGAAACTTACCGTACCGTATCGTAACTAACAGTATCATAGTTTCTATAAAGACATTCGAAATTCCTGCTGTAACCGTATCGTATCGTAACCGTACAGTGTTCCCACTCATACGAAAACCTATAAGACCTCGTTATCTTTATTGCAAAAATTTACTGTTTGCAAGCAATTTTGAGATTCTTACTCTTTCAGAAAATTCTGTGCGTGCTCAATTCGATTCGCATCGGGTCCAACAAGAGTTGATCCAAATGAAGGATTTTTATGGAGAATATCCCTCAGTGTATTGAAATCCTTTCCAATCTGCTTTGGTGTGATGGTTATGTTAAATTTTTTGAAATGATTGGGCTCTAAGGGAGGAACAAAAAGAAATAAATAAATGAAAGGAAATGAACGACATAGACTGATTCCATAAGTCGGTCCCAGTTCGCTCTCTGACGATTTTTACTGGGACCGACTTATGGAATCAGTCTATGAACGACAGAACAAACGAACAAATCAGGTGCCGGAGAGCTTGATGCTTTTGCTAAAAGAAATAAGACATGAAAAAGAAATGCAGACTTACCGTTTCCAAGCTCCCAGGCAAAATTGTATCCTTTCTCACCAACATAGCGCAGAATCTTAAGAGGATTGCTCGAGTTCCACGCCCCATTGTCGTTCCGTCTCAATAACAAATTTAATCCAAACACGACATCCCAGCCGGCTCGCGAAGCAAGCTCATGAATTCTGTCTAAATCCTTACCCGTCATAGTAAAGTTTGTAAAATCTTTCACTTGAAACCAAATGTCATCGTCTTCATAAGTGTCATAAAGATTGTCTGTGATTGGCTCATTCAAGGTGGATACGGTCATATTCTCATCAAATATCACGAAGTCACCGAAAGTACCCCCAATTCTTAAATACGCCGGCTGAAGACCGCTGGCCAAGGTGTACAATCTCTCCGAGAAGTTGAAGTGTTCCCAATGCTTTTGAATTATATGTGTATCTATAGCAATAGAAAGAAATCTTTCATCTACTACATGAACTGATTCCTTTGTAAATATTGTAATTGATTCATTCTCAAGGCACGCTGAAGAATGAATCAGCCACAGAACGGAAGCGCACAAAATAAACATCTTTCATTCCGAAGCTGCAAATGAGCACTGGTCACCAGTCTCCCCCCAACACGCAAAGGACATCGGGTAGTCGGCGAACACATGGTCAAGTCGGCCATATTGAAATCTGTAGATTGATTTTTGCCGGCTTTTTTAGAAATATTAAAGTCTATGAGGTGAAAATGTCCAAGCGAAGACTAGATGTTTATAGTGGTAATGGTAATAACTCTATATCCACAGCTAAGAGAATTAAAGAAGAGTTGAGGTAGGAGCATTTTGAAAGCTTTTTCCCGGAAACTTTGTCTCGTGTCTTGTAGTCGACCTCGTTAGCATATTGTCAGTATAAAAGTTTGTGAAAATATATCTATTTGTGCTCAGCCTTTCTCAGTTTTGGCAAGAAAATTTGTGAACTTGTATTTTAGGTTTTATTATGTGATCTTTAATCTTGTAGAATTTTTTGTGTTGCCACAATTCTGGTACAAGATGTTCTAATCAAATTATCTAGGGTGTTCGTTTGGGGGAACGCACATCTCACATTTTGTAATTATGCCCTTATTACAGTTGATTGTATTTCAATTCAACATCACATAATTAGTTTATGTTATACCCGATAATTCAACGTCTTGAGAATGAATAGACTTTGAGTTGTTATTAACAATACTTGTTTCCTGTTCTATTAAACTCCCAAAGGGAGCCACATTTCTGATAATCAAGATATAACATAGCCGATTTACATGCTACAATTTGTAGTCCTTATATAGTTCTACTGTTAGCACTCAATCATTTGTGGTTCCTTTCTAAAATAAACCTGGCAATACAAAATTACCCTTGGACTTGCCACATACATATATTTATATTGAATCAGACCAATTTCTTTCTTTTCACAAATATCAGGCAGACAAACTATAACATGTAAAATGGCCTACAGCAAAGTTTTCATCAAAGCGTTTCATTGATTATTCATCAGGAATAAGTGTGCTTGTTATAGAAATCAAAAAATATCCAGAGGGTATTTTGGGAAAGCATGAAGAGGAAAAGGACCCAAAATTATCTTAGGATGGGGTGAGCACCCCCTGTACCCCTCCCCTAAATCCACCCGGAAAAACAAATGAAGAATTAATGTGTCTGTGTTTAAAATAAAGAGCATGAGTTATCTGTGTTTCTGACAGCTGGAAAATTTTTAAACAAAACAGACTCTTTAAAAGTGTGATCTTTCTCTATAATTTGAACCATATTAGCCCACATTGGTCTTATTGTATTATTCTCTTATGCTGTAGTAATCCCAGTAATCTTAGAGGAAAGGTCAACCCTTACAATGGACGGCCATTCTCAGATCGATATTTTGACATCCTGCGCAAAAGAATTGAGCTTCCTGTGTGGGAATACAGAGAAGAATTTATGGAGATTGTTAAGAAAAAATAAAATTCTTGCTCTTGTGGGAGAAACTGGTTCTGGTAAAACTACACAGGTACTTTAATATATATTTTACAGTGGTATGGTGTCATGCATGACCAGTAACATGGGAATTTGAATGGATTTTTGGCAGCTTTGTTTAAAATTTCAAATCTGCAATGAAAACTCTGATAGTTCTGAAAATCTTGGATGTATCTGAATATCTTTAAAGACAGCAATATCTAATATTCTATAGTTCTATTATCACCAAAAAAAAAACAATGTTGGTCTGTTTGAACTGCTAATCATCAGTTATTAGGACTAAACATTTTAAGAGCATTTTTTGGGCAGATGAATGGTTTTTGTATCTAATTAATTCTTCCATTTATTTGATTGATTGATTAGTTAATTGATTTTGTGTAGATTGATTGATTGATTGATTGATTTTTGTTCATTTTACATAGATTCCACAATGGTGTTTAGAAATAAGAACTGACAAAACCAAGAAAGTTGCTTGTACTCAACCAAGAATGAGTGGCAGCCATGAGTGTTGCACAGCGTGTGGCTGATGAGTTAGACGTAGTGTTAGGCCAAGAGGTTGGATACACAATACGTTTCGAAGACTGTACTGGTCCAAGAACATCATTAAAGTAAGTACTATAATTGTAGCTCTACTAATGCCACCTCTCTGCAACAGCCCCTTCTCCATAATGCCCTGCATTTTCCATTCATTACACAAATCAAATTCAGTGATTATTTCCACGAGGAAGTATGACAAATACTTGGTTTTCATGGTTCATTTCATTTTTGACTCATACTCATCCAAGTACATGCTCACTTTAAACATTTTATCATCTTTGCTTTAAATTAGTAAAAGAGAACCACAAAGTTTTTTGAAATGATAACATTTATTTGCATTTCACCAGGTATATGACAGATGGTATGTTATTACGAGAAGCTATGACGGATCCACTATTGGAGCGGTATGGTGTAATATTGCTGGATGAAGCTCACGAGAGAACATTAGCAACTGATATACTTATGGGTCTACTTAAAGAGGTACATGTATAGTATTACCTATAGGCAGATCTCTGTTTACAATATTATTTTCTTCTCATTAGCATAGCCATTTATTTTTTTAACCAAATAAACACAAAATCAACTCTAAATTATTGAAAGGGAATGGCAAAATTAGGTTAGATAATTAGATAGATAATTTGTTTATTAATACCTTTTGCAGCTATAGCTGAATTACAGTTTTTCCATGGATAATAATAATGTATACAAAGAGCTAAACATTTTGTAGAATACTTATATTAAAAAGCTCTTACAAGTTGTGGACTTGTTTGTTATTTTATCAAATTTTAACCATATGCTAATGAATGTAAATATTCTATATTGACCACCATCAGTTGGCTTGGTTAAGTAGAAGCTTTATGAGCTGAGGATGGGGTTCAATTCCTGGTTAGATCAACTCTCAGGGTCTTAAGAAGATTTATGTCTACAAATGATAAGACTTTTACATCTCCAACAAGATGTTAATATTAGTGTTCACTGATCGTAGAGGGGGCAGAGTAACAAAGATCGGTTGCCAAGGCCATGTGGGCAGTTTTGCACACTTGGTTATTTGGTGACTGAAACACAGATCTAGACTTTTACGTCTGCTTCTCTGCTTCGTAGTATATAATACAAATATAATTGTGTCACTCAACTGAGGATGGCATGTGCTACCTCTGAAACATGTTACATTTGGATCTGTGACTTTGTATTCTAAAAACTAAAAACTTTGAAACTTTTCAGGTTATAAAACAAAGGAATGATTTAAAGATTATTA